>OU015492.1:23665747-24170747 GCA_907164885.2 Dolomedes plantarius | reverse complement strand
CACAACGCTACTTGAAGACACAAAAGAAAAAACAACGCTACTTGAGAAAATAATTAACCGAACTTCTTTTACTAATAAAGTTCTTTCTCAATCAACGAACCTTCTGAATACTAAAAATGATCTTTTGGTTTTAAGGAATACTAATAGTAATTTATCTGTACATATCTGAATGATATAAGGAGCAATTATTCTAATGAAACATAGCGTAAAAGAAAATTAATTACAGGAATCCTTATTGAATTCGTTTTCAAATAAATGCGCCTTTCAGACATTTTCTCGAAACAATCATTTTGGACAATACATTTCAATATTGTGAGTTCATTTGTTTTCGAATTATCAGAATGGCAGTGAAAAGGGAACCTGCATTCTAATCTACAACAGAATCAACGTTCCTTTGTTCTCGTAAAACGAACGTTTTATTATTTATCATTATGGGTACGAGAAAAAAATAGAATACTAGGATTATATACAACATTTTTAGAGGTCATTTAGAATAACATAAAATATTTGTATGATATTTCATTTAAAAGAAAAGACAAACTTCTGTTGCGAAAATATCGAAATTATTGACCGACACGAAAATTTCCTCGTATCAGGTATGTATTATTTCATACACGGCATGAAAATTTTAATTACTTTCAGTAGAGCATGTCATTGTAAATTTAACATTGCACGAATAAGAGCATCAAGTTCTATGACAATTACGCAGAAAGAAATGTGGAATTTAGTCAGTAAAGGGCGGTTATTATTCACTAAACACTTAAACCCTTAAAAGACGACTTTTATCTCAAATGTTTGAACTGAAGGTAACATTTACCATGCCGTATGCCAAAACATGCTGTTAGGCAAATACAAGACGTTATATTTATTACTGTGAAGAAGCCCTTAGTCTTACCTGAAAAGCTATTTTGAAAATTTAATGTCCTGGACCATTTGAACTACTTTTGTACAAGAGAAAATGATTCGATCATTACGTTTATGCTCAACTTTCCATGTTATTTTTCTTTTGCAGCACTCCCATTAACAAGTTTACCTGCATAACTTACACAGAAATAAGACGATGCACTGAGTAACAACACCACTGAGTAAACCATCGAATAGACTGAGAAGATTAGTGACTGAGAATCGTGTGACCTTGATGCAGTGTAATTAATTCTAAATAATACCACGTGGAAAGTAGTTATTCGAGTTAGATGGGCAAAACCAGTAATTTGAGAGAATTAACACGCTGAATGATAGTCATTGCCAAAAGTTGAATGCAACAACTTTCCTGTAACTGCAATTTCTCGAACTTTGTTAGAGTGTAACTGGAATGGTATAATGTCGAAAATACGGGGAACCACAGGAATTCACTTCAATAACATCATCGGAACTCAGTGGCCCTTAGCTCGCCACCAGGAGAGTAACAATTCGAGGGAAAACGGACAGTACAGTAGCAAAGTGCGAAGGGCTATTTCGCAACGTTCTGAGCAACGGATATTGTTAAGTCCCGAGACCCGTCAGAAGTTACAAATCTGTGGTTTCAGTGGACTCGGAAATCAGACCTGGATAGCACCCATCTCTGAAAATGTGACACGAAGATTAAGCTTCCTCCCCTGGTATATCGATCGGAAAACATAGCAGAAGAAGATGATTGGTCTGATCAGAATAGTGACGACGGTATATGCTAATAGCGGTTCTATTACTACCGAAGAAATGGTTACGCGGGAAATGGTCAGTTCATAATTAAAGATAATAAATGTAACGCAACATGGTATGGTTTTTGACGGGTCAACATGGTCATTTGTTGATGGTCACGTCCACCCGATCACGGCCATAGTTTTCACACCAAGATATGCTCTCCCTCAGGAAGCATAACAATGTCATATGCTTTAACACTCGTTTGCTCTGTCAGAGTTCTAGAAACGTGACCAAAAGTCTGTTTTTTACGGCCCTAGCAGTCTTCAGATACACAGATATTGTCGAGCATTTCTGTCATAAGTTGAAAGGGAGGTTGCTACAATGACTACCCATCAGTTTGCTGTTCTCCTCAAAGCATGAGAACATATTCCTATTGAACAATACTTAATTCAGGTAGCGTCCATATTCGATCGCATTCGAAGTTGCTGGGGGAGGGGGCGAAACTCTTATAAAGAAGACATGCTTAAAACAGTGATCACTCGAACTATGTAGAACTGTAAGTACTCTAATGAGTAGATGAAAGAAAAATAAAGACGATAATTTGACCATTCCGACATTACCAGTAATTATTAAATGATTTTAATCTCTTAAATTGTTTCAGAAATTGAATTTGTTCCTATGTTCAAAACACTCTTTCGAATAATAATGCTTGGCAAACTCACCAGGATATTTTATTACTGAAGAAATGTTAAAATTTTATTTTAACGTTCGCAACGCAACTGCATATAAATATTAATAAGATTTTGAAAAAAATACTGTTATTTACAATCACCTCAGATTCTAAACTATAATTGAATTATATTCACTTTTCAGCACGAAACGAAAAAGAAACTTTTAGTTTTTTGAAAATATTAGAAATTTATTTACATATGCTTTATATTTATATATACACTTGAAATATTTAAATTTGGTTTTAAATGGATAGAAGTTTTAATTTTCTAAGGAATTTCTGCAACTGCAGTTTTTGAGTAACTTCGTTTCTTTGGAAAATATAAATGCTTAACGATAGAGACGAAAGCAATAAAAATTCTTTAGGATTATGAATTTCACATATTATTATGGCAACATAAAAAATTATTATTCTAGATGCCATGGTGAATTTAAGCTCAAAAATCATTTTAAACTTAAACTAATTTCATCGTTCTCCATTTCTAAATTATTAAATAAATTACAGCCGCTAAAAAAAATAAGCCGAAAATGTAAAAAAAGTCTGTGTTAACTAATCATGAACTCATAGCGTGTAAATAATAATATGAGAATACTTTTCATATTTTCACTAATGCTGATTGAATAGCGGAATTTTTGTGAACAAATAGAACACTCGTATTAGATTTTGTATGAAATTAGTTACCTCAGTCTATAATTGAGTTCTACAGAATTCTACTCTATTACCAAAATAAAATGAATGCAAAGAAAAGAACGACTTCGTTACAGAATAAAAGGTTGAGAATAATGGAAAATTTAATGACTACTCTTATTGTAAAAGGAATAATATGTAGTATTATCATAGCAATGTATAATATAATTTAGGATCGGCAACCTTCTTTTGCTTCAGGTCAGATTGCGATTCACCAATGGTAGTCTTTCATTTTTAAAGGCAGTATGTACCTGTGTTTTATTCGAGGGTGTTTCAAAAAGTAACAGCAAATCGAGTATTTTGCGATCCATCATTCAGTTAGAGCTACAACTGACATGTCATTTTTCTACGTAGCCACCTTCCTTTCAACCTTTAGCACCTTTGCACTCACTTCGTTATTCCATCGGACAAAAATGTCTTTGATTGTGCTCTCAGCCAGTAATGTACCCCTTTTTGTCACCTGCCGACCGGAGAGTTGTTACTAACGGGTTGTAGTTGGCCAATTTTTAAGCGTATGAACCCACTCGTACACCCATCTCTCGCCATTGCAAGCTTTTCCATTCTGTTGCAACATTCTTTTGTCAATTTCACAGGGTTTCACACCCTCCGACCACAAAAATATGCCACAACTTCTCGACAGTGCAAACTGCTGACGGCGATGCCATTTTCTATATGTCATCCTTCGTTTAAGAACGCAGACCCATCTATTGGGCGGATGAGTTTGAAAGGGCTATGTATGCTGCAAACTGCAGCCAGTTTGCAGTTACTTTTGAAACACTCTCGTACAGTCTGTCGTCTGAGCTTTATTGCAAGTTTCAATTGAAAGCCTTATTTAAATAGTGGGTCGACTCCACTTTTTAAAATAATGGAGTTAGCCTCACTTTCATGTTCATACAAGTCATTTCTATCTTATTTTAAAACTGGTACAACTCCATCTTATTTCTGCTGCCAACAGAGGGCATTACAAATCAAACTTCAGCAGTCATTTCTCAGCACTCATTAGACTTTAAGGCTATGTATCTCAAAATGAACAAAAATGGAGTCGGCCCACTTTTGAAATAAGGCCTTCAGTTATGGTTCTGGAAATCCTGAAGAGATAGATGGTGTGTTAACAATTCCGTGGGTTAACAATTTTTTACCATTCAAAAAAACTACTCTTATATAATTATACTCAAAATGGCTCAATCTGAATATTTGTGACATTGTCATGTTTGTGTCCATGGCTCCCGATGTCATCTTGCACAATTTAAACAGGATATCCTTTTTTTAATTAAAATGTAATTCAGATTATTATGTTAACGAGAAGAAAATTTACAAATTTATTCCTCTCGGGTTAATACTAATACACACACGTTTTATATCTTAAACAGGTCCCAAGAACTTTTTTTTAATTTCCAATGGCAAGGCAAAATACCAATACATATAAAAAGATAAAATGACAGTACAAAGATATAAACATGTACATGAGATGGCGAAACTGAAGACGGGGTATAAGACCGAAGTCATTGCCTTAAAAGTTCTCTTGCTTCCCAATACCTTGAGAACACAGTGTGCCCGCGGAGGGCCCCACATCGAAGCAAGTGGTCCCCGCCCATCTCTTCTCCAGTATCACAAAGTGGACAAAAAGGCGTGGCGGAAAGGCCTATACGTTGTAGGTGAGCAGAGAGACAATCATGGCCCGTAGATAAACGGAAGGCCTCAACTGCATCACGTCTAGGTTTGTCGGGAATTGAAGATGGGCTTAACCTCCCCCAACTTTTTAAGCCTGTTCGAGTCTGAAGATCCCGCAATGAGTTAGTTTTACATAGATTTTTCAGGAACAGTTTTATTTTCCAAAAGGAAGTTGATGTATTTGGATGTTGTAGTATATTCGCACCCTTTTTTGCAAGGAAATCTGCTTGTTCATTACCCCAGACACCACAATGAGCAGGCACCCATTGGAGAACGATTCGTTTTCCCCTCAAATTCAAACTTCTCAAAAGCTCTTGACATCGAGAAATTTCAGGTGTCAGGGGGAGTTCAACCGAGCTAATTGATTGAATGGCTGCCTGTGAGTTCGAAAAGAGGACTGCATTTTCAAATTTGTGTTGAAAAGCCAGCAGCTACTATAAGGCTATGCTCACGGCAACCACTTCACCATCGAAGGCTGTACCAATGTAGCCTGCTGGGGCGTAGAAAGAAAAAATGTCCGAAAAGACACCAGCCCCTACATTAAAATGGCAGTTAAATTGAGATCCATCAGTAAAAATGTGCAGCCAATTTTTGGGTGGGTATCTAACCGCAATGGTCTCCAGGGTAATACTTCTTAGGATACTTGGTGCGACATCTCTTTTCCTATAGATGGTTTCAACTAGATCCAATTTTGTTTCGACATTAGTTATTTCCAAGGGGTTTCTAGGTTTCATAAGAAGTTGAACATGACCCGGGAGAACAATATCCTTTCTAATGTCTAGAACTTTCTGGATAAATCCATTCTGAGTTTTAAGTTGTCTAGGCTTGACCACATAGTCTCTCCAGTAGGAGTCATCGATTCTCAGAAGCTTTTCATAGAGGACCAAAGCCCTCTCCTTCATAATATCTTGGAAAGGCTTATTTTCTGTCAGGATTAGCATCGCATAGATCAGCGTAGACTTCACAGCACCTGTAATCAAGCGGAGAGCTTGATTTTGCAGAACTTCGAGTTTGTTGATCACCAGTTGTGGGGCTGTGATGAGGACCTCACAGCAATAAGTCATTGAAGGAAGGATAAATGTATTATATGTAGTGTTAAGGGTAGACCGGGCACTCCCCTATTTACAACCTGCCAGACGCTTAAGGACATTAAATCTATTTGTAAAGCGCTCGATGAGCCGTTCCACATGGAGTTTCCAACTTAACTTATTATCAAAAGTCAGTCCCAGGTAGGTGAAATTATCTGTATTGGCAATCAAACTATTCTTGTACTGAAGCTCAGGGCGAATCCCAAGAACTAGATGCAGAGATTTAGTTTATTAGCTGTTTTGCATTACATTTATTTCAATGAATCTGTATTGATGTGGATTAATAAGGAGCATTAATCATTTTAATGAAATAATGATAAAATAAGTAATACGTGAAGATAACTTCTTTTACAAATAAAAATATTTTAGAAAAATATTAACTCTTTTGACAAAGAATTTCCCAACATCATTCTATCTAATAAACACATTTAAGAAATCTATCAACTTCAACCTTTTTCAAACAACTTTCAAAAACATAGTTTTGCAGAGGAAAAGGAAATCATATTAGAGAAATATCAGAGAAATGATACAAAAATAATTTTATGCAGTAATATATTTTATTCCCTTTGTTAAACAGCTTTGCCAAGTAGGGCAAAGGGTCAAAATGTACAGTCGAAATGTCAGTATTTTCCTTTTCAGGCATTTATAACAGTTGCGGAGGCAAATTTGCCCCGTGGCATTTCGCACTTCCTGTAGAAACACCAAGAGTTTGAAATTTTAATTAATGAAATAGAAACTATATCAATTTGCACGATCTTTATTTTAATACCTAGAATATTTATTTAAGTTTTAATTCAGAGAAAATGGATCAGACGGTACTTTCTTTCACACACAAAAAGGCGAAATTTAAAGATTTCTAGAGCAGTAAGTTACTCATTGATATATATTTCCCATAAGGAGTGAAGCGTCTTTCGACAGAAAATAATTATCGTAATCTTGTTTCAAAGAATTAATTAATTAATTATATAAAGTTATGAAGGTTTGAAAGGGAAAAAAGCGATTTTCATAAATTATTCTAATGAAGCCTTTTGTATCATATTGTTTCGTAAGTAATAACTGACATGTCAGACTTTCAGTTCCTTTCATATGTACGTCAGATGTATTATTTATTCGTTTTCGTTAAAGGAGTTTACCCTGAGAACAGTTTACAGCGCCAAAGTATTATGAAATTATTCAGTAAAATATCTTATTAAGATGATCTTATAAACAAATCTTACCGAATTCTAGGCCTCATATTTCAATAGTTACTGAAACAATATATCCGCAACGTGCCTATGAAAATTATTACAATGACAGCAATAATAATTTATTACAACTGCAGTAGGTCTCTTACGTTTTGATGCTCTTGGACATTGAAGCTCGAGCTTCTTCCGTGGGTTTGGCATGGTTTCATTTGCTTCGGAGCTCTACGGTCAACTTCTGCTACACGAAGGCTAATTAGACTAGGACCACCTTAAAGCCGATTCCGAACGGCTACAGACGCCCATGGGCTGGAACCCATAGACTCTGGTATTGAACGCCAGCACCCTAGCCATCGTCCGGTGCTTCTTCCGAAGGAAAAAAACGTCTGTGAGACGTGACACAAAAGAATCTCTACCTGCTGTTTATTCTTCATCCACGGAAATATGAGACCTCTTGAGTCATCTTTAAGATCGATTCCTCAAAAGGATCTTAGGTGATTTTTACTTTTTTTTTACACAAGTCAAATTTATGGTTGAGGTTAACTCTGGCGAACTACGTGTAAATCTGCTTTGCGCCTGCATCGAAACTCCCTGCTCGGATTTACGGTAAAAAAAAATTCTCGCACGTGTTCAGTCTGTCTTATCATCAGCATTGGACGCGAACGGATATCCGGCTTTTTTTTTTAATCCGCTTCCTTCTATTTATCCATGGCAAAATGAAGTCTCTCATCCTTGCGAAGATCAGTTCTACGAAATGTTTTAGGTAAGACGCTTTTTTTTTCTTAGTGATCTTTTATTTTCTGTTACAAAGATCCAGTTTATTACGGAGAATATCTTTGATCAATGGCAATTTTCTGTTTCATCACCAGACTCCGTTCGTCTTTTCGGAATTAACCACAAGTCTCGCACACATTCACTCTTATCATCCTCAGAGGACGCTGGAGAATATCAGGATTTTTCTTAATTCGTCAGTCCAATTTTGAGCTTTTCAGTCACTTTTCAATTCTCTGAGACATACCACTTTCTTCATACTTCTCTGAAAGTCTATGGCCAAAATTATCTTCGCCCTTCCCACTAAAAGTAAGGACTTTATGTTGACGGTTGGTTTGGAGCGCTACAGATAACTATCGTGACACAAGGGCTAATGGTGACCGGGGGCTTACAGGTAATAGTCGATTCCGGTTGCAATCATTTATGGCAACGGTTGCAATCACTTACGGCAACGCAGAATTTTAATCCACATATTCTGGTCTCGATTCTTGGAATGCCAACCATTCTATCATCGTGCAGTACAACTTATGTTGGATGTAGAATGTATATAAGCAAAACTAAAACTGTCCTAGCGCACAGCCACCAATTACATGTATAGTCTGTTTAAAAGAGGGCCGTCGGTCCAGATTCCCTAGTTCACTGACCTGATAGCCCTATCAGCTAACAGAAATGGATTAAGGGAAAGCCCAGAAGGCCTTAGTTGTTTTGTTGGGCCATGTCTGGTTCATTGAAGCTACCGGGAACAGAACCTTTATCCCTCACCTCAAATAAGTGACCCTCCAACTGAGCCATGCTCAAGATGTTAAAAACTCTCCTTTGAATGCTTTTTTAACAGCTTGTGGGATAGCAAACCTACACGACTTCCAAGAATCCATATACAATCGTATACGTACACCTCGCCTTTATGAGGTCGTATAAAGACGAGTTACGGTCGTCTTTATACGACCGTAACTCGTAGAACACACGGGACAGAAATTAATGGTAACATAGCAACTTCTGATACACACTCCCACTTTGCATTTCGCTGTTATTTAGTATACTTTTATTTTCAGTGAGTACATATAAAAGCAAATTGTAAAGAATGGTATTAATTTCTCCGAAGACGTTATTTGAAACAAGCATTCCAAACAAGATATTTTCAGGACAAATCCATTCGACTACATTCAGAGCTCAAGCATTCTTCTATCACTACAAACTTTTTTCTGTATCAAAAACAATTATCCGAGACACATTTCCTTTCACCCCAAGGAAGGCCACCTGCCGCTAGAGTACAGAGATGATAAAGATCTTTGAAATTTGCTCTTCTTTCTCTCAGTGAAATGCAATGTGAAATGCAAGTATAGTTTATTAAAAAGTATTTAGCGGGATTGATTATAATTCAAACTACGCAGCACATCCACAGCGTAACCAACTCAGGTTACCAAAAAGCAATATTTTCACCTTAATATTCAGACATGAAGAATCGAGACATCTCTTGCGTAACTGTCTCTAAAGTGACAGCTGAACCTCTTCCTGCTTGATAATTTACAGCTCTACAAACGCTTGACCTACATTAATTGAAAATCTACATTACGCAAAACGATTATGCACATGAAGCAATTTAATGAAGCGTTCCCGAAACTGTGCTTTTAATTGAGTAACGTGTGATTTTCTCCTATCTGAAACTTCAGATAAAAGCGAATGTTTTTATCGTTCCCAGCATTTTAAATCGAAGGAAGTGGATGTTAGTAAAAAGGAAAACGGAGCAGCTGTGTTCACAGCATCACTCTCAAAGCATTCTAAAGAATACTTTGTGTTCTTTGATAACATACTTTCTATAAAAGTGATGGTTTTGGTCGGCAGATAGTTAGTAACATTAAAACAAAATATCCAGACTGAAGGCGCTTTATCACTTAAAGTTATATTAACGCGCTGGACTGCAGAGGCTTAACTATTTTGCAAAAATATTTGGGTTGAGTAATGGAGTAAATTAGTTTAAAAACTACATTACTTCTATTAGGTATTTAAATTCATGTCTTAAACGGCACTCTGAGAGCCAATATCGACGATTGTAAATTTCATTTAGTTGATTATTTTTTTAACTACCCGAGGCTAAATAGATATGCAACTTTTTAACAGGAAATCAAAATTTCTTTTCGTCACTTCCACATTTGCTTTTGTAAATGTGTAAAACTGAATTTACATTGTTTTACGAGTTTGGAAAGTACTTTAAATAAATAAACACCTACGGAAGCAACGTATAGGAATTCTTGCATGAAAACATAGTTACGAATAAATTACCGAGAGAATATAAATTCCATACAGAGAAATTCACTAATGAAGTATAATTATAAGTTTATTACAAAGTTGTGAATTGCAAACTCTTCCATTATTAATAACGCAAGCCCATTGACGTTTATGCCACATTGTGGTAAACAGACAATTTTAACCTCTAAAAATTGTTTACTTCTCAAGCGTAATAAATTCGAAATACTAGAAAATAAACTATAAATTCGCAAAACATTTGTAATATTAATAATAACAAACGAAGGTGTTTTTTAAGATACTAAAACATTTTATGATGCCATTGTGTTTAAATTGAAGAACAACTGAACAAACACCCAGTTACACACTCAATTTATTCAACGACCATCGATCGGTTTCAGACAAAATTAGTTCCGATCAAAAAAAAAAAAAATTCTTTTACTCTACCTTCCCCAGGACAAAACTAGTAAAGGCATAAAAAACATGGAGAAAATTAGTTAAAGAAATGTCTTCAATAATTAATCTTTTCTTCCTCAAAACTATGATGCTAATTCCTCGTAACGATGCTCCATCACTGCCACGTAAGATTTCTTTTAGAACTATTTATTAAATCCCGATTTATTCACAAACATATACTTCAGATACGAAAAGTTTTTCTAAAGGTATTAGAATATTTTATGATCTGCACGTGTTTAAATCGTAGAAAGACTGAATAAACACCCACTGTGCAAAAAGTGTGTTTGTTATATAATTTATATAAGGAAAATAAATTTACGAAATATTCTTCAGTTAAATTTATTAAGAATTTTTTTTTCAATGCGGAGGCACTTTGTCGCGAAGACATTCACCTATAATTCACTGCAGTTTTGCTGGCCATTTTATTATGGGGGCGCCATTTAGGCAGACCAGCATTGCCCCGTGTGAAGGGACGACACAAACGGAGGCATTTTAGTGGCGCTTCGGCAAGATTCAATCTGAGCACCCTCAGCACCGAAAACCAGCGCGCTGTACCACAAGGCCGCCACGGCCCGAATTTGCTACAAAAAAGTCCAATAACAACTTACTTTGTGACGGATTTTTAAGTTTTTTCCTGTGCCAGCCGATCAATTTTAAAAGCACCCAAAACGAACAATTGCGAAACATTGGTACATCCTTTCCTTACGTAGTTATGTACTGCGCTAACCCGGATATCTAACTGTCGTTGAGAAATTAAAATTAAAATGTGTCACAAAGTTTCCCCGCCGAGTGGGACAACATTGTAAACTGTGTTTTCGCCTTGAAATCCAAGAGGAAAAATTACTTGAAACAAAGTTAGACAGCAAAACGCTTATCAAAAGCTTGATACACAATTATATATACCTATTACAAATATTGGATAGCTTTATCTACACAAAAGTGGATACTCTCAGTGGCTCCCAAAAGTGTTCGTACACTTACGATTTTCAATGAAATAGGGGTCTCTCCATTAATTAAAATGAATATTTCAGAATGGTTATTTAATAAGATCTGTAATCTATTCTTAACAAAACTACATGAAATATTTTGAAAACATAGTAAAACTTCATTTTTAAGAAACCAGTCATCAAAAAGTAACAAAAACTTTATCTCACAAAAGTCATTGTACACTGAAATATTTTCAGATAAATTGATAATTAAAATTATCGTCCGGCGCTTTATTTTTATTTTTGAGTTGTGGTTGCATTTAAAATATCGTTTGGCTTTCATTTTTGCTTACCTACTCCGTAATATTCTATTTATTATTTAAAAATGGCTCGTAGTCGTAAAGAAACAACAAACAGCATTCGAAAATTGAGTTTTTTTCATCATAGTAGTAGTAAATCAGTTCAGAATATTGCTAAATTACTTAATTTATCCCATTCTACTGTGTAGTATGTGATAAAACGCTTTAAAGAAGAAAATCGGATCGAAAACAAGGTAAGAAAAGGTCGTCCGGCAAAGTTAACTAAACGTGATCAGAGATTTATAATTAGAAAATTTTTGAAAAATCCACGTTTGAGTGCTGTAAAAGTTTCTGCAGAATTTAATGAAACATTTTCTACTTCAATTTCACCTGAAACTGTTCGACGAGTTCTCAGAGCAGCTGGATTACATGGGTGTTCTGCCCGTAGAAAATTTTTTGTGAGAAAAACAGAAAGCTTAGGCTTTCCTTCGCACTATCAATGATAAATAAGCCCCAAACGTATTGGAATAATGTCTTATTTGCCGATGAAAGCAAGTTTAAAATTTTTGGTTCCTATGGGCTTATAATTGTATGGAGAAGAAAAATGACTTAATCCCATGAACTTAGTAGGAACAGTTAAGCATGGCGGTGAAGGTGTCCTTGTGTGGGGGTGCATGTCAGCATCAGGACTAGGTAATTTGGTATTTATTGATGGCATAATGAATCATGCTGTTTATATAAATATTTTAAGAGACAATTTAAAATTATCAGCCCAAAATTTGGGTATTGGAAACAACTTTGTTTTTTATCAAGATAACGATCCTAAGCACACGACTCTCAACGTTCGCCTCTGGTGTAATTGTCCACAAGTTTTGAAAACACCACCTCTGTTCGCTCCTTTCCAGATGTGCTGACGCATTTGTCTTGTTTTGTTGACGTCAGCGATTTTGTCTCGCCTTTGACTCCCCCTTGTGGCGAGAAATTAAATAAAGTAGTTGACTTGGAATTCTTAATGTTGTGTATGTAATCCAGTAATCGGTAATGTTGTGTATGTAATCCAGTAAATCCAGTAATCGACGCCAATACAAATTTTTGGTGCACGAAATCCGTGAAGATAATTTGGATTAAGAACATTTTGGACATTATAATTAAGGACATTTGTGAATAAAATGATTTGGATTACCTTTGACGTCGCGTCGCTTGGAAAAAAGGTAAATACCTTTTAATTATTCTTTTGTTTCGATTTTGGAATCAACATGGATGCAATAGAGAAATATAAGATTAAAAGGACATCGTTACGATCGAGCGTGACTCGGCAAATTAATAAAATAGAATCATTATTGCAGTGTGAAATTATTGATACAGATAGTGATTTATTATTAGAGAATGTAGAACAAATCATTGAATAATAAACAAATTTGAAAAATGTCGATTCCGAGATCGAAGAATTAATTGATAATTCTGAAGAGTTGGAAAAGTAATTGGCTTCATGCCAAGAGGACGAAGAAAAGGTCATTAGTATTAAATTTAAGGTAAAGAATAGAATAATAAAATTTAATGAAAAATGTGAGAAGGAAAAAGCACCGACAAGTTCGAGCGTAATAGAACATTTTGAAACCGAAAACAAAAATAAAACTCATGCTAATCAGTCGATGAAACTTTCCAAATTACAAATAAAACCGTTCTCAGGTGAACAAAATGAGTTCATGGAATTTTTTTAACTCGTTTAAAGCAGCAGTGGATTCAAATGAGTCATTGACAGAAGTAGAAAAATTTGTTTATTTGAAGTGCTTGTTGTCAGTTTCTGCCCATAATGTAGTATCAGGATTTGATCTTTCAGAATGTAATTATAAGGAATGTTTGAATTTATTAGAAGATCGCTATGGAAGAAAGGAAACTAATATTAATTATAATATAAATAGGCTTTTGAAATTAGAATCTGTAAAATATGTATCGAACATAAAATCTTTGAAAAAATTGTATGACAAAATTTACATATCTGTAAGGAATTTGCAAGCGTTAGGAATAACTTCGAACTCTTATGGCCAGTTGTTGAATCCAATTCTATTGAAATTGCTCCCACAGGAAATGGTCTTAGAATTTCACAGAAGGAAAGAGCCGAAAATGGAAGGGGATGTGAATAGTTTAATTAAGTTTATAAAGAGTGAAATTGACTGTAGGGAAGCTGCACTGCTGGTGTCAAATCCCCCTAACGCTAAACAGCATGATATTGAAAGCCGAAATTTACGTTATTCGAAATTTCAGCCAAAAACTACCTTATCAGCAACTGCTTTAAATCATTCCACAAAATTGTTTTGTGTGTTTTGCAAATCCAATAATCATGCAAGTCTAAATTGCGATAAATTTAATGACGAACAAAAAATGTTAAAATTAAAAAGGGAAGGTAGATGCTACTGGTGTTTTTTAGGTCGCATTTATCGTCACAATGCAAAAGTAAGTTAAGTCCATGTAAAAAGTGCTTCGCTTCCGGTCATAATGAGATATTTTGTTTCAAAGGAAACAGAGGAGAAAATAATGAAACCAAAACCGAAATTTCTAAAAATAAACCTGAATCTGAAATTAAAGAAACAGTTTCCGATAATGTAGGAGCCATGCACAATTCACAGTGTAATTCTTTGGCTACGAAACATGCCGTGGTACTACAGACTTGCAGCGCTATAGCAAGATCAAACGGAAATTCAGGGCTTGCAAAAATTGTGCTCGGTTCTGGGTCACAGAAAAGTTAGATTTTGGATGACCGTGCTTTATAATTAAAATTGCCAACTGTGCGAATTGAGCGTTTGAAAGTTTTTTCTTTCGGTTTGAGTGAGACGAAAGAGAAGGAATTTAGAGTGTTCAATGTAAAATTATGTAACACGTCAAATCCGAATAGTTGTTTAACGGTTGAGGTTTTAGGAACTGACGTAATTAGCGCGGCATCACTAAGCTCTCCTAGTGAAATAAATCAAGTTTCTGAGTTGATGTGAATCCAGCTCGCAGACGTTTCGTAACCAGGCGATAGCATAAACATTTTATTAGGTGCCGATTATTATTTCTCGGTACAAAAAGGCGTAGTTGAAAAAATGAGCGATCAATTATATTTAGCGGATACAATTTTTGAACTTACTGTTGTCCGTAAAATGAATTCTAGTAGTAGCATGGCAGTTAATGTAAATTTCGTGTCTGTAAATGAGAAAAGTTTTGATTTACAAAATTTTTGGAAATTGGAATCCATTGGAATTTGTGACGATAAGAATGCGGTATTTTCTCAGAAAGAATTAGATACGATGAATTGTTTTAACGATAATTTAAAATTCAGGAATGGTAGATACGAAACGAAGCTTTTGTGGAGAGAGAATAAACATAAACTTGCAGATAATTTTGAAGTAGCTAAACGCAGATTCTTGAAATTAATGGACGATTTAAATAAAAATAAAGGATTAGCTACTGAATACGAGAATATAATTAAAGAACAAATTAATAAAGGTATTGTGGAAGAATATGAGTCGTATGAAAATGTAACTGGAACGTACTACATGCCACACAGACCTGTGGTAAGGCAAGATAGATCTACTACAAAGGTTAAGATAGTATTTGATGCTTCTTCCAAAAGCAAAAATTCAAATTCGTTAAATGAGTGTTTATTATCAGGACCTAACCTTAATCCTAATATATTGGATATTCTTCTGAAATTCCGTCTTCATCAGGTTGCGTTTGCAGGAGACATTTTAAAGGTAATTTTACAAATCCAGATTTACCCAGAGGATAGGAATTTTTTGAGGTTTTTATGGGTAGAAAATTTAGTTGGTGAACCAATTTTCAAAATTTTTAGAATGGCACGTGTAACCTTTGGTGTCACTACTAGTCCCTTCCTCTTGGCTGCAACTATAAAGCTTCATATCCCAAAAATATTGTAAGGATTATCCAAATGTTGTTGAGATGTTAAATAATTCATTATACGCGGACGATTTATTTCATGGTGCTGCCACTGTTAGGCATTTGAATTATCCTGTGGTTCAATAAAAACTTTGAAAGCTGCTGGGATGACCCTGCGAAAATTGCAAAAGTAATTCCCCAGAGCTAACAATTTGTGGAAGAAGACTCAGATTGATTGTGAGGAACCTAACGAAGATGGTAACCACCCTTTTAAGATACTAGGTTTAATTTTGAATACCGAAACAGATTTTCTGAAATTAGATATCCACCAGCTATTAGAGAACATGAATCACTGCAACGTCACAAAACGCTGCATGCTCCAGACAGTGGCCAAAATCTACGACCCAGCTGGTTACATGTCACCCTTCGTAATTAGGGTAAAGTTTTGCCTGCAAGAATTGTCGGAGCTCGGAATGGATTGGGACACGGAAGTACCTCCAAATTTGGAAGAAAAGTTTAAGCAATGGTGCCTTAAAGTAAATGACTTAGAGAAATTGTGTATTCCCAGAAAATATTTTTTGAATGAAGTAAATGGGATGAATGAAACAATGCAACTTATTGTGTTTTGTGATGCCAGTTTAAAAGGTTATGGTGCGGTTGCATATTTTAGGTGTCCCAAAAATTGCACCACATCATTTATTATGTAAAAATCTAGAGTTGCCCCCCCCCCCTGAAACGAATAACGCTAACACGCTTGGAGCTCCTAGGGGAAATCGTAGCTGCAAGAATATGCAATTATTTGCAAGAACTTTTCCAGATTAAAGATGAAAATATATATTGTTTTTCCAATTCCCAAATTGTACTTCACTGGATTAGAGGCAGTGCTGATGCTTGGAAGCCCTTTGTGGCAAACAGAGTACTTCAGATTCAAAACTTTGTTGCACCTGCCCAGTGGAAATTTTGTAAGGGTATCGATAATCCAGCCGACGTCATCACACGCGATTGTGCAGCTATGGATTTAGTAAAAAATAAAAATTGGTGGCATGGTCCCCCATTGTTGAAAGACAGTTGTTTTCCCATATCAACCACAGAACCTCATGTGAATATTGTTAATTCCGATCTGTTGCAAGAGCAACGAAAAACTGTCGTTTGTACGATTACTGAAACACATCCTGACTTCGACTTACTATCCAGATTTTCCTCGTGGACAAAGCTGAAGCGTGTAATGGCATGGAGTCTCAGATTTTTAAAAAATACCCAGTTACAGCAATCTGAGAGAAATTATGGATTTCTAACTACTACTGAGCTAGATCTTGCTATGTACAGAATTGCCTAATTGTACAGAATCATGAATTTAAAGATGATTATAAAAACTTGAAGGAAGGAAAAGAATTAGCAAATAAGAGAAAAATTTTGTCTTTGCATCCATTTATCGACAAAAATGGGTTGTTGAGTGTTGGAGGAAGATTGCGAAATTCTCAGCTTTCCGAAGACGAAAAGCATCCAATAATCTTGCCGAAGAGTCATCACATAGCGAACATTATCGTCAATTATTATCACCAACGTTACTTGCATAGTGAAGTCCAGCTAACACTTGCAACAATAAGACAAACGTTCTGGATCATAAATTCAAAAGAAGTAATTAAGGAGTGTGTTTGGAAATGTATCCGATGCCATCGGTACCGAAAACGGATGTCTTCGCAGTTGATGGGAGATTTGCCCAAAGCAAGGGTAACTCCTGCAAGAGCATTCACTAGAACAGGTGTGGATTTTTCTGTCCCATTTCACATCAAAATGGAAAGAAAGTGAGGATCTCAGCCATTAAAGGCTTACGCATGTTTGTTTGTTTGATTCACAACGAAAGCAATTCATCTAGAGATCGTTAAGGATCTGACAACTGACGCCTTTATCGCTGCATTACGGCGGTTTGCAGCCAGACGTGGAAAGCCTCAAGAAATGTTTAGCGACAGAGGCACAAACTTTTCAGGAACCGATAAAGAACTGAAAAGAATGTTTGCATCATTTAACGCAGACAAAAATTTTCATAACTATCTTACCACTGACAATATCAAATGGAATTTCAATCCCCCAGCGTTTCCCCACTTTGGCGGCCTCTGGGAGGGTGGCGTTAAGCAAATGAAGGGACATTTGAAGAGAACGGTCAGTGGCCAGATACTCACCTACGAAGAGTTCCTAACTCTGCTTGCACAGGTCGAGGCCTGTCTCAATTCAAGACCGATCGTCGCCATGTCGGACGACACCAAGGATTTGAGTGCCTTGACGCCGGGGCATTTCATTATAGGTGCTCCACTAATTTCAATTCCTGAACCGTCCCTGCTTAACGAAAACATTTCTCGGCTGAAAAGATGGCGACTGACCCAACAGTTGCAACAGTGCTTCTGGAAAAGATGGTCCAGGGATTATCTAGGCCAACTTCACCAACGTACGAAGTGAACTAAGACTAAGAGAAACTTTAAATGCGATGACTTGGTTTCAATTAGGGATTATGATCAACCCCCCCCCCCCCTTAAGTGGAAGATTGGCCGTATAATCGAACTTTATCCTGGAAGGCACAATCATGTTCGAGTCGTAAAGTTGCGAACAGCAACACAAGAACTGAAACGACCAATATCAAAATTGACTTTACTGCCCTTTTGTGAATAATTTTTCAATTGCTGTTTCTTGTATATGTACATACTAATTTTTATTGTTCTTTCAGATAAACAGACTAGTTTAGGATATGTATATATGTATATAATTAGTGCCTTAAGGTAATATTTTTCTTAATAGAATTTTTGTTATTTTATTTCTTATGTTGAATCTTGAAAATTTTGTTGAATGTGTAGGATTTTGAAAAAAAATAAATTTTTTCTTTATCTTGGTTCTTGAAAAAAAAAATTTTTTTGAATTTTTGTTTTGATAACCCCTTGGTCATCGGGGGGGGGGGGCATGTTCGCTCCTTTCCAGATGTGCTGACGCATTTGTCTTGTTTTGTTGACGTCAGCTATTTATCTCGCCTTTGACTCCCCCTTGTGGCGAGAAATTAAATAAAGTAGTTGACTTGGAATACTTAATGTTGTGTATGTGTTTCATGGCTGCTGAAAGCGGAATAATTGGAATTAATTATGTATCTTGAAAAATACCAAATAATATATCTTGAAATGCTTGAAACTTGAAAAATAAAATACCTTGAATTCTTGAAGTTTAAGGCAGTATGTTTTTTCAGTCGGCATGCTGCTGATTTATAAGCTCTCCATTTTTATGACTTTGAAATCGAGTAATCGGCGCCAATACAACCTCCATCGCCAGATTTAAACCCAATACAACATATTTGGAGAGAACTGGAGAAAACACGACATTCACATGAAAAGCGAACTAAAACAGTTATGATGAAAGAATGGATGAACATTGATGCAGAAATTATAAAAGAACTAGTTGAATCTATTCCCAGACGTTTAAAAGCTGTTGTGGATGCTAAAGGATATCCTACTAAATATTAATTTAACGAAAAATTAGAATATTTACTAATATGTAGAGATTTTTTACAAGCGTACGATGACTTTTGTGAGATAAAGGTTTTGTCACTTTTTGTACTCCCTCGGCGGAGGGAGAGTTTCAGTCCCGCTTCTGTCTGTGGTCTGTGTAACATGTATGTGTGTGGTGCGTCTAGTTAAGTGAACAAATGTGTTTCTGTGTAGATTCCCATTTTTCTTGAGTTTTGGCTTCGACTCTTCATTTTAGAACGATGCGTAATATCGGGTAGAAATTATGGTCGTACTTGTGAAACTATCCTTATTCTTTTTATGCAGCGAAAACAACTAACTTGACTAGGGATTTGAGCCAGTTGCGTTCAACTTTACAAAAAAAAAACCCTAGCTTTCCATTACTTTAAACACCAGCCTTCTATGGTTCAGGTACGTGCCATTTTTTCTAGAACATTGCCTGTCTACTAGACGGATATTCCCACTAATGTATGTTTAAATATATGACTGTCAGGCAGATATTTATACATTTTGTATAAAATGTACAGTAAGGCAGCAAATCTTTCAAGATTTCAGTTTTTGAAGGTTCTGGGAACGACTTTGGTCAAACCCCGTTCTATGTCACCTGTTTTGAAACGAAGGATGCGTAAGACTGATTTTCTTAAATGCCTCTTCAAACGAACCGTGATATAACCAGTGATAATTGGTTCTGTTCGTCAGAATTAAGCAGAAATGGTTTGACGATTGTGGCTACCATGAAATGTAATAAACCACAAATACCCTCTGAATTTCTAGTTAGGAATACGGGAAAGGGATATTCCATCTATATCTGCCTCACAGACAGAAGGTAGATGTTCCCAGTAGGCGGAAAAATAATCATGTTCCCATCAAAGTGTTAAGCTCTACTAGCCGTTTGCTAAACAATACTGACTTGCAGCCGTGGGCTGTAAGCCAAACATGCTTTTTCATGTTTCAGAAAGTATTAAAGATCAAAAAGAAGACTTTCCTACTAACGCCTTCATTATATATATTTCTTTTCTTTGTATTAGAGGGGGATAAATACAGAAGATAGTGAAACAGTCTTTGTGTTTGTTTTCTTATTATAATCTCACATTCATCTTCGTGAACTAACTTGTTTAAAGCAAAATTATGTTTTAAAATATCTGTTGTGAAATAAATTTTTGCTAGTAGTAAAGGCATAGGAGCTGAGCTGTTTCATACGCCATTATGGAAATGACGAGCTGGGAAATACCTTCATTGAGCCACCACAATTTAGACCACGCACCCCCATGGGTGACATGTGAGGGGAGGGGGGCTCGTACCCTCCTCCCATACCTACAAACACCACGGAAAGACTATCAGTGCTACAGATTTAATATGCCTATACTTGGCGTAGACATGTACAGGCAAGCAAAATCGCTAGTTAGGATTCGAACCACCTTCAGGACCATTTCCCGAAGCGCTAACCACTCGTTAGTCCCGGACAATGTTTATCAACTTAAAAGCTGGCTTCTAGATCTAAAAATATCACGTAAAATCTCAATAGAGCTTTCTTCTGATTAATACATCTTGTTTTAATTGGATTACCCCTCTATTTCAAGAAAGTTTTTTCACCAGCAATTAGTCTTGATTTATTTTCTTCATTTGTCATCATAGAGTTTTCTGTGACGCAGAAACAAAGGTAGTTACTTTATTCCTGCTTCTGATAACGAGCGACTGGTTCAACTGTACTTAATGGAACTCTTGAACCCCAGTGAAGATAAATGATTCGGCGAATTTACTTCTATTATTGGCTGATTTCAATCCCAGCTGCCGAAAACTCTTGGGTTGCCGAAATTTCCAACTATTGAACCAGCAATAAGTAGCCAAACCCAACTCCCAAATTGACTGTAATTGCATGACATTGTTAAACTTACGTACAAATAAAAAAGAAAATATTTTCTCATTTCCTGATTTATTATGAATTCCCTACTTCATGTCTGATTTCAATATTATAGCGCTTCGGGTCTAAATTTTCTGCAGCAAATTATTATTTCATACCTGTTTCTATCATGAAATACCAGTTTCATTAAAAAATACATTTTAAGAGATGTTTTAGCAATCAGTAACTGCAGCCACGGCAAATTATTGATTCTTTACAACCATATCACAGTCGTGCTTAGCTGTTCTAATTAAACTGAAAATTCTTACGTTAAAAGAATTTATTCCTGAAAAATATTTATGCTGCATGTCAAAGTAATTTAGGTTTATCTGAAATAAAAACAACATATTTCCTGTAATTAAATTTCTTTAGACAGTTTCTTTTTAAAAACCGCCTTCACTCTAATTTGTACTGCGCAGTTTTTTAAATCAGAAAAATGTCTTAAATAATTTTTTTATTAAAAATTTATCTAATTAAAATAAATGCTTCTGATTAAAATTAATAACCTCTTGGATAAAATTGTTAAGGAACTAGTAAACAGCCTAACAAGCTAGTGCTACATATATATAGTTTTAAAGAAAAGTTAATTTATTTTAAAAAATCAGAAAGTTCGATAATCATCGTAAGTGGGGTTGATCATAACACTTGTTTCTACCAAAGTATGTGTAGTTAGAAAATGTTACGCAATCATTTGATTTTAAATATAAGTATCAATGAACCATGCAACAATGGAGGAATGTTCGAATTGTATGACCGCCTGGTTACTTCATTGTCTTTGGGATGAGTTAATTATGTGTCTGAAATGTATTATGTGATCAAAATTCCCAAGACAATTAAGTACGTGATTTATTTCTTGAATCGGTCAGAAATTAATAACGCTTAAGTCCACCTTTTTCTGCTATGACAGTGTAGCGATCGCAAGTCAACAGCCGAATCCCGCTGCAGACGACACTTAAAAATATTTGTATTTCACGTTTTGAAGAAGTTGCCTGGCAACTATGGTGACCCGGTACGAGAATATCAGAAAAAAGAATTCTTCTGTATTCGTTGTTAAGTTTTTTGCTTCGTAATTTTTGGTATTCATCTCGCTCTTTAATTTGAACGAGTCGTATTTTCACTGTTAAATTTATGTAATAAATATTTTATTTTTCATTTTTAAACTGGGATAATGTGCTTTGGTTTTGTAGTATATAAAAATACTCCTTGAATTCACTGCTAGCCAGTGACGACCACAAAATGGAGACTCTTACAACAGGTTCTACCCGAAAGAGAAAGTTATCCACTGCATTTTGAATCATTGTAGAACTTTTCTCCCCAATCCTTCGTCCCATTTAAAGTCACTAAACTCTCCGTGTGTTTTCTCCTGATAGTGCCTCGGTATACGTTTCCGAACTCATTTGTTTATTTTTATACATTTCTAAGCAGGTGGTGGTGGTGGTGTGTCTGTGGGTAGGGGGGGTATAGGCCATAATTCTCAATTTAGTACACATGTTCGTATAGTGAATCTTAAATGGGAATAATGGTGAACTAAATAGAGAATGGATCCCATGAGGTCTTTACTTCAGGCTTGATGTTACTTATTGGACCCTGGCAGTGGGAAATATTCATCTTGACCAAACTCGCGTCAGAATTCTTCCACACAGCCGTTTGAATAAACCTCCTTCTGCAATAGTCCCATTTAATATAGAAATTCCTCTCCCTAAGGATATTTAATAATTTCGTTAAGAGTACAGGAAATTTGCATCGCGTTTTCACCAGTGTTTTATCATAAGGAGTTGTACTTGAAGTGCATAGTTGTGTAAGCAAGTGAATGGAAATGTATTCTTACATCAGTGAAATTTCGAGTCATTTTATTTGATGTAGGAAATATTAAAGTTTTGCACTTGTTTATGGGCCAAATATAGCAAATTTGGAGCTAATTATCAAATCCCATCAATCGCACTCGTCCAGTAAATTTTTCACTCTGTGTCTTATTTCCAGTAATTGCAGAACGGGACGCAACTGAAACACACTTCAAATTTACAGCTTAAGTAACAATTCCATCTTCTAAAAAATAAAATTCATATGATTTGCTTAGATAGAAATGTTTGGGTCTAATATTTATTTTCTAAATGGACTTAACTTGCATCAAAGTTGCAATTTTGGACTCATTCTGGCCTTCGGGGAAAAACTTTTTGAAAAGAAACGTAGTTCATTTATAAGGCAGCAAAGAGTAAAGTTGCAACTCTATGCTTTAGAGTCAGTGCTGTAGACTCCATAGATATCGAGTAGAGGTGTGCCTCTACTTATGTCATGTTGCAGTTTATGGGTGATTTTGAAGCTGACGACTCCGTTCAAAATTTGTTAGAAAATAAATGGGGCACAATTATATGGTGGCAAAGAGTACACCTGTTTCGCTCAACGCTCAGAAAGTCGAAAAGTTTAAAGGAAATTATTATTTCTAAAAAAACTTGCAAATAATGTATTTTGGTGTTTCAATCGCAGTTAAAAAAGAACGCAGTGATTAGAAGTAGTGCGGATAAACGAGTGCTTCATTACGAGAAGTAAAAGTGTGGCTAATTTCCCTAATCTTGGCTCTCATTGCAACTATTCTGATACAGAGGCCAAATACCGTTGCATCTGGAATCCTGCCAGTTGCAGCACTGTTTCGAGTCCGGATTGATAACCTCACAATTCATTCTTTGATGTTGGATTTATTGAAATGCGCATCCACCCCCCATCCCACCCCCACAATACCTTTTCAGATGATCGGAAATGCTGCGTTAAATCATGGGGACAATTTTTTTGCATTTGTCAGCAAAGAGGGTATTTCCGTGAAAAGACATCTGCATTGCTGAGAATTTATCTCTAGCTCAGTGTTCATTGTAAAAGTCGGAGAGCTATGTATTACAGACTGACAAAAGAGGAATTACTTAGCAGTCGTTGATAATAGAGATTTATTTCTGCTCTTTCCTTTCTCACGATGACAGATGGATAAATATTTATTGTTATGTAACTACATGACTCAGCTATAATTTTTTTAAGCCTTCGAAGGAATGGTATTTTTTTAAATAGCCCAGCAAATTTGATTTCGAAAACGAAGATCAACGAATTCGTAAACTTTCTAATTTAGGAAAACTTGAGATTTGAGTTCTAATCTGACAATATAAACATCACGTGTGTTCCGGTACATACGTCAAGCTTCCCAGAGGGCCTACTCTATTAAAGGTGACGCAAATTTTTAAATATAAAATATGCATCTTCTCTTAAACACGATTTCAATTTGAAACTTTTTTTGTTATAAAAGTCATTTAGGACGAACACTTTGAGAAAAATCAAAGGAATTTTTCTCCCTTAAACGAATCATATTTATATCATTTGTCATTAAATTGTAAAATAAACAATTTTCTAGCAAGAATGAACAACATTGTAAGTACACTTGCCCACTGCTTACGGATGTGATTAAGTATTTAAATTTTATTTTAAACGTTTACGGAATAGGTTGAAAACTTCTTCGAGAAAAAAAATCAAGGATAAAAGTATTGTAGAAAAGTTTTATTAGAATTACAAAATCTTACGTAATTACCCAAGACAAATTTACCCTTTTCCTGTAAATATTGTTAAATTACTTCAGTTAAATTAATTTTTTAAATTAAAGTAGTGTTTCGGGTGTGCTAAATAAAAGAAAATTACACAAAAAAATTATCTCAATCGATTCTAATATTTAAAATGATGTCCTCAAACCTGAAAAGAAACACTGAAAAGGAATTTTTAAACTGATATGCGTGAGACGTAAATAAATTAGCTTTACTTTTTATTCTGCTTTAAAACAATTTAGTTCACATCCGCAGTGTAATTATAACAACAACGACATCTCGTAACATAACGCAATCTAGGCACTTTTCCATCTATCTAAGAAAAGTATAGCTTGAATGATTTCCTTACCAGAAAGTTAAGTCTGCTGTAAAAACAAGAAGCATTTTTTTGTATTTTTAAAAATATGTGCCACCGAAAAAGATATTTACGCTTCAGAGCGTGAACATACATAGGAGTGCAGCCTTTTAAAAAATGTATGCACCATAAAAGTGTAGTTGGAAAATTCGTCAAATATAAATTATTCATGTTTTCCTTGCGTGATTGTTCTTTGTCGGGTTTTTTTCCATTTTACGATAGGGTAAGTAAGTACCGTGACAACTTATGTGTACAGGACAAGTTTATATGTTTTTATACACGAAATCTCAAACACTCTCTATTCCTGGTTATGCCTAGAATTTTGTTAGAAATGGATGAGAATGATAAGCAAAATTTTTTGTTAGAGTTTGGAAAACAAGTGAAAGCACTCGTATGAAATTTGTTATTGAAACTGTTATCATGTATGGCATAAAACATTCTAGAAACTGCTCTCTGGAAGACTATTTCGTTCCATTTTGATTCTCAAAAGTAAGATCATATAAATCGTGATTATAAAAATTGGGAAAAGGTGAACTACATTTGATTCAAATATTAAAGGCACAGATCATGTATGGCATAAAACATTCTAGAAACTGCTCTCTGGAAGACTATTTCGTTCCATTTTCATCCTCAAAAGTAAGATCATATAAATCGCGATTATAAAAATTGGGAAAAGGTGAACTACATTTGATTCAAATATTAAAGGCACAGAATTAATCCCATAAAATTTACCGAATCATCAAAAATGAAAAACATAATGTACTGTAACAGCTTGGCCTGTTGGCTCACTATTAAATAAATCCAATGTGTAAGGCGAAAAGCACTAAACATGGACGATTAACATCTCATGCATCTATTTATTATATAAAAAGAACACACATTTTAAATGTAAGTTACAAAACATCTCAGCGCGCGGAGCTGAGATACAAAAATCCCGGCGCGCGGAAAAAACTCCCAATCTCGCGCGTGGAAAAAGCTCCCAACGCTGTTGTAAATAAACAATCTTCGTCTACTGTCCAGTGGCGAACCATGGCTTTCAATTTTCAACTCTGGCGTTGTCACAGTACATACTAAGCTACAATCGAACCCCGTTATAGCGAACCCGGTATTTAACGAACTCATGGATATAACGAACGAAAAATTTGGTCCCGACGTTTTCTTATTGTATTTAATACTAATTTATCCTTTTATAGCGAACCTCCGAAACCTTAAGAATCGGCTGTAACGAACCTTTTTTTCAGTCGACTACTGTTTTTTTTTCAAACATTTTAAGAATGTTGAAGACAGTGACGTAGCGAGCATAACTAGCGCCCGGGGCACGATACCTTTTTGGCACCGCCCCCCGAAAAAAAAACATATAGTAATATAATATATAGAATTAGTGAAAAGGACCATTTGGCGCCCCTCTGCGAGAGGCGCCCGGGGCATGATAGATCCCCATACCCTCCCCCTCGCTACGCCACTGGTTGAAGATACAACGAATGTTGAAGATGATGAAGATATACCTATCGCGATGTGGATAGAAAAGCACAAAATTTCATCATTCTCAGATTGTTACATGCAATTGTTCGAAACGTGATGATGAAGTCATTACATGTGAAAATCCGACTGATGGAGATATTGTGGAAGAAATTAAAATGAATCACTCTGATATCGAAGATTCTGCATCTTATGCTGATGCAGAGGAGCACATATCGGTCACTCCTTTCAACAACGTCCTATCACAAAAATCGGCGATTTTTAGTCATGCTTGTTTTCAGAATGCCCTGAAAGAGTAGTATATCCCTGCAAGATCGTTATATCCCCCCGCTCAATATTTAGCCGCTAGAGAGCAGATTTAAAATTTATTTTCAATACATTTCAATGTACTTTTCAACTTTCAAATCACTCTCCTGAAAAATCTTGTTTTTTGAGATATGACGTTGTTGAAAGGAGTGACGATATATGACCCCACCATCTCAGATGCTACGGCAGCGATGCGTGTAATTAATAAGTTGTTATCTACACAGTGAAAGAAAGACTGTTGGTGTCATTTGATGTGTTGGACAAAGAAATACACAAAAAGGGTTTTGAAATTGGCATCACGTCTGCTGAAGATTGCCGATTATTTCTGTATCGAATCAGTGAGCAACAATTAAAGGTAAAATGAATTTATTTCCGTTTATCTTCATTTTTAGTTATTTAATTAGTATTGTGTCAGTTTAATGTAATCGATTTTAGTTAATTTAATTCATTGATGATCTTTTTTTATAGATTTTATAATTAATTTAATACATCATTATTGAATACACATAGCAACTAATAAAGTTATACATTTTGTGAACTCTAACATTTTTCTTAACGATTCGGATATAGCGAACAAAACCTTTGGTCCCTTCAAGTTCGTTATAACGGGCTTATACTATATACTATTTGATAAAATATACTATTTTTTTTAAATGCTGAGTAAAACGTATGAAACACAATTTTAGTCGAATATGCAAAAATCTAATTGCAGTCAGTTATTTAAACAGTACCAGAGACTTTTCTAATTTTTTTCATGATTAGACTATAGTATTTAAAATATTATTAAAAAACCCTCCTTTTTAAACTAAATATTCTGTTGGATATTATCAATTTAAAAATTTTATACAATTATATTACTCGTGGCATATAAAAAACCGGTGAACATATATTTTTTTCAGGGGATGAGCCAAAATAATGCTGGATCATCCCCGACATTCTGCGTGAAGCACAGTGGCTTCATAATCTTTTATCTATTTCCCTTGCGCAGCTGTTGTTAATCAACTACGTTGGCATCTTGATGTCATGGTATGTCACACGCAGGTGAGTCGGATAATTACAACCGCGAACACATTTAAGCTTTACATTCCCTACCAACTAAGTTCATGTTTTATTCATTTCGTCTGTAGTGCCTGATACGGCAATTATCCTATTTTTTATTATTTAACATTGTACCTTTATTTTTATTACTTTAAATAGCAAGATGGAATATTTCGGATGATTGCTATTGCTTTACATTTTTTTCAATTTTTGATGCACAAAGTTAACCATATAAATTAGTTTGTCAAGAATGATTAAAGAAAATTTTTGTTTGAGTATTAAGGAACAAGATCAGGTATATGAAGAGTAACGAAGCCTCAGTACTTAAGGCTGCTGTGCACTAACCCTATTGGATTCGCTCACCTCAGTGTTAAACCCATGGAGAAAATGTGTCTATTACTGACAGCTACATAAATGCTGATAAAATGCATAAGAGCCACAATAAAAATGGCATTTTTAGATAGCCTGAACTTTTCTACACCTTGCGACAGGATTCATTTTATAAATTTCGCCCGCCAAAAGAATGGATGAGCGTTTCAAACACACTACACCAGATTTTCCCCCCGAATAATTTAAATTTTAAAATATTATTTGCACTTTTAAAAGAAAAAACGAAATATGCCCCAAGGTGTAAAATTTCTTGCTCTGTTAGGGAATACAAATTTTTTTAAAAGAATCTTTCAATCCAAGTCGGCAATCCTTGGAGACATTTTCTCCATAGGTAAACATTGAGGTGAGCGAATTCAGTAGGATTAGTACACAGCAGCTTTAAAACTTTTCCAAATTTCAGATCAATCAACACAAAGAGTTGGCTAGTTCGATTTACAAGTCTACAATTACATACATAAAAAATGACTAACCGCATATTTCCATAAAATATTCCATAAATATACCATAAAATATTTTCAAGTGATATAAAAAAAACTTTTATCCACTAGTGCTTCGTATAGTGTGGGTTAAGAGCATATGACGTCCTGTGCAGCAATATGCATCCTAAGTAATTCTCTAAAATATGTACCACTGCTACACACCTGTCACCCAAACAAAGTATATTTGACAGCTGTACATACAGGTGGTTATCAAAATAATGGAAACACATATCAATATTAGTGGTGTTTATGAATGTACTTCGTATTGCTTAAAAAATAAGTCTGGCAACCGGTATTTTTTATATAATATAATGTATGTATTATTCTACTGTCAGGTAGCAGTAATGAAGCTAAGGGTATCGTGCTTTTGGGGGGAACAGTGTAAAATGTCAAACCTTGCAGACCTTGCGAAAAGGGCAAATTGTTGGAGCGCGTTTATATTGGAGTATCTGTTACTGCAACCCTCAGGCTAATGGGTATTTTTCGAGCTATGGTATCGAAAGTCATGATAGCATAGAGAGAGCACGGAAAAACATCCTTTGCCAAACAGAATAGTGGACGAAAGGGAGAGATGAGTGAAAGAGACGGACTAGGTGTTGAAGCGAATTGTGACACGAAGAAAGACATCAACTGCAACCAAAATTACAGAAGAGATTAATCGGCATCTGCATGTTCCGGTATCAACCATTATAGGTAGAAGGGAACTTCACAAACAAAGCATTTACAGAAAAGAAGTTATTCCCAAGCCACTTGTAATAGATACCAATACAAAATATTGTCCACAATGGTGCCACGAGCGCAATCCTGGTCGAGTAATAGGACAAAAAACGGCATTTGGTCCGACGAATTATTGTTCACATTGTTCCGCTCAACAGGACGTGCGTATGTCTGGAGAACACCAACACAAGCTTAAGATTCTGGCTGTCTCATCTCAACTGTTAATTATGGAGGTAGATATATCAGGGTTTGGGATGACATCTCGTAGTTTTCTTCAGGTCCTATTGTAACCCTAAAATGGGAATTGCATGACAAGGACTATGTCGAAATTTTAGCTCACTAGTCCATCCTATGATGCAAACATTGTTTCTTGCAGGATATGGCGTTCTCGGGTATGATAATCCCCCTATATGTACAGCTAAATCTATCAAGTATTGGTTTGAGAGTATGAAAATGAAATCAAATACCTTATCTTGCCCTGTACAATCCCCCCGACAATATATCATCCAACCACTGTGATCTGAATAAGCCGATAGAGCCAGGTATCGATATCCACTACAGCATTTCTACAGGAACTTTCATGATTTTCCCCTGAAGAATGGTATAATATATTCTTAACCACTATTCATGACTTGTATAATCCAATTCCAAGGTGAATCAGGTGGTATTACATAACAAAGGTGCTCCTGCGCCGTATTAATGTAGGTTTTCATGATGTTTCTTAGTGTTTCCATTATTTTGATAACCACCTGTACCTCGGTATGCTTAATTTAACTGCATTCAAAACTCAAAATGATTGTGCAGGAAATAACATCAATCAGTTTTTTTTTAGGCAGAGCATAGTACATAATAATTGGCAGATGATTAGTAAATCTGCAAATTATAAATAAAAGTAAGAGGCATTTCCCATTATGGTGCTGTTATTCTTATTACCGCCACCTCATCGGATCGATCCTAACCAGGTTCATTGCAGGCTGCAGGACGAAGAGATGCGGCTCCTGTTTAGCTGAAAACTATTGATCATCACCAGGATCACTTGCCGACTTTTTGTCTGATGTTACGACAGTTTTGTTCGAGCCTCTCCAGGGGCAACATCTGATGGGCTCGTACCCTACCCCACACACACACACACGCATTTGCCCCCCACAAAGAGACTTTCAGGCCTATGAGTTTAACGTGCTCCTGGCCTAGACAGGAAGTCCTGGGTCTAGACATGACAGCATTCAATGGCTCTTGTTGGGATTCGAACCCAGCAACCTCGTTGATGAATTCCGATGCGTTAACCACTAGGATGCCCCGGGCACCTTAATAGTTTTCATAGTACAGGGTTATCAATAAAGAACCATCCGATTACAAAATTTAATATTTTCCATAATTACAAACAGAAAATTATAATTAATATGTCATTGGAGAGGAAAAATGTTAAATTTTTTTTCACAGATGTTCGATATGACTTCCTTTAGTCACCCGTATAATATCATTGCCATATGCTATTTCTTGCCAAACACGTTGTAATGTTTTATTATTAACTGTTTGTAAATCATCACAAATGCGTTGTTTAAATCGGGAAAACTTGTAGGCAAAGGTGGTATGAACTCAAGATCTTTGACATATCCCGAAAGGTACAAGTCGTATGGGGTTAAGTCCGGTGACTTAGGAGGGTAGCAGTGTAGAACCAAATCATCGGCTGCACTGCGACCAATCGGCTACACAGCTACCCTCCTAGGTCGACGGACTTAACCCCATGTGACTTCTTCCTTTCGGGATATGTCAAAGATCTTGAGTTCATACCACCTTTGCCTAAAAATTTGCCCGAGCTTAACGCACTTGTGATGCTTTACAAACGATTAATAGCGAAACATTACAACGTGTTTGGCAAGAAATGGCATATCGCAATGTTATTATACGGGTGACTAAAGGAAGTCATAGCGAATACCTGTGAAAAAACATTTTAATTTTTCCTATACAATGACATATTAATTATAATTTTCTGATTGTAATTATGGAAAATATTAAATTTTGTAGTCGGATGATTCTTTCCTGATAACCCTGCATTTAACATTAATATTTCCTGTTATGAATCTCTAGAATACATTTTTAAGTCATAAACTGAAGGATTTAAAAAATATATAAAATTGACCTCCTCGTACTTTTTTTAAAAATTTTTGTGCGTGGCGGTGTCCAGCACTTGTAAGTTTTCCAAAGTGACGGAGGTACTTACTTTATATCAGGTAACCGAAATGAATTTTGATAGCGAAGTCCGGAGTTTGATAAGCAAGCATGCACCTACCAATTTGAAACCGCAGTGTTTACGATGAGGTATGATCACGTTGAATGAGTCGATCACATAGCGTCTTTTATCGCATAGTTTTATTGACCTTTATCAGCCTTTATCACATAGGGCCCGTCCCATCTTTTAAAGAATGAAAAAGATAGCTGCGTATAGTACAGTGATTTCCGCTTATAAGAATCACGTTTGTTATGACTGTTTTTGATTCTTATAACCGGTTGATTCTTTTAGCCGAAATTTAGGTTTTTGGACAGGCTCACACACACCCATATATACATATATTAGATAATTTACCATAAAATACTCTTTAATTTACGTTAATTATCTTTTATTAAAATTATTTTTAATAATTTTAAAAATATAACTTTATTTCTAGAGTTATAAGTAGATACACATAATTATAGTATGAGAAGAAAAAAATCCGATATTTGTTACAACATACCTTCTTAACAGTTTTAACATTTCCACTACAGGAAGGGAACAAGAAAAAGTTTTCTATGGTAGTTTGACGTAATGAAGTTTTCAGGAGGCTGTTTATACCTCTTTCAAGTCTCAGACGAAGATTCACCTTCTAGCTTACGTTTCACGGTTTGATAACGTGCTGAATCTAATAATGTCACGTTTGCCTAAGTGATAGTGGACACTTCGCCGAAGATTTATGTGTTTCAGGGTCCAGGATTCCACTACCAGTATGTGAGAGACGGGAAAACAGAGTCCCTGTCTTTGTTTGTCAATGGAGAAAAGTGAAATCGGACCCGGACGGGTCAAGCTAATAGGACAGTGTTGTGCTAAAGCGGATGTGCTAAAGTGTCTTTAAGGGGAAACTATTATGTTATGTCTAACAAAGAAAGGGATGTCTTTTACGACTGTATTCCATCCCATCTTATCACTCTTTCATTAAAAAAATTGAAGAAAGAACTTCGGGCCTTTTGAGGGTTTAAGGGACTTTTTTGGAAAAATGAAAGGAAAGCGAAGAGTTCAAACTTATTCTTAAAACCGGTGAATTGATTCTTTAAAGCGAAAATTTTAACATGGAAATAATACATTTGTTTTTGTTTTTGCGATATTGATTCTTATAAACGGTTGATTCTTATAACCACTGATCACTATAAGAGGTGGTTACTGTAATTATTTTACCATTGCGGAGGACAATTAAAAACAAAATTTTTAAATTCCCTTCGATAATCGTTGGAAAAAATTTACTCCGTAGGTTAACAGTATGAGCTTAGCAAATCAAATATGGCTGCTAGCCAAAAGCCTGAATAATTATTTTAATCCTGCAAGCACTTAACCTAAGAAATTTCGCCCGCTGACATCCCGAGTTTTATACGCTTCTTTTTTGTGGAAGTTCCCAGAAGGACAACAAACGTTTGTTTCCTATGAGGGAACAGCACAGAAACATCCATGTCTCTCCTCAGCTTCGAGTCCAGCGCACGCGGTGGAAGCTTGCGAGGCTAGCATAAAACAAGGTGTTTAGAAACTTAATAATCAAGGCATAACTGGCATATTGCCTTGCATTGCTTAATAATCAAGGCAAGGCATTGCTTAATAATCATGCTAGCCTTGCATTGCTTAATAATCAAGGCAAGGCTAGCATAAAATAAGGTGTTTAGAAACTTAATTAGGTGTTTAGAAAATTAATATGTCACAAGTTGGTACCCGTCAAAACATCACGGTTAGATAGTAAATAAATGTACTAATACACAAATTATACTTAACACATCGTTGTCAAATGTTGAAAATCATAATAATGCGCAGAAACAAATTAATGTGTTTAAGCGGCCTCATGCTTAGTGAGCATCTAAAGCCAGATTTAAACATGTCGCTGAGCATGCGCAGAAAGCAATCTTTTTTAATTATAAATTATCACTAATTAAACAGCGCGATATAAACAATTTCCATGAAGTTTAATCTTATGTTTAACAAACATAATTATCATAAAAATAAAAATAGCAGAGAGAGATCTAGAGGGAATTCTCGGAATAAATGCGTTTATTATTAAAACGTCACTGAGCATACGCAGAAACAGTGAGTTTCTAAAGACAGATTCAAACATGCCACTGAGCGTGCGCAGAAATCAATTTTTAATTGTAAATTATCGCTCATTAATAGAAATTGCTTTTACAAAAACCAAATTTGACAAATCTACAGATTACAATCTTTCGTTTAAGACCAAAATGAAGTAAATTGATGCAGTAGTTTTCTCTCACGGACTGCCCAAAAAGTCGGCTTAACAACTTAAATATATAGATTGGAGAGGAAAAATGTTAAATTTTTTTTCACAGATGTTCGATATGACTTCCTTTAGTCACCCGTATAATATCATTGCGATAATAGTCCAGTCAAATCGTCACCGGAGGTGCCTGTTTCAGGAAAAAAATATAGAAGTTTTTTTCACTCGTTCTAGATGTTTTTGGGGTGCTGAATCCGAATTTCAACTTTGCCCCATCCCACGGATATGGCTTCACAACAAAAATCGCAAAAAAACCCAAAATTTTGGACCTTTTTTCAGTTTTTTGCCCAAAAGTCCAAAAACTATGCACTTTTCGAGGTAGACTCCACTATACAAAATAAAGTACATTAAATTTCCTACAAACAGCACCCCTCAATTTTATTTTTTGGTTACATGGTTTGGCCGCTAGAGCGCGCTGAAAAAAGGCCAAAATTTCCTACTTTGTGGAAAGTCCAGTTTTCTCGTTAGTTTTTCGCTTGTAACTAAAAAAATATTCTTGTAATTACAAAAACTTGGATTCTTCTAAAACTAAATTAAATTGTATACAAATTTCCTACCTTAATGACATATTTTAGCCAAACCGTGCAGCCGCTAGAGCGCGTTGAAATTCATGTAATACTAGCTGAAAACCCGCACTTCGTTACGGAGTGGATTCAAAGTAAATACAACGGTCAATGTATGCAATTAATGCCAAAATAAATAAATAAATAAATATAAATATATATATATATATTATATAAATACGACGAGCAATGTATGCAATTGATGTAAAAATATATATATATATATATATATATATATATATATATATTTACTAGAAGGTAACCCGTCATTTTGACGTCATAATACTAATAATGACGTTATAATGGAAAAAGTATATGAAAGTTAAAAAATATCCCGAATTATCTAACAATATTGCATTTAATCCACACCTTGTAAAAGCAAACCCTTTCATTATTTTTTCTTTATTTAGTTTTTTATGCGATTGGAGTAGTAGACTGCCATCCAGTTTTTTACAGCTCACTACTCGATATGAATACTTGAGCTACTTGATTCATTCACATTCAAGTTTGTTTACTTTCAGAATTCATCGCAAAAGTAAACAGATTTTAAAAAACTGTTAAATATACAGCTAAAAGCATCCAATTCTTTTTAGTTCTGAATGTTTTATAGAAAAATAGGCTGAACAAACGTTATTTGAAGGAGAAGATATTAGTTTTTAGGTAAGAAAGAATTCTGATCCACATTTGAAATTTAAATTAAGCCTAACCGGCTGTTTGTTTACTGAGGGCTTCAATTGCAAGATGAGTACAGCCCGGAAGTGTTATACCGAGACAACGGCTATTATATATATAATTTATAAAAACTGCTGACTTCCGCATTGTAAAAGCGATTAGAACTTCTCACGATAAAAGTGAAGTCTCTAATTTGGATGTCTGGAAAGGTGGAGTCATTTTTAAGATCTTGGCTATTTATAGCCCTCCTAGTAACTCCCCTGATTTTTCCTATATCAACCACTTAAGACACACCATTTTCGTAGTCCATTTTAATGCCCACTCTCCCATGTGGGGTTACAGTGACACAAATGAAGCTGGAAAGAGAGTCCAGGACTTCCTTAGCTTGTCTCCCTTTGAACTTATATTCAACAAAAAAGATCCTCACACTTACCTGCATTACAACGGCAAAAGCTTAAACCCAGATCTGTTGATGGTCACTGCTGGCCTATATAAATGTAGAAAACGAACAGTTTTGAAAGACCCCGGATCGGGACATAGGCAGGTGCTCGCAGAAGTTGAAATTCCCAGGGCTGAACAGAGGCCCTTTTCATCATCAAAAACCTCTTGGAATTTTAAGAAAGCTAACTGGTCTCTCTTCACCGAACAATTAGAACATGAACTTAGCCACGAAAAACTCGACTTTACTCTTAACCCGACTTAAGTTTATAGAACTATTAAAGAAACAATTATAGCGTGTGCTAAAAGGTCCATCCCTAGAGGAAAACAGAAGAAATATAGGCCTTTCTGGACAGAAGAACTGTCCTCATTGAAAGCTAAAAGAGACAGACTCAGAAGGAAGGCAGAGCTGACAACACGCCCATGTGATGTGCAGGCCTGGAGAAAACAATCTGCATGCTTTAGAAAGGCCTTAAACGACAGCAAACGATCAACATTCAACGAATTTATTTCCAATATTAACTATCAATCTGATTGTAAGAGAGCGTTTAAATTTATTGGAAATCTAATGAATGATTCTAACCCAACTAAACAATCCTTTACAGTTGAAGATAAAAAGCTTTCTTCTGACTCTGCTATAGCGAAGGCTTTCGCACAACATTTCTGTGGGGCTCTTAGCAAGGACACCTACGCAAAAACGGAGTCGGCCGGAGTTAAGCAGAAAACTTCACTCCTACAGTCAAAAATTGAGCCTAATACGGATCCAGTTTTGGAGGTCCCTATTACTTGGGACGAATTGGTTTTTTCTATAAGAGGCCTCGCAGAAGGTAAATCACCTGGTGGAGATCGAATCGATTCCTGAGTTTCTCACCCATCTAGGCCCTCGGGCCCTTGAAACCATCTGGATCTTTTTCAATTTAATTTGGAATACTGGTAGCGTACCCGATGACTGGAGAACCCCTATTATTATACCTATTCATAAGAAAGACAAAGACCCTAGTCAACTTAAAAGCTATAGACCAATATCACTGACTAGCGTTGTAGGGAAGGTTATGGAGAAAATAATTGTGAGAAGACTTAACTTCTACCTAGAATCTAGAGAGCTACTGGCTGAAGAGCAAGCGGGTTTTAGAACTTTTAGATCTACCAATCAACATGTTACCCTACTGAGCCAGTTTGTTAAAGACGCTCTGGATAGCAGACAGCATGTGTTGTTGCTGCCAGCAAGAGGGCTGAGGAGGGTAGTTATAGTCAGGGTCAAGAACTTCGATCCTGCAAACCCATATTTGATTTTAAAAATCATTGCTTTTTGTGTGGGCTTCTGATACCTCCAAACTATCAAACGAAACAAAAAAAGTTGACCCCAGTTTCACGCAACCCTGTGTTTGTAGTGAGGAATTTGAATGTGAGGGCGAATGTTTTAAGACTGGCCACACAATGTAATGATGAATATTGTAATGCCATCATACACCGTTTACAATCATTTCGAGACTTGGTAGCTGCTGATGGGTAGTACCACTTGTCTTGAATGAAAAACCTGCACATTCGTGTCCCCTCCCTAGAAGTCAGCAGGGATCGTGGTCGACCCAAAGATAAAGTAGATGACAGTTGCAGGAAGTATTCAATTACCTCGAAAGTAATGATGAAGAGTGCCAATTCACCTCAGAGGAACTTTTGATCAAGATTGAAGGTGACAACCCTCTACAGTGGAAAACAGTTAGAACTCGCCTTATTGAGAAATATGGCAATGATATATTTATCAGTGCACGTGAACCTCATGTTGTGTGTTTCAAAAACACAGGTTATAAAATTCTCACCGATGCATCGTACACTGAACAGAAAAAAGATTCCAATAAAGAGGAAAGACGTCGCATAGTCGAAACAGCTGCAGCAATTATTGTTGAGGACATGCGATCTCAACTCTACAATCTGACAAAGTACCCCCCCACACACACACACACACCAGAACAGTTTGTCGAAGGAAGCGACGACCGCATCCCTGAGACTCTCAAGGTTTTCACTGATAGCTTTATATTAAAAAAACTGTGGCAATTTCCAAAAGTGGAAAAAAATCGTCAGCGATCGCTCATGCTTTAATTACAGCTGTAAGGCCATCGTCATTTGTCTCCCCTGTGCAAGTTGGTTTGGCAGCAGTATTGTACAAAAAGTATGGATCCAGACATTTGATTGACATGTTGTCAGCTCTAGGGTTTTGTTCATCTTACACCGAAGCCACACGTTTCGAAATTTCGTCGATCATGCACCCACCTCTAGCGGTTCATGGAACAACATTGTCCCAAATGGTGTACGACAATATTGACTTCAACGTACAGACAATCGATGGGCACAACACTTTACATGTCTTGGGGGCTATTGTTTGCATTACCCCAAAAAGTGCAGTAATTAGAGTTGACAGTTTTCCTCGTTTGAAAAAAATACCTTCGGCAGAAGAGGTCGGGATGAAGGGAGCTATAGAAGTGAAAACATTGGAAAGAACAAATGATGTGGGGCTTGCTGAATGAAAGATTCAAGACCTTGGTGAGATTTTTCCACTAACATGTACTGTTGTTACTCCTTCTATACCAGATTTGCTGTGGATTTATGGCAAACATAAAGTCCTACCAGGAATTGGAGGGTGGAATGGCTTCATGGAAGAAGTAACAGGAAATAACCCATGCCAAATCACTTTTCTTGGCTGTCAACCTTTCATCAATTCCCCTCCAGGTGAATACAACACTATATACACTGCTCTTTTGTGCGCTGTTGAAAAGACTAAATCATTAGGACAGTTGACCACTATAGTGACATTTGATCAGCCTCTATATTTGAAGGCAATGCCTTCAAATATAGAGAGGTTCTAGAGAGTCGTGCAGGAGACCCTGAACTGTGTAATGTCGTACTGCGGTTAGGGCTATTTCACTGGTTGATGTCATTCATGGGGGCAGTAGGTTACATCATGGAAGGGAGTGGGTTCAGTGAACTGTTTCATACTGTGTATGCTGTCAACAGTACTGAAAAAATAATGACAGGGCATGCCTATGCAAGGTCTGTAAGAGCTCATTTCTTAGGTCATACAACTCTGGCTAAAATTATCCTTTAATCAACCTCCATCTCCCCTGAAGTTCACCTTAAATTAGAGAAGATTTTGTACCGTGGAGACCAATCAGAGGTTCTGACAGCGCATGAAAGTGAATTAGGGCATCATTAGGCCAGATGACCACTATAGTGACATTTCATCAGCCTCTATTCATACTGAGAACGTGAAAATGAGTTTGGGGCTTATATAAGTATTTTGTGTCTCAATACCCAAACATACTTTGGACAAAAAGTTGATATAATTAATAAGTAGTAATTAAATTGATTAATAAGTAATTACATTAAATATTAATTATAAAGACCAAATAAAAAGTTTTTAATAAGTAAATAGTGATAATATAGGTCTCTGCTGAATTTTGGGTGAAGGGCTCTTGACTTAGCGGTTTCACGTAATATTACATAAATTTCAACGCGCTCTAGTGGCTACACGGTTTGGCCAAAATAAGTGTTTTAGGTGGGAAATTTGTAGAGAATTTAATGCAGGTTTAGCAGAATCCAAGATTTTTGTAATTACAAGCATAGTTTTTGATTTACAAGCGAAAAATTAACAAGAAAACTGGACTTTCCACAAAGTAGGAAATTTCGGCCTTTTTTCAGCGTGCTCTAGCGGCCAAACCGTTCAACCAAAAAATAAAATTGAGGAGTGCCGTTTGTAAGAAATTTAATGTACTTTATTTTTTATATTGGAGTCTACCTCGAAAAGTGCATAGTTTTAGGACTTTTTGGCAAAAAAATGAAAAAAGATCGAAAAGTTTGAGGTTTTTTGCGATTTTTGTTGTGAAGCCATATGTGGGATGGGGAAAACTTGAAATTCGGATTCAGCACCCCAAAATACATCTAGAATGAGAGAAAAAAACTTCTATATTTTTTTTCCTGGCCAAACCACCGTTTGACTGGACTATAAGCCATTTCTTGCCAAACACGTTGTAATGTTTTATTATGTAACATTACACGTTGTAACTGTTTGTAAAGCATCACAAATGCGTTGTTTAAATTCCGTGCATTGATTATTAAGCAATTAAAATAAATAGTGCTAAATTATTATCACTATCCTGCTGTTGATATCAGTATGACGGATTTGCGTGTTTGCCTTTTTCAAAATTTATAAAACTTCCAATAAAACAAGCATTGAGTTTGAGCGAGTGGCCCTATTTTCTGTGCGGAAGAATACCGGAATAGTAGCGCTCTCCGTCTCACCACCACCGCCTTACTTCAGAGTTACTTAGAGAATGTGTGGCTGTGTGCATTTCATCTTTAGCCATTTTGTATATTTAGTAAATGTAATTAATTAAGATCCAGGGATTAGTTTTTCATGTATTTGAGAACAAATTAACAAGTATTACGGCAATGCCATGGCGACGTCTAACAAAGGAAGAGAAAAGCAGGAACTAACGAATAATATCTTGGTGCGTATATAAAATATCGTGCCAATTATATACACACACATGGACAAAAAAATTAGCGCACCAAGAAATAATTGCGGGATCGTAACGAAACTTGCAATGAAGGTACATGTCGGGGAGATATGCAAATGATTAGAAATGCAGCGTGATTGCGCATTACGTATAGCCGGTAGAGGGCGTTGAACATCGTACTCTGTGGAGTATAAAACAGGTAACCAAAGCTTGTCTGAGTGTGCTGAATCATTTACAAAGGAAGAGCTGAGATAGACATGCCATTACGCCGTGTTCGAAGACAATATAAGCAGTTGTCGCAGTTTGAGAGGGGGAGAATCGTCGGGATGATTGAGGCTGGGTGGTCAGCTAGGCGAGTAGCTCGTCAATTAGGCCGCTCTGATTGTGTTGTGAGGAGGTGTTGGGACCAGTGGACCCGAGATATGTCATGTACACGAAGACCAGGCTCAGGACGCCCTCGACAGACCAGTCGTCGAGAAGACCGCCACATCGTAAGAAATGCACGCGTACAGCCAACTGCTTCATCGGCCGCCATCCAGGCACAGGTAGCACCTTCACTAGGGGCCTCTATGTCTTCTCGAACCATACGAAGGCGGCTGGCTGAAGGACAGTTGGTATCGCGGCGCCCATTACGTGTGCTGCCCTTGACGCCCACCCATCGACGCCTCCGTTTGGAGTTTTGCCGCGCACGAGGAAACTGGACTGCAGCGGAATGGAACCAGGTCGTCTTTAGCGACGAATCCAGATTCAATCTCGGCAGTGATGACAATCGTGTTCGTGTGTGGAGAGCCCGTGGTGAACGCTTCAATCCTGCCTTTGCTGTACAGCGACACATCGCTCCCACAGCAGGTGTGATGGTATGGGGTGCCATTGCCTACAATACACGGTCACCCCTAGTATTGTTCCGTGGCACCATGACAGCCCAGCGGTATGTTCATGAAATCCTGCAACCACATGTGTTGCCACTCATGCAACGGCTCCCAGGAGCCATTTTTCAACAAGACAATGCTCGGCCTCATATGGCAAGGGTGTCACAAGTCTGTCTCCGCACTGTTACTACCCTTCCTTGGCCTGCCCGATCCCCAGATTTGTCTCCAATCGAGCATATCTGGGATCATTTGGGACGACGAGTTGGGCATCCCACGAGTTTGAACGAACTAGAGGCAAGGTTACAGCAAATATGGAACGAAATGTCTCAAGACATCATACAGAACTTGTATGACTCAATGCCCGATCGTATCGCATCGTGCATTCGCGCTAGAGGGGGTCCAATGGAGTATTAACTCCTCTGTTCTTTTGCCTTTTTCTCTGAAATATATTATCCTTTTTCTTTGATTTTCTTATCATTTACTTATATCAAAGTAGTCATTACGTATGTAAAATTTCGTTTCATTTTGACGACTCCTTCTTGGTGCGCTAATTTTTTTGTCCATGAGTGTATATTCTTTTATCAAATCTATTTTTTAATCATGATTTTTAAAATCGTTGACAATGAAACTACTAAAGAAAGGTAAAATGAAGATACGTTATGAAGTATTTAAGGAGAGAAATTTTGGAGGTAGTGAAGTGAGGACACTAAGAAATAAAGAAGAAAGACTTTCACCCGCTGACTAGTAAATAGCAACAACTGGAGTTCAATATATATATGAATTTTTTATCTTAATTTTTCCTTTCTTAACGTAACTTAAATGCTATCCTAGATCGAAGTACGTTATGAGCTAGAATCGCAATTGTTCCGAAAGAGAGATAAGTAAAATCGATATTAAAAAAGATAAGAGAGATAATTTCGAATCCCAAGCATTCGTAGCGTTATAAAACAATCATTGCATCCTCGTTTGATATGCGTGTGGTGTGAAGTTGTAACTTTATATTACACGTCTGTTTTGTAATGTGGCTAAGGGCCTGTTCACATGGGAGTCCGGTAGCGGTAGCGTTAAAGTATCGAAATATATTTAACCAATGATAAACCTCCAAACGATTAGCAACGAAATTTTTAAAGCCTAGGATTGGTTTATTTCCGTCTCCGCGCTATCTTTCCTTTTATCCTTCCGCTACCGGACTCCTATGTGAACAGCCCTTAGACCTCAGTATTATTTTAAGAGTTCTACGTCCTATGTTTTTCAAAACTACGATTTATATATATATATATATATATATATATATACATTTTACGCAGATGTATGTTCATTGACTGCGTACTTCTGTAACCTCCGCATATAACTGCGTATGTATTATATGAACTACCCTAGTTAAAAGATAATGAACGGTGTGACATCAGCCTAGGCACACATCAATAGGAAAAGCGAGTTCATACTACTCTGCAGGATGAAGCAGCTCCCGCGTAAGAGGATATTAACGTTAATCCTGACATATTACTAACATTGGCGAATAGTCATAAGAAGTTATACGCTGTTCTTCTAAATAAAAAGTGCGTTAAAATTTATTTAATATACAATGGTTATAAGCGTTAAAAGAGAGTAAAAAGGTAACACCGCGGCCGTAACATGTACGGAGTTCCGAGTGAAATAGCATTTCATGAATATTAGAAAGAGTTTCATGGGGCTGATGCAATTAACTGGCGAGGTGAGTTAATTTTTGTTCGTGCTGTTGTTAAGGATTCTTGAAATATTCGCCAAAACAGCTGGGAAAAATAGGCAAGCCATTTTTTATGGTTTTTCGCTAATTTTATATATTATCAAGGAGAAGATGTCTTAATTAGTTGCAAAATATTGTTCTATAAATTTTTTAAGATCGATAAATTTTTTAAGACCGTACTTTCATGTGATCACCTGTAGGAAATTATTATATGTCGCATTGTTTTACAATTTTTGAATCTGTCTTCCGAAATAATACGTAGGATTAGCTTGACGTTAAGCAAAATGCGCATGCGAGGGATACATTCGTGGTCAGTCTGGTCAGGGCACAACAGTGGATTGGCTTCACTTTTTTTCTCTGATATCTTTCAAACATGGTCTCGCCTTCTCTATTGTTGTGCGTCAAGCGTCAAAATCAACTCTCAATACACGACTGTTATGCAACGTTACTATCTAGTACTAAACATTTACTTCATATTGATGTTAAACTCCCTAAAATAAAACATAGAAAGCATTTTGATTATTCATCGCGGTCTTCAAAAAATGTATGTTGTACAGCTCGGGAAAGTATTTAGAACAGGCTAAGACTACACTGAAATAGATAACACATATCCATTGAGAGAAAATTTCGATAAAATGTATATTTCTAAAAAATAATCATAATTATCTATACAGCCTCTACTCTTAATCAGTAGACTATGATTCTCATACACCGCCAGGTCTTTTGAAGAAAAGGAAGCTGAAAAAGAATCCCAGTAATTTAACGTTTAGATAATCTGTCTCCCTTCAGGGATCTTGAATATAATGTTCGTTTTCCTTAAACAAATCACTACAATTTGACAGTGTTTTTCATGCCGAAAGTCCTCTATATTGGCAGCTGCACGCAACTTGTCACATCTTAAGTATATGGCAACGTCACTGATGCAAGCACGTGAAAAATGAAGAACATGTAATGGATATCATACATAGAATGGATATCATACGTTTTACACACTGAGCTCTGGTATGCATTTCTATATTAGTTTGAGTTGTCTATGCGATTAACAACAAACATTTTGCCCTTAGTTTCTGCACGAGTTGAGACGTGACAAGCTGCGTGTAACCGCTGTATTGCAAAGACGAAGGTCAAAACATTTGTTGTAAAACGTAAAAAGGGGTTGCACGCAGCATGTCACATCTTAACTCGTGCAGAAACGAAGGACAAAACGTTTGTTGTCAAACACATAGACTACTATAACTTATTCAAAAATGGATACCAGAGCTCTATGTGTAAAACGGATGGTTTCCATTTTCTACCGTTCGTTTCTCACGTGGTTACGTTCGTGACGTTGTAACAATATACTGAAAGCTGCACGAAAAAATTAAAAATATCACTAAATACGAGTATTAACAGAATTTGTCATTAAGTGTTGTCGTATAAAGTGCTCATAGCATAATGCTATGCAAGTGACGAGCAGTGCGAATGAAAGTACTTTTTTATTACGAAGGTTTCAAATGATGTCTGCAACACCGAATAGAGATGCGACATCGATAGCAAAACATCGATGTTTTGAAACATCGATATTCAATATTAAAACATCGATGCTAATAAAACATCGCCCAAAAACCATCGATGTTTTTAAACATCGATGTTTTAGAGCATCCATTTTTTAAAACCGGTTTAGTAACCTCTAATATTAATGTTACTACGGTTAGTCTTGGAGGTGGGGGGGTGATTTAATTTTACTCTCTGATTGGGCTGACACAAATGACAAAAACTTGATTGCTTTTGCCTTGGGCTACATTGATGACTCAAAATTCTCGTTGTAAATATCGCTATGTTTTGCCTTCAAATGTCCAGATAAACTCGTGGTATTGCCAGAAGTTTTGAGGGACTTAAGGCAAATATAAAACCAGAAAAAAACAAAAACTTAAATGGATGCTCTCGTGTATATACTATTTATAAAATAAAACCCCATTGAAGGTTCTGGAGTGTCAAGAATATTCCAAGCGCTCTGATTGGTTCATTGGTTGTTGATTGCCATTTGTCTGTTTGCTAAGGTATCGTTCCCCCTTTTGTATTCGTCCTTTACAGAATTCAGACTTACATTTACTGAGTGTGAAAATTATGCTGCGTGGTAATTTTTTTATTATGGTACTTTTTCATTAAAAAAACATCGAGCACAAAACATCGATGTTAAAAAAAATCGGCTTCAATAAATCGATGTTTAGAACATCGATTTTTTATCAAAACATCGATGTTTTCAAAACATCGACATCAATGTCGCATCCCTAACACCGAATACACCATGAATACCGGTTTGTAACACCGCATTTACACAGTCGCGATAGCGGCGAGTCGAATCGCGGGGGGCGAATGTTTAAACGGTGTTCTCTCCGTTGCTCCTCGCCAATCGTGACGCTCGCTTCGGGAGCGGTTTTCTGGCACGATATAGGGAGAATGGCGACGGGAAGTCTTGTGCACAGCAAGAGGCGGGAATGTGAGAACAGTTACTCGCGTCGATGCAGGAATGTGACTAATGTCTTGCAGGTGGCGCGATAGCGAATGTGCAAATGCGGCATAAACATTGCATGGTTTCGATAAATACTGCAAAGCCGTAGTAATTTTTAAAATATCAAATTATCTGCAGCAACTGAGCAGGAATAACCAGGATGTCAGATTATTCATCGTGAATGTATCAATGAGGTTACTAGATATCAAGAGCTGTCGAATCAATCGTGTTATTTCCCACTGTTGCCAAGTAAAATCCCGATTTTGATCTGATGCTCATGGAAAATTCTTCTGTCTTGAATTCTTTTAATAAATAACCCATTTTCAAGTAACAAATGATTCAAGTTATATATTTATTATTTCACATTTCATGGTGAGGGTTAAACGCTAACCCCCTATACAATAGAACTGAAAAACTTCCAACAACAGAGTTCCAAGATATTCAGGCTGACTCATGATCCTCCATTTTGTTTTCTATTCTCGCCAAAACACACGCCAATCAATACCTTTGTTGCCTTTTTATCGCTAGTTTCTATAACTTATATTTTGAAAACTTTCTTATCTGGCTAGAATTTAACTTAAAGAAGTTGGTACCACTTGTCGCGATTTGGCAAGTCGAAATTCTCCAAAATCACACTTAAAGACGCCGGTTTTCACAGAGAAGTTCATATGCAGGAAGATGTTGAAACGATGACAGAAAAGGGCTTTTGTAAAGAAGTGGGTACCCCTTTTGACATAGGAGATAAATGCGGAGAAGTTATCGCTATCTTATCCATTTATAAGACTGAATGCAAATCATAATACATCTGCATATGTATTTAACAGATTTATCTTCAGTAGCATAGATGGCAAGTGTTCATTACTGTCAGCCTAAAATGAACCTTCAACTGATGAGTATTTTTTAAAGTGCTTGTTTTCGTTTTATTGTTTGCATTGCAATATCCTGTTCTTTAGTTTCGATTTTGAGGAAAGAATGCCATTTAAGATTTATTCTGAAATATTTCTGCTATTTAAATCGTCTTAAATTGACTTCATATTATGTATATACACATCATTTTGTTGTCCGCTAAGTTGCTGTTACCGCTAAGTTGCTGTTAAAAACTTTGCCAAACCGCGTCAAGGTGTACCCACTTCTTTACTTTAGCCCTGGCTAGATAATAAATGTGATTTTCCTCTTTTCTAAGCCCTTATGTTTCACATGTGTAAGTCAATCTACAGTTCAAAGATATTTTTAGAGCACTATTTATGAATAATGTACTTTACTCTGAGTCTAATTCAAATTGGGAATGTGGAGAGGCAAATTATCTCACATTTTGCTATCGGGGAACTGTTTGGAGTACAACAGTTTCCAGAAAAACAGATCATTTATGAAACGACTCTAAGAGAGATACGTGTCCAAAAGCATCAAATAAAAATGGCGACGATGGACAGAAAAATGCCAAATGGCTCAGCTCAGATAACTAGGAGTCTTAACCAAATATAACTCCAAATTTCGGGCAATCATTTACACCCTTTTGACCAATTAATAAAATAGAACAGGGCTTATAGTATAGTAAATGCCTTATGTAAAGTCTCGTCGCTCCAAATAAGCTACCATAAATTAAATTTAAAATCATTTCTAGTCAAGAGAAATATATTGAAATAAAAAGACGCAAATATGTAAGTTGATTATAAGCTCTTTCAACTATACTGGTTTGAATGATGAAAATTTGCAACAAATAAAAATAATTGAATACATTCTGAATTTAATTACCCTAATACATAGAAATAAAAAAGAAAACCTATGACATATTTAAAATATATCTTTCAGGAACAAATGAAAGAATCCCCGATGAAAAGAGCCCCATTATTCATTTTTATTATCTGCTTCAGTTGGAAATATTTTATTCTAAACTAAAATAATTCATATCTAAATAATTCATATCAAATATATTAATCAAATAAGGAAATGCCTCCTACCGAGCCTTTTATTTTAATACCAATGTATGATGCACATCAATAAACTAAGTTTTAAAATAATCCACTGTTTCAAATAAAAGTTAGAATAAGCGGCAATCATTAATTATTTAAACAGGAATTTCGAGAAGAATTCCTTGTGGGATCGCATGACTTATCTCTGATGTTGCTTACTTATTTAATTTCTGATGCTGTATAAGGTCTTAAGGTGATACACGCAGAGCCTGACTAAGGCAGGGGCATACGGGGCAGTTGCCCCGGGCCCCTACATCAGAGGGGGGCCCCAAATCGAATAGAAAGTTTAGTATTAAGTATTAAGTTCTTCATTACTGAAGTAGTGAAGCAGAGGGGGGCCCCCAAAGAAGTTTTTGCCCCGGGCCCCAATTAGGCTAAGCCGGGCCCTGGATACACGATGAGACAGTTTTTTGATGTCACAACTCCTGTTTTCATGTTTAAGACGGCTCTCTCTCTTCTTGTTATACATAAGGGGGGAAACATTTAACATGTTGTAGAGCGTTTCGGAGGATGTTAGTACTAATTACAAGGGCCTTGAAAAAGTCATCTAGATGTTTTAAGTAACTCATGTGTTTCTTGGTACTGCGACGTTTTTGCCTGTGAATTATCGAATTCGATACCCCAGGTAGCGCGTGTCACAGGTTACATTAAATGAGATTAATAACCAGACTAATAGATTAATAAAACTAAAAATATGCACTTTATTAGGTGCTCTGGGTTAAATAGAAATAAAGTACAGTTATCAATACAGGAACACTAGATGAATTAGAGGAGTAGAGGTCGCACACTCTGTGGTGCAGTTCAGGAAAAATGAGTGGATCTCACAGCCACTCTCGTAGTTAGTCGTGTTCTCGAAGATCAGGATCAGAACACGGACGGACGATTACTGTTCTCAAATATCAGCTAGAGTTATCAGTTGAATAATCTAACGATAGTTATCAACGGATCGTTATCCCTAGCCAGAGCCAGCAGATCTCTGGTTTTCTAAGGGCAAGCTTTGCAACTAAGAGCCTAAATCGAATCAATACCGAGAGAGAGATATCTCCAGTCAGTTATTATCACTATCCGGCCTCTCGCAGTGCAACAGAGCTGTCTAGCTCTTAGCATCTGCAACTTTTATAAGCTTATTCCCTGGTGGGACATTTCAATTTTCGCTCCTTCGAGCCCGTCTTACCACTGGTTCGAACCTGTTTCCGTGTGCAAAATTCTGGTAATTAATTTATCGATACAGTATCGAGAATTTCCGTATCGATACTCGTCAGGAAGTGGTTCACTATTGTGCTATAGTGTCTCGCTTTACGCCGTCATGGCGCCGACTCATTGTTCTCCTCTATGCATCTGCATGGGCCGGTCAGCTGATGGCTTTGACCCTCTCCCGCTCGCTTCGAGGACAGGAAATACCACAGCTTTAATCCCTCTGAAGGATTTATGTGATTTTAAAGTTCCACTTATGTTTTTATAAGTAGCGTTTTAATAGTCTTTAAGCCTTGAGGGGTGGAAATTCCACAATGCGCTAAAACCGAAAAGGTAACCCTTTTTGCGCCATCACACACATATTTTAAGAAATTAAGGATTAATTAGGATACTGATTAAGGTTACATTACACAAAAAGTAAACAATAAGTAAAGCATTTAATGTAAATTCCAATACTGATTTCATGAAATTTCATTTAAAAAATATACTAACCAATTCAATAAAAAGAAATGTGTAGGAGTTATTTTTGATTAGTCTTATGGAATCGCTTTTTCTCATCTTGAAATCTTCTTGGGGTGCATTATGGCTTGTGAGCGGTTTCCATAGTGCCCTGCAAGAGCATCCAGTACTAGTCTGCTATCATATTTACATTTCAGTGTTCTTGATATTTCTAATATCCTCATGAATCTTCCCCCTGGATCCCTGATAGCTCCCAAATTTTTGGGTAAGTAGTCCATTCGAGAATGCAAGAAATATAGTTCTAAATTCATTTTGCAGTCTTGGCTTGAACTTTCAACATACTATCCGCAATGTGCTTGTTTGGATCCTTGTGGTTGCCAAAAATGTTTTTAATGACCTCCTTATGGTAAATCCAAGCTTCCTTTCCCGTTTCGTTCATGGTCTGAGAAAAAGAAAGTACTATCAGACAAAAGTTTTCGGATGTCAGGACCAACGAAGATATTTTCTTTCGGGTCGGCTTCAGATTAAGCTGGGAACCCTAAGTACAGGTATTTAAAGCATTCGTCATCTTGAGGGAGAGATTTAACGAATTGCTCTTAATTTTATATGAAGAGGTGGTAAAAGAACCTTGTTATGAGGAGCCAAACTTTCTGGATAAAGTTTTTTCTCTCAACCAGACTTGAAAATGTCACGAAGTTGCCAGTCTGATTGATAGCAGTGGAATCCTCTGTCACAGCTATCCCATAAGCAAAGAAAGCAGGGGTATTTTGTGTCTGATTTCTATCCTAATAATGATTTCAACACAGTGAAATCTTCGCATAATAACCGCTTGTATTCTTTCCGCTTGTATTCTTTGTACAGGATTTTCTCAAGAATCAAGGCAAAATTTTCGTACACTTCCTTTAGGTTAACAGAATGTCTGACCTAACTGTACTGAGGCGTATTCATTTCCATTTTGTAGCAATTCTGCTTTCAGGCTCGTTTTAGAAGAATCGATGAACGTTTAGAAGAATCGATGAAAGAAGAATCAGGCTCGTTTTAGAAGAATCGCCAACTGGATGTATCATAGTGTATGTCAAATTCATCAACCGACAAACGTCATCGCAACATATTAGCTTTCTCTCTTGTGAGTAAAAATGGATCAAAATGGTTCTCATGTTGCTTATACCATGAAAAGTTTGTACAAGTCAATTACAAAATAAAGTAAATGCGCAAATAAATCCGATATGAACAGACAATGATCTAGCGTAACGACAAGGTTTTTAACAACACCCCTTTTCTTGGTTCTGAGAAGACGAGAAAGGTAAGCGAAATGGTTCCCAAGGAAGACGCATAACTTTTGCAAAAAACAGCAAAGCACCTTAAACTATATTTATTTATTTATTTATGGAGGGTCATCGAAAAAAATGCCCGTGATTTCAGTTGTGCCCACCGGAAACAACAGCCCGATCGGATTTTGCGTAGCAGCAGATGGTTTATTAATTCTGGGAGTTTTATTTTTCCGCGTCATGGTGACCTACACTGCGCAGGGATCAGGCGCCGGTACTTTGACGTTGCGCCTCCTCTTACATGGGTTTTGACGTTCAATAGGAAGGGACGGTCCAATTTTTTGGCCACCAAGAAGCTCCGATTTGACCCCTCTAAACTTTTTTCTATGGGGTTACCTGAAAAACATTATGCATGCTGAGAAGATCCGGGACCTACGCCTTTTGTCGGACAGGATCACTGCTACAAAAGCGACTTGATCGCTACCTGGATGGACATCGGCTATTGCCTAGATGTGTGCCGAGCGACGAGGGGTGCTGATATCGAAACCTACTGGGTAATGTCAAAAACTTGATTCGTTTCTGTATCTTTTAGTGAAAAGATAAAACACCATGATAAGATAAAAGATAAAACACTATTATGTTTTTCTTATTTCACGTTGCAGTCACGGAGACCTTTTTCGATGATCCTGTATATGCAATACATTTTACAAAAACAGGTCTCAAATTTTTATTTGTCACTGAAAGTTCTCTCCATATTTTGTAAATTTATAAAAACTCTCTCATAGCGTTTGAAAAAATTGATTTTTCGAAGAAACCTGATGTAATGGAATTTTTAAAATATTTTTCAGAGTTCAAAAATTTATACAAATCAATATAAAATATGAGGTCTGTTTTTTGTTCGCAGACCTGTGTTAAGTTTTATCCACGGCAAGAGATAGAATAAAACCCTATAAATAACCAGTAGAACCCCTCCTCTCTCTCCCTTCCTATCCCCCCCCCCCTGCAAAAAAATAAATGTATATAAAAAACTTGACAACGCAGATAAGTTTTACTATACAGAAAATACAAAGTATTCATTTTCAGCTGTGACTGATGCATTCACGCGCCTCTATACAATCTACACTATTAGGCCAGGCAGCATAGGGTTTGTAGACGAAATAATTCTCGGAAAGCTGGAAACGGTTTTAATCTCTTCATTTGCATGTAAAAAGAGTTTATTGAAGTTTGCACCAATTTTCTGCTTGTGCTCTATGAGGGGTGTCCCCAAAACCTCGAAATTTTCGGACTTTTTACAGTTTTTCACTAATAACTCCTATACGATGCATTTCTAGGAAAATGTTACCAGTTTATAAATTGAAGTACACAAAATTCTGCGTCGAATGAGCACCATATATTGAAATTATGTGAAGTTGTTAGGAAGATATGCGAGTTCAAAGAACGACAATTTTTCTCATTTTTCAAAAAAATCGTGTTTTGGGATTTTTAAACCTTATTTTTGTAATGTAAAATGTATTATATGAAATAAATAATATATTTGGATATCATACAAATCTTGTGCTGACCGTATATACGAACACAGGTACAACAATTTTCAACAAAGCGTCTTTTCCTTTTTATTCCTGCTGGCGAACCAAGAACCAGTTTTGGTGAATCTAAGGATTTGAAATGAAAAACGCACATTATGATGCAAATATTTATGTAATTAAAACGCAAAAAATGACTAAAAGTACAAAAAACTTGTAAGTTTTGATGTGTTGGTGATTGACAAAATAAAAATTAAAAATAATAAAAATACAAGTTTAATTGAATTTGCTGCGTTTGGAAGTAGAAGCTGACTGGAGCAATTGGTCCTATTGAAGGTCCACGTCATCCATGTCTTCGAATTCGTCATCAATTTAGGTAGCATATCCCCGCTGTCGTTCAAGTTTGATTCGTCATTAATTTCATCTGGTGTATTGGTGCAGGACGCTTCTCAGCAATTATAGCATATTGGGGAACATTTCATCCCTTGCTTCCTGCTACCACAAGTATTTCGGCACCCTTCCGAACATTTGCAGGCAGTATTATTAATCAGTTCCTGCGGGGCTTGTTCGGCTGTTGATGGTAGTGGGAGTAGCCCATGCTTAGTAACCTTCCATTCCCACTGAACTGGGTCCATCAAATGACCATTCCACAAATTAATTAAGGAAAGCCGTCATTGCGTGCAGTCTAGCAGCTTCTTCAGAAGGAGGAAGAGTAGCCAAGTTGAAAGGATTTGGTGAACAGTTTAAAGCGTGTTTCATTCAGACGAGAAGATTGAAGAAACGATCCGGCATACAAAGCAGCAATTACTTTTTCGCCGGCAGCACCGACTTCATCTGCAGTTGCATCACGGTTTTTAAATATCTCCACAGTCCTTTGTACCTCCGCATCTTTGTCGAGAAGCTTTGCCAACTTCATCTTCCCCTGTCTGAAAATGGCAGATGTTGAATCGCATCCGCTAAAAGCGTGAAGAAGTAATATACAGTGGAATCTCGATCTATCGTTTTTCAAGGGACCGACTGAAATGAACGATAAATGCGGAAAAACGATAGATGCGGAAACATAACAAAGCAATATGATCTTTGGAACTGGATAAAATGAACGACACATGCGGAAAAACGATGGATCCGAAAACGATCGATCGAGATTCCACTGTATTTTCTTTAACTTTGTTTGACATTTTGAAGTGTGTCGGGGAATAGAAGACGGTCTCAGACTTTCCTTTTCCAGGCTTCATCAAAAACAACCGATCGCTATTAGGAGCTAATGCAGAAAGAATTACTAGATGATCTATATCTTCTCCTACCACAATCAACCATTCAGAGAGTGTAGAATTTTCTATAGCCATTCTGACAATGGTTGTGTCGGCATCATCTGCAGCCTGTTCGACAGCGATGTTTTCATCAGCAAATTTTTGAATTAGCATTGAGATGAGTCGTTTTTTGTTCCCTTCATTCCAGATAAATTTTTCTTTTGACATTGTTAGTAACATTGTATCATCGAATTCAACGTTTGCTGCAATATACTTGTTCCTCCTAAGGCGTTCTGCAGATTTTGTTCTCTTCTCTGTAGGCTCTTCTGGATAGCCATCAAATACTATGACTGATCGCGCCCCGAAGTATTTTTTTACATACTCCACATATTTGTTGAGAACTGAAAAGAACTTTTCTCTCAACTCACACGGTACTCGGTAAAATAGAAACCCGTCGCCAATCTCATAGAGAGCACTTCCGATGTTTGACGGAGTGTCCACCGGCCCAAACAAATCATAGTAAACATATTTACGTGATTTTCTCATCATTCCCTGTTTATCAAATAAAGATGGTGGGCAAGGTGCCATTTCATATGTAAAGTAATTTCTGAGTTCGGATTCTGTTTTTTTATGAAATGCAATTCTCCTCTTTATCAGCCAATTTCGACTCGTACCATTTCTCAGTCAGGATCGTGTAACCTGTGTTCCTGAAGCATATTATAATTTTCTACTTCTGTCAATGACTCATTTGAATCCACTGCTGCTTTAAACAAGTTAAAAAATTCCATGAACTCATTTTGTTCACCTGAGAACGGTTTTATTTGTAATTTGGGAAGTTTCATCGACTGATTAGCATGAGTTTTATTTTCGTTTTCGGTTTCAAAATGTTCTATTACACTCGAACTTGTCGGTGCTTTTTCCTTCTCACATATTTCATTAAATTTTTTTATTCTATTCTTTACCTTAAATTTAATACTAATGACCCTTTCTTCGTACTCTTAGCATGAAGCCAATTCCTTTTCCAACTCTTCAGAATTATCAATTAATCCTTCGATCTCGCAATCGACTTTTTTCAAACTTGTTTCTTTTTCAATGATTTGTTCTAAATTCTCTAATAATAAATCACTATCCGTATCAATAATTTCACACTGCAATAATGATTCTATTTTATTAATTTGCCGAGTCACGCTCGATCGTAACGATGTCCTTTTAATCTTATATTTCTCTATTGCATCCATGTTGATTCCGAAATCGAAACAAAAGAATAATTAAAAGGTATTTACCTTTTTTCCAAGCGACGCGACGTCGAAGTATATCCAAATCATGTTATCCACAAATGTCCTTAATTATAATGTCAAAAATGTCCTTAATCTAAAGTGTCCTCACGGATTTCGTGCACCAAAAAATATATTGGCGCCGAACGCTCATTTTCAAAGTCAAAAAAATGGAGAGCGTATAAAATCAGCAGCATGCCGACTGAAAAACATACTGCCGAAAACTTCAAGAATTCAAGGTACTTTATTTTTCAAATTTCAAGCATTTCAAAATATATTATTTTTTTTTCAAGATACATAATTAATTCCAAGTATTCCGCTTACAGCGGCCATGAATACATATACACAACATTCAAGAATTCCAAGTCAACTACTTGATTTAATTTCTCGCCACTAGGGGGAGTCAAAGGCGAGACAAAATTGCTTTCGTCAACAAAACAAGACAAATGCGTCAGCACATCTGGAAAGGAGCGACACTCTCTTTTTTCCTGTATTAATGGTTTTTATTTTATCCCCTCCCCCTAGTCTGTTTACCGAAAGTTCACCAGTTTATTTTATGTGAAATTGCAGTAGAGGGCTCGGTCCAAGCAACACAGTTAACCCATCTTTTCCTATGGTCCTATGGTCTATGGTTTGATCTTTGGAACACCTACTTACAAACCGTAGACGAACCACTGTGCCACGTCATAAACAAAACAACCCTAATCGTGTGTAACAGATGGCCACAGCTATATCGACAAAAGACTGTTTAATTTGCTTCTACTGTTTATTTTGCTTTGCATAATATATATCTTTGAAAATGGAGCTTTCAAATTTAACATGATGTGGAATCTTCCCGTTAGCGAGAGAAAGACTGAGACTTTTTTACAAGAAGTCGACATTTTGCTTTCATTTTGGTAAATTCGCAATACACGGTCCACATCCATTTGGCGACTTTTTCCCGCCATCTTCTTCGCGACAATACTCGTATAGACTCGAAAAAGACATTTGTGCGATTTCGAAATCAACCCTCCATCCATACAAAAATCCAATACACCCTTAGTTAAGTGTAAAGAAGTGGGTACCCCTTGAGGTGGTTTGACGAAGTTTTCAAAATTCGCCAATATCGCACTAAAAGATGAACGGCCGAATTGCATGTATATACAGAATATTCAACCAGTTTTAGGCCATTAAAATAGTATAAATATTTCAGAATAAATCCTACATGAAATTTTTTTCTTATAATTAAAACTAAAAAACGGGATATTGCAATGCAAACAATAAAACGAAAACAAGCACTAATAATAAAAAGGTCAATCATTCGGTTAATTTTCTGCTGACAATCATAAACTCCTGACGTCTATGTCACTGAAGTAAAATCTGTTAAATACACTTGCAAAGAAGAGGATACCCCTTTTCACGTGATCGATAAATGCGCCAAGCGGACATAAAAAAAAGGTACATCCTAAGAATTCAGAAGTATAATTTATTAGGCGAGATCTTCGTTCATTAAAACGAGTTGTTGTAACTGAAAGTAATTTGTTAAAAATGAATAAAATGTCGTATGCTAACAGATTTCTCATTTAAACAATATGCAGCTTCTTCGTACAGCAGCATACGCAGAAATTTTCAAAGGGGGGCACTATGAAAGAGTAGTTTTGAGCAATCAGTGCAAAGCTTAAACCTGATTAAATAATATATGTAATCAGAACCAATGGGGGGGGGGGGTTAAGCCCCCCCCCCTTTGTACGCCACTGACTTCATACTTCTATTATTGCATAATATATTTAATAACGCAGTTTTTGATTCTTTGTCAAAGGTTTGCAATTTTGTTCTTGAAAAGCGCAGTGTTGACCGTGTATTGGCATAGTGCAAATTTATCTCCGTATCAAAAGTTTTGAATGCGAATTCCAACATATTTGATGTTTGCATAAAAAACCAAACGTAATAACCAATGTAAGTTTGGAAGTTTGTGTAAGAATCAAATTCACATAGTAAAAGCTTTTATAACGAACAGTTAGTTAGCCATCGAGGCTAATTTTTTAGCGATTCCTTTGCTATATCAGTTGGTTTTCTGTGCAGATCCTGGAAATGGTCTTTCATTCAAAAACAATACTTTTTTCAATTCCTACTATTAGTTCACACTCTCCTTTTATATATCTTGTTCAAATTTTCAATCGTTAATAAAATACTTTTTATTCATCCACTCAAGTTCAAATACATTTTTTTAAACTGGTAGTGGATGACACTTGATGTTAATACAGTTTTTTCAAATATTGATTCATTAATTAAATTTAATTAATTAATTTTAGTTTTATATGGGAGAAAAAAATATCTCGGCAATAATGGTGTTCACAGAATTGATCCAATATCAGTGCAATTCCCCGCCAAACGCAATTCCCTACCAAAAAGTAACTAAAATAAAAATCTTCTTTGTTGACCTAAGTAGGAATTGACTTAAATTTTATTTTTTATATTACTTGTTAGATTGATGTTTATAGTAATATGGGAACAGCTTTGGTATAGGACCCCATTGGCGATATTTTGTATTGGCGACTTTTTTGTCGCCTAGCCAAACATCGCATCGTTAATATCGTATGAATTACATAGAAATTTAATTTTGAAAAATATAAATTAAAAAAGCAATAAAATAAGGAAAATAGTATGAACTTTGTAAATCCAGAAATTATAGATAAATTCACACGTAAATTTTGAATTCTGCCCAGTTTACATACCTTATAATTTCTAAAAATTTGTTGAAACAATCAACATTTTGCCCCTTGCAAGATTTAGTGAATAAGTAATAGACCAAATAGAATTTAAAATGAATCTGCCGATTATTCTATGGCAAGGAGGTTTTCATATGCCTCCACGTACTTTCTATCGTGTTCGTGTGGCATCCAGTGTCTGTATGGATCGACAAAATTCACGCTGTGATTAACTTTCAAATGTTCAAAGCCTTCCCTACCTAAGCAATCTTAACTTTTCCAACTATCAGAATAAATGTTAGTTCCTGGCTCAATCTACTCCTTAATAATTCCCAACAATGTGTCCTCAGTCCTATCGTGAACCGCTTGTTGTGTTGCCTGTCTTCAAATTATTTATTTTTTTGGGCGAGTTTCGTAAATTATTTGGGTTAGTACAAATTATTTATAATTAATAGGTATTTGGGTGCGTTGTGTTTTTTTATTTATTTTCTTGAATACAACCCAAAAGCTCTAGACAGGTTTGCAACCGAACAGGTCAAATAAACTTTGCTTCTAAAACCTTCCTTTAGATCAACTACACAAAACAAAGATGACTGACTCCAATGTAACAAAATAAAATTGATTTATTTACAACCTTATCTATTTACAATTTAACTCAAAAAAACCGAATCACCAAATCTTCGTACACAGTTTACACATTTTACTAATCTTTTAGCATTTTCTCCTCGATTCATATCGAATGACATGTATTTAATTAAATCTACACCTTTTGGATTCAGGGAGCATAAATTTATTTATTTTACCTACGGCAAAGAACTACTCTCTCTCAAAATCTATATTTAAAAAATAAACATTGATCCCGCACTCAATCATTCAAATTTTCGATGTTGGGTCTGAACAAGACAAAATGATTAACACTCACTCCGTTTGATGCTAACTGGACTGGAACACGGGTGACGATCTCATCATCGGACTTGGTAACTTCTCTCGAAAACGGTATTATGAAGCAAGCATACCGGGAAGAATCAACCGGATCTTCTATATGTCGTCACTCCATCGTGAAGGCGCAATTCTCTCTTCTCTCGAAAACGGGATCATGATGCAATCATACCGGGAAGAATCAACCGGATCTCCTATATGTCGTCACTCCATCGTGAAGGCGCAATTCTCTCTTCTCTCGAAAACGGGATCATGATGCAATCATACCGGGAAGAATCAACCGGATCTCCTATATGTCGTCGCTCCATCGTGAAAGCGCCATTCTCTCCTCTCTCGAAAACGGGATCATGATACAAGCATACCGGGAAGAATCAACCGGTCTCCGACAGTTAATCGACAATCTCTCATCACCTGCGATCCTAAGTACCGGGGGAAGGCAAACCCGGGCCGCATGCAGCAGGGAATCCTCCAAAAAAACTCTAAGTCTTCTATTTATTTATTTTTTTATAACAAAGTCCACGCCTTCTCGTGACTCCTAATCCATTCAGGAAAGCTTTCAAAAATCCACCACTTAGCATCAATTTTCATTTCTTGGATTGGATAATCCCATAACTCATGCCCGCCTTCCTTACGTCATACCACAGACCACCCAAAGTCCAGTCCACGTGTTTTGCGGTCTACAGGCCCAATAAATTCTTTACAATAGGGTATTTTACTTTAATGTCAAACCCTGGTGCCATCTCCTTATCTGCGTCTGGAATCACCTACCCCCTATCGCGCACCGCCGCTTTTAAATTGGCTGATGCGTACAGACGACTGTTCCGTCCTCTAATCAAAGGCGGTTTCCTAGCATTCTAACCGAAATGTGATGAAAACAGCCTTCGATCACTTTATCTCTCTAAAAATTTTAATTTTTCTTTAAAATCGAAAGCGCTTCATCACACCGCTACTAAAAAAAGTTTGCCAGATTCCCTCTCAACCAACACCGACTCAAACACAGTGTGTTTGAGTCGGTGTTGTCTCAAACCCCCCTCCCGAAAACCTGTAGTGGCTTGGCTGGTAGCACACTAAATAACTATTTTTTTGTTTTTTATATTTGTGATAAATAATTTTATTTAATATGACGCGCATCAATTTTGATTATCGTTTGCTTGCTGAATGGCAACGATTTTTAATAAAAAAAAGCTGATTGTATTCTTTTTGCTGTTCTATAAATTATGTTGTTCTTAACTAGCAGGCAGTAATGTAATCGTATTGATAGTAGATGTTGAAAAGATGTTTGTTAAAATTGAAATAAATAAGGATTGTTGAGCAGAATATGTGCGAGTTGTCTGTACGATCATAGTACTCAACATTTGGTGACCCTGACATGAAAGACTTCTCCATCCTCAATTTACTACTGGAGAACCATGAACCATGCCGAATTGACTTTTGAGTCCCGCATTCCTTCCAAGCCATAATTTTAGGCAACCTTTTGGGTACAGCTTTCGCAGACGCACCGCCCTGCCAAGTTTGGCGATTTTGTGTATGGCGTTGTAACCGTGCGATTTTAGCGAAATTTTTTGGTTGCCAAGTTGAGGCGATTTAGGCGTCAACGTTGTGGCTCATGTAAATTCGTGACGTTTTTATCATGTGATTATTTCGTGACGGCAGGGCCTGACTAAGGCAGGGGCATACGGGGCAGTTGCCCCGGGCCCCCACATCAGAGGGGGGCCCCAAATCGAATAGAAAGTTTAGTATTAAGTATTAAGTTCTTCATTACTGAAGTAGTGAAGAACTTAAGGGGGGGGGGGGGAGAGTTTTGCAAAGAAGTTTTTGCCCCGGGCCCCAATTAGGCTAAGTCGGGCCCTGCGTGACTGTCTTATCACGTGATTTATTTTGACGAATTATGGATATTTAATCGTTTTTTGTTGTTGCTTGGATTAGTTTGAAAGTTTTTTCATTGTGAATTGTTACGAGATTTATGATGGCGGCCATTTTTCTCAAAATGGCCGCCATCATAAATGTTAGTAAATACCAGGCGAAGTTTTTGGGTAATGTTAGAGGGGTTTGGGTAATGTTCTTGTGATAGATGTACGGAAGGGGTGGTAAATGAGTCACTTGTACATGGGTTTATTCATTCTGATTGAATGATATTTTTCGAATTCTTGTGGGAGTTGAAGTTTTTAAAGCCTGATATATTTTTCGTGAAATGTGGTTTTAAAATGAAATTAAGAAAAAAGAATAATGTTTCTGATGGGTATGTTTGGGTGTGCAGAAATAAGATCGATGGGAAGAAGTATATGGATAGATAGAGTATATGGATAGATAGATAAAGGTATAGAGACAGAGAAATATGCAAAAATATATAAAGAAACTATTGCCGTAAAAGTCAAATAACCAATGCCGAAAAAGTGTAACAATTTACCGGCAATTCTATAAGAAATATGCGTACATCAGGAGCTTATTTATCAGGCCCCAATCCCCCACACCCTTATTGGGTATTTATTTATATAGGTACTGGACAGTTTATTAGGCCAATTTTTCGTTAGGTTGGCGCCAAAAACTTTTGAAGCCAACTTTTCGTCAAATTGACGTCAAAAATTTTTGGCGCCAATTTGTCGCCAAGGGCGGTGCGTCTGAGAAAGCTGTTCCATATTATGTATCCCTGAAACTTCTCTACAACACTTAACACAGAAGACATGGTTAGATCCAAATCCGAAATAAATAAGAAAAAAGCGATTACCAGATGTGCCAAATGTAAAAATGCGCCAATACAAAATATCGCCGTTGGGGTCCTATATTGAAGCTGTACCGTAATATGAATTTAAATAATTTTGAAGTTTATATTTTCAATCTAAATTTTTATTAATAACATACTGATGACTACTTATGCATTGAATCAGAAAACAGAAAGTTGCACCAATTTCATAAACATGCAGTAAAGAGAAAGCTTCAAAATAATTTCTGAAAGCATATAGACCATTTCGGTGTAGATTGGCGGCCCTTAAAAACCGCCAAATCTGTAGCTGCGGTGGCATTAATACGTAAGTACCAAAATTTTTTTTAGAGCTGTAAATCTACTTTGTGAAAATGGAAGTTACAAAATAAATCAGATCAAAAATGCTCCAAATCCGAAAGCTCTTTTTATACTGTCCCAGTAATGTCTTTTCCAGCCTTCTTTCGTATTTTCGAGCTCTTGTTTCGGAACTCCGTATTGGGATAAACTGACTTCAGTGTGATCTACTTTCTGGTCGATAGAAATGACTACATCAGAAAAATGATCTTTTGGCCAAGATGTAAACCTCCATTTTAGCACAATTGTTCGAAAGGGCTGCAATTTAACAAAATACCCTTGAACATTGCCGTCAAAAAGTTCAAATTTTCCACCTACTCTTGGTTCTACAGTACAATCACTTTGGGTAAAAGCTTGAACTAAATCTTCGACTGTCAAAACATGATAGATTTCTTCAGAGGTACACTTAAAATGTTCCGTACTGTACAAATTGCCGATCTCAGTATTACACTCAACCAAACTGTCCGTAAATTTTTGTGACAGTGGTTGATATTGGTTGAATCCTTTTTTAAAAGTCGTTTTTGGAGAATATCTGGATGGCAGAATTAGATCCTTTGAAAAATCTTCCCTGAGTGCGGTAATGTAAACTTCTAATTGTTCTAGAATAACCTTTTCGCCTTCATGTTCCATTGTATTTCCAAAATACTCTGCATACGGTACATTGTTATCATAATGTACTTTGACATCGGTATCTTTGATATCATGTTCTTCAGTTAAATTTAAAACGGATACTTTTCCCTCAAGAACTGAATCTCCCTTTACTGTTACAGCTATCCATTTCATTTCAAAATGCCACTCGTAAAAATAGATTAACTTACCTTTGCGATTGTTTACAACTGCATCGCCATCACACTTCGAAATTTCAGTAATTTTGCAGTATCCTAAATCTGTCTCAATTTTCAAGCCAACGAATAATTCGGAGAATTTATTCCTTGACCAACTTGACGCATTTTTTTCGCTCCAGTGCCAATTGTTCACATTGGTTGCATCCGGACGTTCCTCTACCAACCATCGCGGATCGCCTTCGCCCCATTTCGCCATTCTTAGATGGAATGACTTTAAATGATAACAATGTACTTAAGCAAGAGGAGGAAAGATTATGTTTTCATTTATTCGTCATTTACTTCTATAAACAAAGCAAAAAACAGCGTATTAATAAAAGTGCTTCAAAATAAAAATTCTTTCGCCTCGTCAAACGATTTTCTCGTGGCACTTAATCTGGTTGAATTGTTTATATACTTCTTCACAAAAAATAAATATATGATAAATTAAAAGGACAAAAATCGTGACATGAGGCAACTTTACCCACGACAGGACCCCCTTTTTTAGGACACGACAAAAAAACTTTTTAAGCATGGCCAAAGTTCCTTAAACAGAAGGACTGAACTGACTTCAGTGTGATCCACTTTCTGGTCGATAGAAATGATTACATCAATAAAAGGATCTTTTGGCCAAGATGTAAACCTCCATTTTAGCACAATTTTTCGAAAGGGCTGCAGTTTAACAAAATACCCATGAATATTGCCGTCAACTCGATGAACTTGATGAACGCGAAGAATTCTATTGTGTTTTGTCCTTCCTAAACATGACTACAATTTTTTTTAACTTCACAGTTTGTTTAACACTTATACCGTATAATTTATTCCTTAGGCATATCTTACATCTCAACGTAACGTCTTGAAAAATTTCTTTTGATAACATAAACAAAAATCATAATACTGAAAAGGTACGTCATTTCTACGACGTATAGAATTCGGGTAATCGAATAAAAGGAAATGTAAATAATGGACCCACTCTTTCCTCTTCCATACGTGACGTCACTTGTCGCTTAGTGGCGCTGTGGGATATATTCAGTTTAAACAATATCGTGTTAGTATTTTTCCCCTCAACCTCCTGAAAACATGCTAAGGGCCTGTTCACATAGGGGTCCGTTACGTAGCGTTAAGGAAAAGATGACGTTGAGACGAAAATAAACCAATCATAGGCGTTAAAAATTTCATTGCTAATCGTCTGGAGGTTTGTCATTGATTAAATATATTTCAATACTTTAACGCTACGCAACGGACTCCTATGTGAACAGGCCCTAGTCTCTGTTCACATTGCAATCCGTTAGCGCAAGCGTAAAAGTATTGAAATATATTTAACGAATGACAAATCTCCAAACGATTATAGCAAAGAAATTGTTAAGGCCTATGATTGGTTTATTTCCGTCTCAGCGCTATTTTTCCTTTTACGCTTACTCTAACAGACTGCAATGTGAACAGGCCTTAACTATTCCTACTGCAATGGGTACTTTGATTATTAGTATGTATACATATTTTATTCATCAAACATGGCGTTATTGCAGAGTATATGCACCATTTTGCAATAAGTGTTCATTGCTAATTTTTTTTTATCTTACGAACACTTCAAAAAATAAATGAAACCAATGGGCCCAGTGAGGTAGAAGGAGTTGATCGTTTTTCTGGAGGTTATGAGAAAATTCAGAGACGTGAGAGTTGTATTACTTTGACTGAAAGTTTCCTCAACCAGAGACCGCTACGCTATGATAACCTCCACCAAGATTTAAAAAAATGGTTTAGTTTGGAATTGGTCACAGAATTTGTTCTTCTTGTCTTCCAAAAACCAGCATTGTTTTAAATCTATTTGGATACAAGCTCAAGATTTTTCTCTTTTTATTTGCATCGAATATTTAGAAATATCTTACTCTCAAATCCCCTGTAAAGTGGATACATATACAAAATAGAAATCTATGGGAGAGAGATTGAGAGCTCATAAATAATCTTCAGTGCAGTTCTATCCGGCAGTTAGAAATTTAACTTCTTTGATTTTAATGTGGAACATGTTTTTGCAAAGGTTTTTCCCATCTAAAATTGAAATGAAAATGCTACACGCAAAGAATAAAGTATGGTCTACAATCAATCTCTTGGGCAAAACAGGAATTCACAAATAATAATTAACAGTTATAATTGTAATAATTGTAATAATTAATGTTAATAATTATAATAATTGTAACAATTAATATTAATAATTTGTACTTCTAATAAAAATAATACTTTCGCTACCATGTTCGTATTTCAGTCTTGCATGAACGGCAGTCGAAGGGAAGATGAGGCATTCCCCCCAAAAATGACGATTTTGATGGGAGAGCCTCTGAAAAAAACATGTCCCATAACTCTGAGGTATGATGACCCGACAGCTACAGTCTGACTTCTTTTTCCTCTTCCCCAAAAATTACGAAATCACATTTAAGACCTTGGTCTCGGTGCATACGAAAATTTCGCCTTGCGAAAATGGCGGCATCATGAAGTACATTTGTAAAATCTATCAATAAGTGCTATTGTCTGTTAAGAATACACGTCACGATGACGCCATTTTCGAGCGGCGAAATTTTCGTATGGCCCATAATCACTAAATATAATAAAAGAGTAAGGGCCTGTTCACATAGGAGTCCGTTGCGCTGCGTTAAGGAAAAGATGATGTTGAGACGAAAATAAACCAATCATAGGCCTCCAAACGATTAGCAATGAAATTTTTAACGCTTATGATTGGATTATTTTCGTCTCAACATCATCTTTTCCTTAACGCAGCGCAACGGACTCCTATGTGAACAGGCCCTTAATCTGAACAATAATTTTAATTTTGAATACTAAATGTTTTATAACGGGCCCATTGCTGTGGGAGAATTTAGGATGTTTCAAGATGTTCTGGGAAAATACAGACACGTGAGAAAAGTATTAGGGTAGGTGGGGGCAAAGGTTTGCAGCTTTGAGTTTTGGGTTTCTTACGGGCCTCCGTTAGATCCTATCGCCTCAAAAAGTCACTTGTATTGTAGTTGGGTATCCCCTCTACCTTCTAAAAAATAATGAATTTTTTCCCGAAATATTTAGTCACCAAATTTTTAATTTTACCAAAAGATCTGTTTGCGAACCTTTGCACCAATCGGTGGGGCAAAGGTTCGCACTGCAAACCTTTACCCCACTCGTTGGTTTCTTACTGGATAGGCATCGAAAATCACAAAAAGAGTTGTCTAAATAATTTTATTTCACATTTTGTAATCTTTTTAAAGGTGTTACATATATAGAAAATCACAAATTGAACAGGTTAATCTCAATAAATTTTTTCTTAAACTAAATAACTTCAAAATGATATATCAACTATTAACACAGAAAGTTGAATCTAACAAAGAAATTCACAAAATGAAAAGGGGTTAATCTCAATAATTTTTTTCTTAAACTAAAGAACTTCCAATTAAAATATCAACTATTAACACTATCGCTAAATTATATCTTAGGCTTTACACATTCTTTTAAAACCCGTAAAAATTAAGCAAATTAAGGGGATGGGGGACATTACAAAGCAATTTTTGAAATTTTTACCTCAGAGATATGAAATTGGGAATAAGTATTCATTAAAGTAAAACTCTTTCAAACACCTTATAAAATTTTATAAATATTTAAAATTTTATTTTTTATATTTAAAAAATTGAAATTTTTATTATGTTTTTTAAAAATGCTCCTTGCGATCCAATTTTTAACCTTATCCTTAATTTTGCATTTAGATTGCTTATACATTTTGATCAGGGTTATGTTTTGATTTGTGCTTTCGTTGAATAATTAATTTTTAGGAAATACTTTTATGCTTGTACTCTGAATTCTCGTGAAATTTTTGACCACGCTTTTTAACAACGTGAATTTTTTTAACCACGCTTAAGTTAAACATTGATAATCTGAATGATGTCTAAACCTGAAATGGATACATAACTTTATTTTAATGTATAAGAGGAGTCTTTGTAATAAATTTTATAAAATTTTGTCAAAAATTGTGACGCAAGGAGCCTTTCAAAGACTTGCAAATCTGGAAATTACTCATTTAGAGTTTTTTTCCCTAACCAGACCTTCGAAGCTTATAATGTCTTGTAACAACATTTAATTCCTTTATCTTGTAAAATAGGTCTTTGTTCAGAGCTATTTTATTTTTGTGTTGTACTAATTTATTTTATTTTTAATTTATGGATTTTCAAGCATTTTACAAAAAATTTTCTGATTAAAAACAGGCAGTTTTTATCAAAAACCATAATTTTTTTTCAAATTACAAAAATGTGAATTCCCATTAATAATAAAAGACGTTGTTAATAAGGATTCCTAATGAAAAGAGGACATGAAACAAATGTTAATAGTTAGAGCGGCAAAGGTTTGCACTGCGAACCTTTACCCCATGACTCCTGCAAACCTTTACCCCATTTCGTGCTGGTTCTGTTTCTGCAGAATGGACGCCACTGTATTTGAGTTAACCCAAAACTTAAGGTAGGATTTGAAAGGTTATTTACCACCCTAACATGCGAAAATAAGCCCAAAACAGTTCGTGAGTTTGAGTGATGCTCAAAATTACTCAAAAGTTGCAAAAAATTACATTAAAAGAGACGAAAATAAACTTACCTCATTTTCTCTGCAAGAGGGGGTCTTAACTCCAACATTTTTTACGAGGCAACTGACTGGAAGTAGAGGAATGCATTGCCTACCCTACCCTATTCTTCCTAAGGCTCTTCCCGGTCATTTTAAAATGTATGTGCGAACCTTTGCCCCCACCTACCCTAATGTTGGAAATTTCCCACAACTAAGGACCGCTATGCAATAAATAACGCCACACCTTCAAAAAACAAGACACGCGGTGGAATTGAGCATTCTTATAATATCCGTAAATTACACTGCAGAAGCGCGAGATTTAACGAAGCCAATGACGTGTCATTTCTTGTTTAACGCAAGCAATGGCTTTGTATTGTTGGCGAGAAATTGCTTTTTGTTAGCCCACTGGCGCTTTTCAGGTTGTGTATTCAGTTTAAACAAATTATTAATAAATTAAATGGGATTTATAACTGTGAATACAGAAATACGTATATTTTGATAGAAATTCGTTTTGTATGTTATATGTTACGTATAAATACAAATTTGAATCAGTTTCATCCATTATTACTACCGATTTAGAGAAATATAGTTAATATACTTCCCCGTTAAATCGAACTGTCACCAACCACTTGGAGGGATAAAAAGTTCTCATATGCTTGGAGAGACTGGGGTTTGATCTTTGGAGCAGCTATTTACATAATAGCAAACGCAATCACTGTACCAAGACGTTACTAATAAAACAACTCAATTAAAATGTATGTAAGAAGTGAACAGAAATGTAGATGAAAAATAAATTTAAAGGTTATTTTAAGATTTATTTTCTGATGTAGATCTGTTCTTTACTTTCATACACTTAGAGTTCGAAAAGCGGAAATATGGTGTGAAAAATGTGTATTTTGTGTTCATTTTATTTTATTGGCGACTTTTTGTGAAAAGTTGGCGACATTCCGGTGTTATGGGAAAGCACTAAAATACAAGTAAAAAATTCAATAAGGAATTTATAACATCTGGAGCTAAATAATACTAGTACAATTTAAATACAATGTAAATTAAGAGAATATTTAAGCATGGTAAAATTGCAAACTCATTTTCACTTCAGCTTTGTTTACAGTTATAACTGAGACATTTTGTAATTCACTCGCCGTTCCGTACCGGTATAGATGTAGTATACGCAACGAACGCCAAGGGGTTTCCCCCAGGAGATTTCCCGCCAAATCTGGCACCCTTTGTTTTGGTTGTAGGGTTGCTGGTTTTTACTTTAGTGTTGCCAATTTGTGTTTTTGTTACTTTTAGGATTTTGTTGTTGCCAGATTTGGTTTTCTATCGTGTTTTGCGCTATATATAGACGCCGTGAATGGTTTTTTTTACATTCTTTAGTGCAGTAATATGATGTTTTGGCAACAGTTTTTTAATTTTGCGTTCCAAGTTTTAATTTCGCCATTTCATTGCTAGCAAGCAGCGTGGATTACGAATAAATCTGGTTGTATATTCCCATTTATTTTTGTTCTTTTATTATTTTATTATTTATTTTTCTTTTATTTATTATGCCTGCAGTATTTAGTGTAATTGAGAAATATCAGGGGATCTTAGTGTCTAAAATAGAGGCGATATAATGCAAATAGATACTTTTTTAAAATTCTATTGCCAACACGTATTTTTGTATTTATGTGTTTAATAAAGAAATATATACTTAACCAAGATGTATTTTATGTTTATTTAAATGAATTATTATTTGCATTATACTGACTTTTTTAGAGGGGGGGGGGCTAACAAATTTCTCATTATTTTTCAGCTTTAATTTTTGGAACGAAGTTCTTTTACGAGGCTTACAGTAGAGTGAACTGGCAGGAATCGTCACGTAACGAAAAAGCGTTATGCCCCTTTATAAGAGATTTTTCTCAAGGACTCTGTGGCTGAATGGTTATCGCATCGGACATCGGACTGCAGTCCGATGCTCCGCAGTACTGCAGAGGTCCCCGGTTCAAATCCCCGCACAAGCGCTACAGGTAATTTTAAAACCCTTCACTGCACACTGTACCAAATTTGATACATAAGTTATTTTTCCCCTTTATGTTCAAAAGCAATATTTTTTATTCACTTGTGTATCTTGTATTAATTTTGAAACATCATAGCAAATCTTTTAATCACTGTTAGTTACATTTTCGTGGTATAGATGGCAGCAGAAATACAACTGCGATCTCAGTAAAAGATAGCCGTTCAATTCATACCAGACCTGCCTAAGTATTTGCTATATTTTCAGTATTTTAAAGTCAGTTCACATCTTTGAAAGTTTTATAAATATATTTTAGAGGTACGTAGCTTTATAATTATTAATAAAATACTTCTTTAATCTCTTATAAAAAATTCAAGTATGATTTCAATTTTATGTATCAAAAATGATACATGGTGTGTTTACGCCATTTTTTTAAGGAAATGACGGGAAGAAAGTTTTTAACACAGAAAGAAATTGAGGAACTTGAACAGATCGTGGAGTGATCATAGTGAAGATGGATCTGATTCAGAAAGCGATGACATAACAGGTGATCCTAATTATAAACCAAACAAAGTTTGTAATGAAATTTTTGATGGCAGTAGTGATGCGGAAGATGAGGTATCATTACTTGATAATAGCGATGTTCTTGATCTGCCTAATGGTGGGAACATGCCAAAAACTAATAGAAATAATACAGGGAGAACAAAGACTGCAATCAACTGGAAGAAAACTAATTTACTTCTAAATGATAATCAAATTTTATTCCGAGGTGACGAGAATCTCGCTCCTGAAATTATGAATTTAAACACACCTCTAAATTTTTTTAGTTATCTTTATACAGAAGATTTGATTGAGCATATAGTTCAAGAAACAAATTTATTCGGTGTGCAAAAAAACCCAGAAAAGTGTGTCAATGTAACGAATTTAGAAATTAAGCAATACATTGGTATTTGTATAATGATGTCTATTGTACATGTACCAAACACTAGGGCATATTGGTCCCCTGCCATAGGCAATGATGTAATAAAAGAATGTATGTCATTATAACGCTTTGAAAAGATAAGAGAATTTCTACATTTTAATCACAACAGTAAACAACCACCACATGATGACCCTCAGCATGATCGTTTATATAAACTTCGACCAGTTGTAAATGCTTTACTTGAAAGATTTTATACCGTCCCTATGGAATTGCGTCTATCTGTTTAAACCTATTGTTTGTTATTGTTTTAATTCACGCGGGATTTATATTGTGTCATTAATTTATTTTTGTTGGTGATTAAATAATAAAATTAATCCGATTAAAAATTATGCTAGGTAACATCTAAATCAAAATAATTTATATATTAAAAATTTTTATTTTAATAAAAATAATTAATTTATATATTAAAATCTTTAATTTTAATAAAATATATATAGAGAGAGTTGGTTGAATAAAAGAGGGCTGCGCTTTTTGGCGTGACAAAAATACACTAATATAATCAATAGAAATCTACATATTAAATCACGTTTAGAGTTGAAAAAATAACGTAAGGAACTTAGTTCCTGACGGGGGTCCCCCGACCGCACAATCTTTTTCTTTTTGTATTTATGTGTTTTTTGTGCTTTTCTGTGGTTGTACAGTTTAAAAAATGCGTATTTTTTGGACTTTCCGGAATTTCCCGTTCTAAAAGCACGCAAGCAAAAAATGCCCGTTGCGTATACCACATAGTTCCCTTTTCCCGTCCAGTGAAAAAAGAATGGTAATTGTAAAGAACCGGGTACCCCTTCTCGAAGTTTGGCGAGGTTTTCAAAATTGACAAAGAACAAAACTGTAAAACTTTTACTAAGAATCGAAAACTGAATTAAATATAGAATGTAATACTGGGTTTATGATGCCGCATATTGCTTAAATAAGAACCTTGCAAACATACAACATTTCATTAATTTTAAACAGAATACTTTCAATTATAAAACGCCATTTTAATAATCGAGGATAACGCCAAATAAATTATATTGATGCTTCTTAGGATTTACGTTTGCGTTTTGTCCATTTGGTGCGTCTATCAACCACGTCATTAGAGGAACCCACTTCTTTACAACAGCCAAATAAAAAGAAAGGAAGAAAGAAAAAGAAGCTCTTTCAGTCAAGAAATTCTTTATGTCAATATACTTCTAAAATCTCAAACCTGCAACAAAAAAAATTCAGGTAGTCTCTTCTAACGAAACTTCCGCGGGTTATTAACGTAGGATTACTTATCATTGCTTACCTCTTTTGTATATACTATGTATGTATGTGTTATGTATATATGTATTTATATATATGTACGTATGCATATATATATATACATATGTATGACAAAATTTTGACGCATCTTGGTAATTTTCTGTTTAACTGTTTGCTGCTTGCCCAAGCGATAGACTGGGTTTGGCTATCCATCTGCAATTTTTACTCCGCGCATCGCAACTTTAGCTGCGATAAACTTTCATTTTAAGCATATAAGACGAATTTTCTAACATATTTTATTTATGATATATTCTGATGACAGCACTTCTCTGATAATAACTCCACGTGACACGCCATTTCACATACACTGGTTGAATTTATTGTTGTTTTTATCGGGAAAATATTGCATAACCTAATCACCAAAAGGACTTCCCATTTTTTTTTGTCTTCCGCACGGAATGTAGGTAAATATTTTCCTTAGTTCTTCAGGAAGTTATTTTAACCCTTTGCGGTCGCATTTAGTTTCATATATACGTGCCACGCTGATCGGAATTTATTTATGTACCATCTGAATGGTTCTCTGTTTTGCCCGCAGAGAGCAAATATACGACTGGGGGAAAGGGTTAAAATAAAAGGTACGAATTTTCTTTTTTCACAAGATTTTTTTACAAGTTTCTTTTTCTACGTTTTTCGAATAAATTTCAGATTCCTTCCCGATTCAAGCATCCCATCCGATAAATACTATACATAAAAAAAATATCCGATACTATGCATAAAAAAATACGAATTAAATTCGATTTATTAAATTTCGAATTAATTAAATTATTCGTATTATTCGAATTAATTAAATTCGATACTATGTATAAAATATTATTTCATACGAGAGATTACAGCAAGCCTGCACAACTCGCTATTGGATGAGGGACATATTACTACTTTATGGAATGCAGCTGCTGGCCGCAAGAAAATAAAAAGAGATGAGGAAAGTGAGGAATATTTTATCTAACAAAAAATAAATTACAGACTGTTTTTAAAACTTAATAAATATTAATATTCATTGCTACGTATGCCTTTTGTAATAATGAATTTAAAAATAATGTTCCGTATATTTTAGATTTATAATATTATGCGTCTTCAGAAAAGGCTTTACGGGCCACAGAGTAACGGTTGGCGGGCCGTATATTTTTCAGGCCTGGATACAGAAGAATTTAATGATTTATACTCAGTACAGTGATTAATTAAACCGTATTTATTCTCTATTAAGGATTCGCTCAGCTCAGTATTAACCTTTGGAGAAAATTTTTCTAAGGATTGTTGGACTTGAATTTAAAGTTTTTTTTAAAAAATTTATACTCTGTAATAGAGAAAGAATTTTTTCAAACTGCAATTTTATTCACCTTATAAATTTCTTCCACCAACGAAAAATTGACTGTGCGTTTAAAACTCAATATACCTCTTCTTTCCCGAATTATTCAAACTTAAAAATATAATTGGCTTATATTTTAAACAAAGGAAAAGCTACTAGAGTAAAAATTTTGTTTCTCGGATACTGAGAAAAATAAAAAAATAAATAAAAAATCTTTAAATCCAAGCCGAAAACCATTGGAAACATTTGCTCCATAGGTAAACACTGAGCTCAGTGAATCTAACATCGCTGCTTAAAGTTACGCTTCAGAACACTGTTGATATGACAGGAGGCTCAATTTTCCCACTTATTTTCGCATTGTGTGCAAGTACATTTATACGTTTCTTTCAAACAATATAGGGTATTATATAGTACGTGGGTTTAACGACTGCGACCGATTCATAGTAACAGGTAAGCCGACCCCCTATACTATCCTATTATGCCATTGTGTCACGGCACGTCGTTTGGCGAAATCGTCTAATTATTCTATCAAAGTGTCAATCCTCTAACACCGAATGGGACAACCTTTAGACAGATGTCATGCCCCGAACAATTTTCTTATCGGAGCGGCGGAATGACACGCCACTTTGCCTGCGCTTATCTCAACTCCCTGCCACTCATTAAGATGACATGCGCATAAGTAAATGGTAAACAAATTGGAGGGGGTTTTATTTTAGTCACGTGACACTCAATTACACTGTAAAGCAGGGGTGTTAAACTAATTTAACTTTTTTAATAAGTCAAGGCTGCTTATGCATATTAATGCTATTTCTAATAAGCTCGTTTATTCTCACTAATAACTAAAGTTTGTTGATATATTTATTACCTGATACTCATAAAAAATTCAATGGATGTTATGCGACTTAATTAACGGCTGTTATAAGACTTATAGTAAGTACATATACTCGTAGTAAGTATATTACTATATTTATGAATTCTTATTTAATTTAAGAAATTCGTGCTCTGTCTAGGGTCGTTTCAGTTTACGAATAATCTTTTAAGTAAAACACTTATAAAATACTCTATGGTTTAAGGCTATGATTTTGGTTATTATTCTTAAATTTATATTTATTAAATAAATTAGAAAGAACATTTAGTTCAATATAATAAATATAAAAAACTACAAATAGAAATTCCCCAGGTAATAAAACTATAAAATTTACCAAATTCTACAAATTAAATAAAAAATGACAAAGATTGTCCGTATGAAGCATCGATTTTATTAACTTTATGTACTACTAGCCAACTTTATGTACTGCTAGCCGGGCTTCGCCCGTCTAGCCGGTCGGTTTAGGGACCCGCTCCCTTCAGCAATCATCGTCAGAGAATGGAAACACTAAAACACAATGAATAAAGGTATTTCGACCGTTTTAGTTTTAAATAAGATGTATAATCCTGTATATCGTTGATAATATTCTTTCACTTTGGTCTTCTTTCACTTTTCTTGCTTGAAATATCAATTTAGAGAGCTTCCGGATATACTACATTTATTGTTCTTCCATTTGGAGCTAGGATGTAGAGATTTTCATCTTTTCCAACTCTAGAACAACCCACATACAGCTAACCATGGAGAAACAGGGTTTAAGAATATCGAGTCCAAATACACTGCTCAAAACAATTAGGGGAGCACATGGTTTTAATAAAATTACGCAAATATTTACACCGATAAGTAACATAAAATAAATCATCCATAATTTAAAGCCTAGCAGGAAACGGAAGAAGAAAACTTCATGTGCAAATCAAAGTTCATGACGTCAAAAACCAGAAAAAGAACATAAGCGAGGAAATCGGGATGTTGCAGAAATGTCTGTTTCACTGCCTTGACTGTGAAATTCGATTGCTCAGTTATTCTTTTTGAGAAAAGGTGACATGAAAATGTCTCAACAACGTGATTTACCGGAATCCATGGCATGGCGTATTATAGGCAGACTTGAATCCGGGCAAACACAACGTAGTGTCGCGAAGTGGAGTAGCCAGAGGTGTCGTTGCAAGGCTGTGGAATCGATTCCAAGAAACAGGGAATGTTAGACGTCGACCAGGAAAATGTCGGCCACGCGCCACTACAGCAACTGATGACCGGTATATACTGTTAACAGCTCGTCGAAACAGAACAGAAAATGCTACTCAGATGCAAAGACAGTTGCTCTTGGCAACCGGACGAAGGGTGTCCAGCCAAACAGTACGTAATAGGCTTCATCAGGGAGGTCTCTATGCACGTAGGCCAATGGTCTGCATTCCGTTGACCTCACGCCACCGTGCGGCCCGAAGAAGATGGGCTGCTCAACATCGAGATGTACTTCTTGAGGAGTGGAACAGTATTCCCCAAAGTCTTATCGATAACATCATCGATCCATGGAAAACAGGTGTGCAGCAGTCTTAGCTGTTCGAGGAGACCACACGCCATATTAAAAATTTTGCATCATTTCTAAACAATACTTTTATTTTATCGTTTACATGTAACCAAACTGTTGCCCTAAATCATCTTTTCATGTTTTTTCCATATTTTCAAAGAATTAAAGCTTAATTACAAATTTTTTTACCTCTTTTTTTTCTGTATTGCGTATTGATACGCGTGTACTATCCATTTTATTCCAATACGTGGCTGTCTCGCTCGGTTTTCTTAACTTCTTTGCTTGCTCCCCTAATTTTTTTTAGCAGTGTACTTTTAGCGATTGACCTTATTCCTTGTTAATGCTCATGGCGAAACTTAAACGGACAGGGAACTGAAGAAAAAAATAAAAAACCAAATAAATTACTGAAAAAGTTTGCCTTAAAACTGTGATTAAAATCAAAAGTGCAAAATTACAGAAAATGAAATCAAAAGTATGTTTTAAAATTATAGGGTTAATTCCCAATACACGGTGCCATCGCGAATTTGGCGAAAAGTTGGCACTAAAATCCCGTTCGGAGACCTGTTAGGCTTAAACTGCGAAATGTAAACAACTGTGGCGACCAAGAAAGAACAAATAAATTGGAAAAAAAACTTACTGCTGGCTTTATGAAACTCGTAGGCGCACACGGGATCTTCGCTTCGCTCAGATACCCTTGCTTCACTACGCTACGCTCACAAAAATTCAAAAAATATCATCCGACCTTAAAATCCTCCCCTGATATTTAGAAACCACATCTTTAACCAACATAGCAATAAACTGCTAACTGAAAAGCAACTAACAAACACAACCCATATTTGGCATTTTATCGCCAACTTGGCAAAAATCTAAAAAATATGCGGCACCGTGTATTTGTATCGAGCCCAATCGGGTTTTTGGTTTCAAACTAATAATATAAAATAAGTAATAAAATTAATAATCTATATTAATAATAGGAACAGCTTCGATATTGGACCCCATTGGCCATATTTTGTATTGGCGACTTTTTTTGTCGCCTAGCCAAACATCGCATCGTAAATATCGTATGAATTACATAGAAATTTAATTTTGCAAAATATAAATTAAAAAATAATACAATAAGGAAAAATAGCGTAAACTTTGTAAACGAATTCTTTGTATACCAAATTACCAATATACGAATTCTACTATACCAAAGCTGTTCCAAGGGGGTACGATGTTGAAAATGGCGTATTCCATGTTGTTACAATCTGGAAAATGGTTTATTTCAGTTATAACACCAAATAACTACAAAATAACAATAATATGTGTAAAGATATTTAAAGAAATTGAAACCCATGCGTTCACTTACCTTGCAACATACAATATTAACCCAATTATTATCCTGAATTAACATCCAATATGTGTGCATGCGCAGATTCAATCATCGCATGATTGATTCCAACGCCTGGAAATGAAATATTATTTAAAAACTGTATTTATTTATAACTAGCTGAATACCCGCACTTCGCTACGGAGTACATTCAAATTAAATACAACGGTCAATGTATGCAATTAATGCCAATATATATATATATATACATATTTATAATAAATACGACGATCAATGTATACAATTCATGTAAAAAAATATATATATTTGTATATTTATAAAAAAATCGTAAGGGATATTTATTTTTTTTGGATAATATCCAATCGTCTGCTGCATTAGAAAGAGAAAAAAATATTTTTTTTGTCTATTTAGTTGTTACGCACGTGACGATAAATTTATTGAAAGTACCAGAAAAAGAAATCACGTGATCAGCATTTAATAAATTAAATTCTAAAAATTAATCTTTAAAAATTCACCAAAAATCAGGAAATGGAGGTAAAAATTCGAAAAAAATTTCATTTTGAAGGAATTTTTATGATTTTTCTCGTGATATAAATTTTATAACCCTCAATGTATTATTTTAAATGCAAACGTAAAAAAAGTTTAAAAAACAGCTTATAAATTTAATTTTAAAAAATCTAAGAAGAATTTTTGAAAAATCTTTCTTAGTGCACCCCTACACTATTAGAAGAATCGCCATGCAAAATTTTAGCCCTTTAGATCCAGCGGTTTGGACTGTGCGTTGTATGTCAGTCAGTCAGTCAGTCAGTGAATGAATGAGTCAGTTACGGAACTGTTTTATATATATACGTAGATAGATTATAGAAGTATAGATACACATTGGTATCTCAAAATTAGAGTAAGAGATGAAATAAAAATACAAAAATAAAAAAGGATTTTAAGTAAAGAATGTTTTTTTAATTATTTTAAGCACCTAAAATAATATTCAAATTAATATTACGTTACTTAATAATTGTGTGCACGGCCGCCATCTTGCATTTTTTGCGCCAACTTGGCGATTTTACCGTGTTTTGAGGAGTGGAAAATTTCTCGCCAATGTGTTTTAAGCGGTGTTTTCAAAACGCTGGACTTTGAATTTTTTTAGCTTTTTTAATAAAAACCACCTGTTTAAATTATGAAACTTAGAAAAATTTTTGAAAATCATTTAAACGTTGGACTTAGATTTATTTTTGAGTTTTTGATAAAAACCACTTTTTAAATCATTCTCAAATATTGGAAATTTGGGTTTTTCTTTTAGCTTTTTTAATAAAAACGACCTTTTTAAATTGTGAAACTTAGAAATATTTTTGAAAAATCATTTAATCGTTGGACTGAGATTTTTTTTGTCATTTTTAATTAAAAACTACCTTTTCAAATTATGATTCATATGAAAAATTTGGTCAAATAAATTTTACTTACAGATAAAATTTCAATGCCATCTATTCAGTTTGCCCTAACTCTTTGACTAATAGCAATGAATCACCAAAATATTATGCCAATATATTGTTAATTAGAAAAAAAATACAGCATTTTCGTACCACCTAAATAACTTGCAATTTAAAAATTATCCAAAAATTCAGCTTTGAAAAATGTAAAATAATTATGAACCCATAAATTTATGGTGAGTAACCAGATCATCCTCTCTCTCTCTCTCTTTTTAGGGCATTGTGGTAATGAAATTTTACTTCAGATTATTTGACCTTAACCAAATATTTGGTGCATACAATAAAATCGGGACAAGGATTATTTGACCATTTATCCTGCTGTATTGGAAATAAGAAAAAAAACCCTTTTCCTACACCAATAACTTAACCTTAACTAACTTTTTAACTTAGGTTCCTGGGGAGAGAGAAGTTGAACTTCAGTTATTTATATTTATTTGTAATCCACTACAACTTGGAATTATAAAATATTTTAAAATATATTGTATTTAAAATGTATACTGTATTTTACTTTTTACGAAAAAATGATGGCAGATAATTTTTACTTCAAATAAATGAAATGGTGTATCATTATAGTATATTAAATGACAATCTATAAACAAAATTAAAAGCAACTTAAATTTAATAAGTTAACGAAAAATTGATAATGGATTCAAAAATTTTCAACAAAAGATTAGTTTTAAAAATAATTTACTCTTTTGAGTATAGTCAATTTGACAAAGATTTCCAGGTCAAGGCCAAAATCTGACCTAAAATTATTATACTGTAATTAAAAGATCACATCAGAAATAACTGTTTGATCTTAAAATTAGAGAATTTGACATTGGGTTATTTTTACCAGAACGCAATAATTATCGCCATGCGAAATGCGCCAAACCCTGGCGGAAAAATCCAAGATGGCGGCCGTGCACACAAATCTAGAGTATCCCCCCTAACTTTATTTCTACTGATCAGATATACATAGTATATAGCCTATGTCCATCTGTAATAATGTACCTTTCAAACAGTGAAAGAATTTTTCAAATAGGTGCAGTGGTTCCGGAGATTACCCTCCACGTACAAAATCGCTCTCTCTCTTTATATATAAGTATAGATTACTAGGGGCTTCGTCCCTAGCCTCGCTACGCTCGCTCCTCTGGTGAATCAAGTGAATGAATGACTCAATAGTTTTTTACAGCGATTGAGTCATTCATTTGTTTACAGTTGAAGCTTCCACCCCCCCCTCCCGACGAAATGGATGAAACCCGGCGAAATGGATGAATGGGTGAAAAATTGGATCTTCTTTCAAAGGAAGCAAATGAGAAGATTTTTTTTGAAGTATTTCTTTAAAATTCAATTAAAAATCGAAATTTTAAGATAGAGACTTGAAATGAAGTTTATATGAATGAGAAAGCTTTCATCTTCCAGTTGATATAAATATTTTCTTTGTAACATAATAAGTCTGAGAGCATCGAATTTATATATCTCGAAACGCATAAATTTTTCCAAAAAAAGGGTTTTCAATTTTAATAAAAATATCAGTCTGTTTTAAATTATTTTTAAACAAATGAGGTCTTGTTTGAAGGAGAAATGTCTGTAGTCTTAGATTGTAAAAAAAAAAAATTCTACGATCCTTTTTTGGCGAGTTATCGTAATCTGAACATGAAAAAGTCAATATTTTCCCACAAAACATAAAATAAAAAAAAAACTTAAAGTCCGACGAATATGAGACATGTCTTACTTTCTTCCCCACATTGTTCTGCATCGATTGGTATCGGTCTCGACCCCATACCCCCAGCGGTTTCGGAGGAGATAGCGTGACAAGCTTTTGACAGCGGCGGTGGCGGCTGCGGCAGCGGCAGTTAGTTTCTTTTAGAATAGAGAGATTTAAAAGCTTCCAAACTTATCTTAGAATTACCCTAAGGCTTCAAAACATAAGTATACGAAGTTTCAACCAGATTCGTCAAGAAATGTAGATTTGTATACAATACATGCATACATAGAGACACTTTGCTTTATTTATATAGATTAAATAAACGCTAAACCACCTGTAACTCGGTAGATCTTCCTAGTTTAAGAAAAATTCAAGCTCATCCATATATTTAAGTTCCTAGGCCGATTTCTGTGGGCAGACCGTGAGAGAGAACTACTGCATCAATTTACTTCATTTTGGTCTTAAACGAAAGATTCTAATCTATAGATGTGTCAAATTTGGTTTTTGTAATCGCAATTTCTATTAATTAGTGATAACTTACAATAAAAAATTGCTTTTTGCGCAAGCTCAGTGACATGTTTAAATCTGGCTTTAGATACTTATTAAGCACGAGGTCGCTTAAGCACGTCAATTCGTTTATTCCGAGGAATCTCTCTTTCTCTCAGTGACGTAGTGAGCATAACTAGCGCCCGGGGCACGATACGCTTTTGGCGCGCCCCCCTGAAAAACATATAGTAATATAATATATAGAATTAGTTATTTGGAACCATTTGGCGCCCCTCTGCGAGCGGCGCCCGGGGCGTGATAGACACCCTTGCCCCCCCCCCCCTCTCGCTACGCCACTTTTTTCTCTCTGCCATTTTTAGTATTAATTACATTTGTGAGGTAGAGAATTAAACCTGACGGAAATTGTTTAGCGTTGAATATAATTTGTGTATTAGTACATTTATTTACCATCCAGCCGTCATGTTTTGACGGATACTAACTAGTTTCTATAATGTTTCCTTGTCATTATGCATAGTTTCTATAAATAATTTTATAAAACTACGTTAATTTAATCGTGCCAGTGATACTTCAAGAATCGGCCCAAATTATTCACTACGATTTCATTCAACTGAAATAACTTTCTAGCGAATTTCACCGAAAAAGATTGTCAATATTTATTGACCATAAAACTGTAAGACAGTGACTTTTTTTTTAAAGGAAAAAAGTCTCATTCATTGCGCAAACTTAGTTGGTTAGAAATCTATCGCCTTTGTTGAGTAGTAAATGAAAATCGCGGCGACTTACCACCTACACACCTACAGTACGCATATTCTAAACGTTAGTTTGATTTTCATCAGTGTCATGTAACCGAGCCTCTCAGCCTTTTCGCAGTGGAAACGAAGTGAAGAGAGGAGAGATTGTTTTGAATGCTTAGGAGTCGAGCGCCGGACAGCGTTCGAGTAGGTTGATTATTGATCAAATACTCGTAAAAGTCCGAGTTGGAAGCTGATGAAATTATAAGTGTTTTTAATGTTTAAATGTAAATGTGATGTTTGTAGTGTGCAGTTTGTCCTGTCTAAGAAGAATAAAACTATGTGTCATATTCAAAATCGGAGTTCATTTATTCAGTGACATCACAATCAGTCTGAACGGAATAAAGCACTTTTATTTAGGTAAGAGGTTGTTAAGGGGACTCACTACTCTTAAATCTTTAAAACATTCGATTTTTTAATAAAAATATATGTTAAAGCCTGATCATTTCTGAACAAAATAAAGCAAACCGCATGAAAATATTCAGCTTAGTTCCGGAGATATTGATATTCTAAATATTTACTTACTGATCAAGTTAATGGTAAGAAAAATTTTAAACTCATTTTTCTCAAAATGTAATTTTGCTTCATTCCGCAACTGATATCTCAAAAACTATGAAACATAAGTCCGTGAAATTTTTATCACTGCATAATCATGTTATTTTATTGCGTCCAAACTAGAATTACTGCAATCATTGCACATTTTGTTATTTTTTCAGGGGTAAATTAATGCAAAAATTTAAGGAAATTTTAAGTATATTTTGAACAGTTTTAATAAAATTAAAAAAATACCTTAATGTTGAATGTTTTATGTTCAATTGCATTTTGAATTATTTATTTTAAATATCAATCAGGAATTATACATTTAAGTGTAAAATTAATTTCATAATTCTGCGCGCAATCCAGTATACAATAAAAATACTTAAAATACAAGATATATCTAAAGCATTTAAAAAAATTATTTAAAATTATTTTTAGAGTTGAAAATTTGTTTATTAAAATAAATATATCAATTTATCATATACATAAAATTTGGAAAAAATTGGGAGTAAATTAAAATAGTTACAAAGAGTCGAAAAGTATGAAAATATGCCTTATTTCCTCGACTTAAGGTCGTGAGTCCCCTTAACGTAAGATTACGTTCCTCAATAACAGTCCTCCGGATAGCAAACTTTCAGTGTTGTCGCGAGTTATAATTTTGTCAGCGTTCAAACCCAGTAGCAGTAAAACAGTTAAACAGAAAAGTACCAAAATGCGTCAAAAAAAAAAAAAGAAAAGAGGTAAGCAACGATAAGTAATCCTACGTTAATAACCAGCGGTAGTTTCGTTACAAGAGACTACCTGAAATATTTCGAGATCGCCAAAATTTCCAATAAATCAATTTATAAAGTATTGCTTCGGCGACGTTTAACAACAGGAAGAAAGAAAAGAAAGAATTTAATCAATAACAGCTTAGAATATATTTCTTTTAAACAGGCTTGCTCGGGAATCAAATTGGAATCTTTTTGTTTTCATTACAGTCATACGGACCGTAACACTTCTACACCACGGCATAACCCTCCCTAGGCCTCACATACTTTTGATAAATTACCAGGTAAATGGTGATATTCGCTACTATTCTTTTTTTTTCTATTTCTGTTCTTATATGTATTTCTGAATCTATACGGTATGTGTATTATTATTCTCAAGGTTCTGTTCTTTTTTTTTTCTTTTACAGCCCTGTGACTGAAGGCTGAATGTTTCTTAATGTTATATATTTTCATAGAAATTTCCTTCTTGTTAAATTAACATTTAGTTCAAGTTAAATAATGAAAAATGCATTCAAGGATTTTTCATGCCTCAAAGAGGCATTTTTAATGTGAATTTGGAGGGTGGGAAGGGGTAGGTTTTGCAGTATGCGAGGAAACCACTGAAGGAGGTCACGATTCCAAAAAGGTAGAAAAAATCTGCTCTAGTAGGTGGTTTTAAGCTGGTTTATGTAACAAGTTCGCTAACTGGATGAAATTATGCTACGCGCGTCCTCAGTGAGGATATATTCGAAGAGTGCACTCTTATGTGTAGATTGCAATCGACGTCACCACTGCTAAGCGAACATGAAACAAGGGCCGTTCAAATTTTAGATAAGCACATTTTTAGTCATTTTTTTACCCCCTCCCTCCCCTTGTAAGCAAAAAATAAACAGATGTCCGACACCTCCCCCCCCCCTCTTTCTGCTTCTGTAAGGTTTGGTAAATTTCTTGTCGCTATTTCACACCCAAACGCCTTGTCAACAAAAATCAGCAAAGCTTGAAACCCGCCCCTCCTGAATGATTACGTAATACCATAACAGTAGAGACGAAAGAATAAGACAGCGGTAGGTAACAGTAAGAAAAAATCGGATATAACCCCGCTAAGGAAACTTAGTTTTACAAATGTCCCGGTCGCTTTTAACATTGTAAAATCGTATTTATCTGAAGTTAACAAGAAAGAAGAAATGACGCTAACCAGCGGGAAATTTTCACAGAAGAGGAAATTTTTGCAATTTTTGCGTCATAAAATCCAATGAGAATGGTATGAGCTATTTATACAGAAATAAATGAGCAGGTTACATCTGTAGGCCGTAAGGTCCCTCTATGTGGTTTGTATGGATGGGGGGAGGTACGAGCCCACTGGATGTTGCCCCTCGTGGTATTTGGTCAAAATTAAGGTGGCACCGGGCAAAAAGTCGGCATCCAACAAGTGGTGCCCTCAGCTAAACAGGATCTGCATCTTTTCCAATGTACCAGACACGGCTCGACTTAGCAACTAAGGCCTTCAGGGATTCAATCTTTGCCGGCGAATAGGCTGCCACCACAATTTAGACAGAGCACCCCAGGAGCGCCATCTGGTGGGTTCGTATTTTCTCTGACACATCCTCTCATAGAAGGTCTTTCCTCGCAGAAAGATCTCAGAGAAGGAGTTCCCGCTCTACAGATTGAACGTCCTAGATACGAATGTATTGTATGGCGTCGTCGGGATTCGAACCGAATCCGAACCCCCAGTCCAAAGCCCAAAGCGCCAGCACTAGGCTATTTCAGGCCCAAGAGCCGCATCTCTTCACTCTGCAGCCTTCAGTGGACCTGATTAGGATTTATCCGACCTGGGGGCATAGTTACAACAGCAACAAGAACAGATGAAGGCAAAAAAAAAAAAAACGAAATTTGTCATTTCTTTAAGTACTGTTCTGGTTAAAATATTAAATTTATTAAGCTAAATTTTAATAAAAACTAATTAAATTTTTTTTTACGATTTTAAATAGCGACGAATTCGTGTAGGAAGCCTTAAAAATAGTGATAAATTCAAATCCTTAAAAATATTAATAAATTAATTTAGCCCTGAAAATTAATAAATCTGAAAACAGAGTGAAAAGAAATTGCAGCTCTGAGCAGTTCTTTTTGTTTATGCACTTTAACAAAGAAATACAATTTCAAATATGGGAAAAAGTATGTCTGGAAAAACTGGCGGTCGAGCACAAAATTTAATAAAAGCGAAACAAAAAGTCAATTTCAAAAACAAGCAATTCATTCTCCAAGACAAAGAAAGAGGAAAAACACTTCTGTACACTTTGAAGGGGAATTTAAAGTTTTTTTCTCTCCCACATCTTTCAGATTGTGACGGCGCATTACATCTTGTAGAAATAAGAAACAGATGTCTGTATTAGCATATTAAAGGATCGATTTTCCGGAGTTTGAATATTTAACGCCTAAAGTAAGTTCAATCTTAAAACTTCTGCATTTTTATCTGCGCCTCGATCCTTTCCATGCTGCCTTTTTAGAGGGAAAAGAAACTCAAACTTTTACTCGTTTATCGATTTTATCCCGCTCTATGCTTATCGCAACACATTTTTCTTGCCGCTGTCGTATGCCACCTAAAACATGATGTAGTTGTCGTGGACTGAATTGGCTATGCATGTTTAGGAGGTCGCAGCTTCTCTGAAAAAAGCTTTCGTTGAAATTTTTCTAAACAGCAACGAAGCCAAAGAGGATTTCAAAGAATGTCAATTCTATTTATACGGAAGCAGTTTTAAAATAGGGGGAAAAGTATGAAATCAGATTTATAGATGGCAAAAATAATATTTTTTTACTTCTACAAATAGTTTGTTATTGTTGTTTCTAATACCCCCTCGCTATTAGAAACCCCTGCCCCTGGAAGCAGTTTTAAAATACGGGGGACTGCGGAAGCAGTTATACGGAAGCAGTTTATAAAACGGAAGCAGTTTTAAAATAGGGGGAAAAGTATGAAATCAGATTTATAGATGGCAAAAATAATATTTTTTTACTTCTACAAATAGTTTGTTATTGTTGTTTCTAATACCCCCTCGCTATTAGAAACTTCCGCCCCTGGGCTGGAAGTTCCAGACCAGGTCCATATAGGCTTCGAGCTGAAGTGTGCGGCTCAGGTTTATATAGCTCCACAAGGGTTGGAATTTGTCTTAGCTTGTTGCCGTATATTTTGACCGAGCACCCCAGGGGCGACATCAGGGGGGATCGTACCCTATCCAACCCTCTCTCACCTTGTAGAGGGACTTTCCGGTCAACGGATTTAACTTGCTCATATCCGGCCTAGACATGGAGGTATTTAATGGCGCATATCTGAATTCGATGCTGGCACCCTCAGCATCAAAAACCAGCGTGCTACCACGAGGTTACCTCAAGCCAACAAATAATTTTTTAACCCGAAAAATTGTTTACATTTCTGATTGTACTTTTGTTTGTTTCTATCGTATGCAGAAATGATAGGCATGATGATATTACTTAACAGGGTCACCCGATGGAAGGAATGGCTAAGGCGCTGACATTCGGTACCAAAGTCTGTGGGTTCAAGTCCCTCTCTTGGCAATGATGTTTGTAGCCATTCAGAATCGGCTTTAAACAGTAGGTCCCAGTCTAATGAATCCACGCATAGTAAAAAATTACCGTAGCACTCTCAACCAAACAATCTTACTTAATAGTGTAAAATAAATGTGACCTTAAGTTATTTTCCTTTTCAAATTAATTTATTCAGTGATTTATCTTAATGCTATATTGTTGTCAAACTTCAATTTCTTATTTACAGTAATCGAGAGTTCTCCATCATTGACATTTTTTCTTAGTTTTGTAACATATCGCTACACTAAAATCAACAACTTTAAATGCCTCAATAATTTTTAATGACCAACTTTGGTTCCTGAATTAAGCGTTTTATATTTTGAACCCTTTTCGAAGCAGATTCCAATGTGCAAGAATGACTTCCTTTTGTTACTAGTGTTAGAAGAAAAAAAGTAATTACTTCAACTTTTTGGGGTACAATACTAACAAAGAAAATACTTTTGAAATACATGACATTTTTATGCCAGTGAAATAGCTCATTCGACAACAAAGCCAAAGCAGAAAATCGAATTCATAAAGGAAAACGTCTACTTTATGTCCTCAAAAGACAGTTCACTTTGTTCATGTAAAAGAGAACTATAAAAACTAAATAATTATAAATGCAATGCCGCCTCCTCTATTAGAACCCAAATGCAGCAGAACCTATATACATATGGTTCAATGGTATTTAACGTGATTTGTACGATACATACTCCTTACGTGAATTGTTCGATAAAATCTCAGTGTTACAAGGTGATATTAAAAAAAATAATGGTTAGTGTATTTCCTAATATTATTTTTCTATAACTTTCTTATCGTATTTACTGATTTTAAAAAAAAATGTATGGACCGAAGGAAAATAAGAGAAATAATAAATTTAAATTGAAGACTCAAAAAACAAATGTTTTTTAAACATGTAGATACGTTTTGAAGAAATGAGCGCTTTAGTTTTAAAGAAATTTAAATACTCGTCGCCAACCGTTCATTTGCAAGTGACTTCAGTTTCAAAGAAATTTAAAAAAGACCCACTCCTGCAAAAGATTAAAAATAACAAAACTTTTAGGCTTGGTGCACACGAGCGATCCGGTGTCGTTGCGGCATCGCAGTTGCGATCAGGCAGTACATAGAGTTGAACTAACCAACTCACACGGACGACGCAGTTTAAATTGGTCTGACCGTTAAACATTGTATACCTTCCTAAAATTTAAACGTAAAAACGTTAAATTTAAGTTTTGATTATTTCCATAATTTTGACAAAAATATGCCTGTCTGTCCGCAATATACATTAAGTGACTTCTATGTCACATGGACGATTACATGTGTTACATCAGCAGAGAATATAAAAGTTTCCTAGCAAGGAATTTTGCAGTGAATTCGTAATTATTTCTCAAGAAAACAAATACATTTTTGAGGTAAAATAACTGGAAATTTTGTTTATCGTTACGGGGTTTTATTTTTCAAAAGCCTGTTAAATTTGGTGTGGTTTCATCAAACTATTCACGCGTGCACACGAAAAGACAGATAAAGAATAACTAACTATACTATGAAACAATGCTTTAAAATTAATCAATAAATTTCTTGGAAAAAGAAAGCATTGTGTCAGGTACTTTTCAATGTTTTCATTTGCATAATCTGTTGCGTCATAAGTCATTGAATTCGGTCTCTGCTTCACAGATTAAACTAGTCAATATACGCCATTTTGTTTCTACTTTGCAGTTTGGGAGTAAACTTGACAACTGCTTTATTATTATCTTTTTCTTTTACAATAATCGCAGAATCCTGTCAAGGATTTACAATCATACGTTTAATTTCTGCCAAAACTCTCCATAATACATGAATTGCAATTTTAATAGCCAACTATTCTTTTTTTTATATAATTTGCTTAGATTCAACTCGAATAGATCTAACGACAAACAAATTAAAAACTTTCCTATCTAGAAGTCTTGGTTTGATTCGTTTTTGTTTACATACCTACGCATAAGAGCGTGTATAAATTTTCTCAAATACAGCATGTTATTAAATATTTCAACGTATAATTGGTATTTGTTGTCATTATGCATAGATAGATATCAGCATGATATTATATAACTTTAATATATAAGTATTTCCCTGCATCGAAATCTTTCCCTGCATCGAAATTGGCAAGGTTGTTGTTTTTCTATGTTTAAATAAGAAGGTCATCAACATTTACCTAAATTATCCTGTCACTGGAAACCAATCAAAAACCTTTCTGCATTGAAGTTTCAATTGCGGCGATTGTTATGGCTGTGTTTGCAAGTATGAAGATTTCCGTAGATTCAACAACTAACTATCGTGAAAATGCCAACATTTACTTTACGTAATATACTGACTGATACGTTTGATGTTTAAAACATACAACCCCAAAGTGTAACGCTGAAAAAAAAGAAGAAATCTAGAGCGATATGTTATGCAATAGCGGGTTGCAACAAACATTTCTTCATCGTTTTTTTTTATGTCTAATATAATCCACTTCTGTGTTTACGATATTCAAGCTACTAAGAAGGAAAAGATGCATAGTTTTCCAAAAATGGATAAACATAGATATATTAAAATCCTTGGTATATTTAAAACTTGCTTTAAATTCATAGATATATAAAGTATTCAGATGCGATATCACTTGGGGAGGGGATGACACACACACACACACACACATATATATATATATATATATATATATATACGTGGCTTGGTGCATGAAGTGCCTAAGTCTGTTTCTCCCAAGATGACTTTTGTTTGCTTATGTCTCTGTAAAAAATATTTCTTTCAATGTAAGAAGTACCCAAGTCTGTACAACGGTTTAGAAAACACTTTTAAAGCATCCGACAGACTTGGCTACTTCTTACATTGAAAATAATATTTTTTCAAAGAGACATAAGCAAACAAAGTCTCTTGGAAAAAACTGACTTAGGCTACAGATTATATATATATATATATATATATATATATATATAATTATATATATATATATATATATATATATATATATATATATATAATTATTTACCCCCAAAGTACCTCTATGTAAGGATTATAATGCATGCAAAAATATTTGAGCAGTTTGGAATTTTTATTTTTAGAAAGAATTAAAATTTAGAAATCCTAGCACATTTAGCATTTCGTATATGTGTTAAACCAATACCTCTATCAACGTATTTTTTCGCTCTTGTTTATAGGACAGGTTTAAAAATAATTCGGCTTCAGAATTTGGAGAGAAATTATTTGTAATGTTTTTAGTTACTTTAAAGGGCAAGAAAATAACTTTCATTCAGAACAGTTTTTGCTCTGGGGAAACATTTTCGAAAATTTTGCTATGTAATAAAAATACTAAAAGCAATTTCTTGCAATAGTAAAAAAATTCACAAAGATTCCAGAAGAAGAATTTTACTTATATCCTTTCAAAAATACCAAATCAGGAGAATATATTCAGAAATAAATCCATTTAAAGTACAGATGTACAGGAGGTTACGCATACTCAGTATAGCACATAAGTGAGTGAAAGTAATCATCACAAAAACATGCGATTTAGGTTATTTGATTTTAATCACTTTATAATATACTTTTACTTAAGAACATGAAATTGTGCCTTCGTTTTTGTCTGTGACAACCCCTCAAGTAAACGTTTCATTTTTTTTTTGACGGCAATGTTAATTTGTTGAAATTTTCAACAGGTTCATATATCCGGTACGTGCTTATAACTTGTGGTGAATGAACTGTAAGGCTGCTATGTACTAAGAAAAAAAATCGTATTTCCCTTTTCCTCTTCTTGCAGACTCTTGTGGTGGGAGGAGTCCAGTTGACAGTTCGAGAATTCCAACCCCCTTAGGATTGACATTTTGAGGGATTGTAATGGTTCTCTCTCTCTATAGGGGGGGGGGGGTTAAGCGCTGCCCCCAAATTTTTTATTTAAAATATATTTTTGTCAGCTATTTACAGGTACATAAATGCTGATAATAAAATAAAATTGGTATTGTCAGATAGCCTTAACTTTTCTGCAAAGCGCTACAGGATTAATTTTATAAATTTCGACCACCGAAGGAATTTATGAGCGTTTAAATCACACTATACCAGATTTTTTCCTTAATAATTTAAATTTTAAAATATTAATTGCATTTAAAAAAAAGAAAAATGTACACAAATGTAAAATTTCATTCTCTATGACGGAGTACAATTCTTTTAAAAAAAATCTTTGAATCCAAGTCGGCAATCCGTGGACAAATTTTCTCCATAGGTTAACACTGAGGTGAACGAATCCAATGGGGTTAGTACATAGCTGCCTTAATGCTCTTAACATATCGCATCCCGGCAAGAAAATTGACACAACTCAAAAATGCAGCATTTTAGAAAAATCAACTTAAAGAATACAAAACAGCTTTAACTAGCATTACAGTAAAACTGACACAACTGCCCTCAGGTGGACAAATTACGAAATAGAGATGTGTCGCTTTTCGTGCACGATGGGGCACTTCATACATATTTTTCAATGGCATAACCTAAAAATTGTCATTTTTTACTTGTGTCACTTTTTTTGCCCGGGTGCGATATTTTTCTGTACCTAATGCAGTAAAAAGTCGCAACTAATGTAGTCCGCAGACGGGCTTTTTCCTAAGACGGCTTTTTTAACAAGTCTCACCATTAAAAAAAATCGTAAATAGCATAAACTCATAGAAATTTTTGCACTTACCTTAAATTGTTGTGACTAAAGTCCAAAGTTTCTACCCAGTGGCCGTAGTTATCAATCAGGGCCGTGGGGATCCTCCTCAAATTTTGGTAAGCAGCCGTGATCCGTTTTTCGGGATCCACGAAGGCGTGGATGACCTGATTGTCGTCGGTCAATATCTGGACGTTCGTAATCATTTTCTCCAAGTAGAACGTTATTCCCTCGCTGAACTCGCTTGCAGGCTCGACTGACAGTAGATCCCAGTCACCATTTGTTTCGGCCACAAACAACCGTTTACTTTGCACGCGGTCGCAAAAAGCTAAATAGCACTCGAAAAAGATAATGCTTTTCAGCGAACAGTCACTATAGCGGCTATCGCCAGTAACACGACCCATGACGGGGCTCGAGTTAAAATCCTTCTTCCCCCCTCCCCTCCGAGATTGTGAAACAGTAGATAAAATTTTATACGACAGGAGTCACTGATTAGTAGGGTCTGGGTTCGCCCGATAAAGAGTGAATGTGGAGTACGGAAAACAATAACTCTGTCAGCAGCTGAGTGCATAACAAAAATGGCCAGCTTTGTTGAGGTGGAATCTCGAACTTTCTCTCCGATTTGATCTTTCTAACATATAGGTCAAGTACGTCTAAAATTAGAGAGAGGCTTCACGTAGTAACTAGCCTCAGGCTACATCCAGGTACGTTTTAAAGTTATGTTTAGAAAGGGAAAGCGAAAATAGCCCGAGAGTAAACGCGCAAACTAAACTTTGAAGGTCGCTAGGAAGTATCTCTGCCGTATGACATTCAGAAACTGGTTTATCTTCCTTTTATCTAGCGGTCGTAAACTATAAAAGCCCAGCTGATGACTGAAAGGAACAATTGCAGACGAGTAGCTGTAACCATTTAGCAGTAAGCGAGTTTCGGGTATTAGGAAAATCATGTCCTGTAGCGGATGTTTACCTTTTGTGTCTTCGTAAGAATAATTTCATCTGTTAACGTTTTATTTAATTAAAATCATGAGGTTTCGAATTTTAAAGTGATAGATAACAGTGAATAACATTATTGGTGTTCTCTCGTGATATTTTGGTTGTCAAATATTGTTGATAAGCTTTGGCATTACTAACATCTAAACGATATTTCCAAAACACTTTACTTACGAAGAGTTTTTCATTTTAAAGTCTAGGTTTTTATAAATAAAAGCACATGCACTTTAATGAAGACGTATAGTACTGTATTGTTGAAAAGTGTCAGCTATGGTCACAGCTAAAGTACGGTCGCTTAAACTTTTAGTCACGAAAGTGATAAAGAAGAAAAATTCATTAGTTATGCATTTTTATGGTTGCTAACGGGAAGTTCTGAAATATATTTATAGTCAATAACAAAAGTTAACACATTCCATGCAAAACTCTTGCCAGATGATAGCTGAATAGCTAGTCTTCTGAGGCATAGTCTGCATGTTCGAATCCCACTGTAGGTATGGGTGTTTGTAGTCGTTCGGAATTGGCTTTACGCTGTAGACCTGGTCAGTTCGGTCCCCGTGTTTCAAAATATGATTATAGCACTCCGCCTAACGCCCTCCAACGCAAAAATTCATTACTTTAGAAGCAGCAAAATAGGTACTAATTTATAGCACACAGATGACAGAAGAAATACTCTACAGAAATATCAAGCAAAAAAATTAACCTACAGCAAAATAGTATTTGGGTTTGATGCTTTGTCTCGAAAGTCAACATGCAGATCGGGTAGACCAAAAATTACAATCTGAATGAAACGTTTGAGGTATTTCCGTACTGTGAAGAACCATGTTTTGATTTGGTGACAGATCATACTCTTGAAAGCACTGAAAGATCAAGATTTTGGATTATTTCCGGCTTCGGTTCGTTCCAGGGCAAGACAATCACCAAATAATTTCTGTACTTCTAGACCACTCTCTGTTGAATTTCATAAATGTTCAATAGGATTTACACAGAGGAGGTGAATGGCTTCTATATGAAACAATGCAATAGAGCCCCATTTTTACAATCCCGAGCCACGTGTTCAAAAGTGTCATCTTGGGGAAAAGTCTTTTGAAAACGGTTAAGTTGTCCAACGATAACAGCTAATCAATGTATTCCACTATTGTATTCGAACTGTATTGTCTTCGATGAAATCCATTCCTTTGAACACGGGTGCATTCATTGACCACCGTATAGCCCTCCCCTAAACGTCGGTCGAAAAATCTTTCATATTCTCTCTAAAATCGAAGAAATCGGTCGAAAAAAAGGAACGAAAAATATCTTCCATTTTCGCCCTCCGCCCAACAAATTTTTCCACTGGTCAACACACAATCGAACATTCGAAAATCACTCCCTCCTCAAACTTTAACCCCTTGATACACAAATAAATCTCGGACACGTCATGCGTTTCTTGAGCCATTGTAAATATTGACTCTCTCAGGTGTAAGATTACACAAATATTAGTTTGTAAAATAAATAGCGTTTTTTGGTCGCATCGAATTTCATTCAGTTCGTATGTCAAGGGGGTTAAATCATTTTTTATGTACATTTTGTAAACTGCAGCCTCTTTAACTGATTTGCAGAGGAGATACCCTTAACGCCCCACCCCGATATCCCGGCGAAATCTCAAAGGTCATCGAGGATGATCAACACTAGTTTGCTGACTTTGTTTAGACGCTTATTTTCAGGATCGACTAGTTTTTCGAAAGTATCGAATGCCTATCGAGCGCCATATTTATTCTTGATCACCACGAGGGAATTTTCGAAAATGTATTCCCCAAAGTTATTTAGCTCCAAATTACTAGTCTTTAGGGTGTCCCACTGTGTTGACAGTGTCTGGGACACATAAGTCTCATAAAAAGCCCAATTTCGTCTTCTTGGCTTAAAACGCACTACAGAGCTCAGAATAATTCAATACTGACTTCATACAATACACTTCATACTGCATATTTGTAAGATGATTACGTTGCCGTATACAACATTTTTATGCTGTCTGTTCTTACCTGATGTCAGTGGCGTAGAGAGAGGGGGACAAGGGGGTCTATCATGCCCCGGGCGCCACTCGCAGAGGGGCGCCAAATGGTCCCCAAGACAAACAAGATATTCCGAAAAATTTCAATTTTTATTTGGGGGGGGGGGGCGCCAAAAAGGTATTGTGCCCCGGGCGCCAGTTATTCTCCCTACGTCACTGCCTGATGTATATCTATACTTTACCCATTTACGGCGGGATGGTATTGTTCGGGATCCGCCATTTTTAAAAGGATGTATCTAAAATTCCTCATGAGGTATAATCATACAATTTTGAGCGGCTTTCCTCTGTATTGTTTTCGTTGAAAAGTTTTAAAAGAATCAACCGTTTGAATGATTTAAACCAATGGAGGATAATCAGCAAATGAAAAACACGTTATAAAGTAGCAAAAATCGCTAGAATTATAAATAAACGCCAGACGATTTGAGTAGAACTCTTTCTTTCTTTCTCGTGAAGGAAAATAATACATTGCGTTTGCGAAAAGAAAATGAATATTCAGCTGATTATCTGCGTTTGGTGAATCAGCTGGGCGAAGCACTTGCCCTTTACACCTGTTTACGGTAAACAGCTGATATGTTTTTATTCATAACTTCCGTAATTATGGGAATTTTTTCAAGCGGATTGTCTTAAAATACCCAGAAAAGGTTAATCTTTCATTAAAAAAATCGATTTTTTTACGGTTTAAACAGTTGTATGACTCCTTAGGAATTTCTGTTATATGATTAAAATTCTCAAATGAATTTCTCCGAAAGAAAAAATATTCCAACTAAGATAATTTTAATATAAAATTGTAAATAATTTTTTTAATAATATGAAAGGCAGTTTTTTATGGCTTTTCTATTAAATTTCTCTTTCTATATCAGTGGTTCCCAACCGGTGGTTTGCGAGAGCCTCGGGAGTGGTGCGGCACCACATATAAAAAAGTTTCCAAACAAATGGGGATTTTGAAAGCAATGTTCATTGAACTACATGGACCGAATATATCCGATGACTATCGGGTGTTAAGTTAAAATTTCTTAAAAGTGCAACATAATTATTTTATTATTAGAATATGATACAAAATAATTTGCATACCCCCGGAAGGTTCTCCTCCCCCTCAAGTCGTTGGGGGTGGGGTGGTCCGCACATGTTTCAATTTCAGGCTTAGTGTCCGCAGACTTCTCTACGGGTTGGGAACAACGGCGGATCCAAGAGGGGTTCAGTAGGGACAATCCCCCCCAAAAAAAAAAAATTTTTTTATAGCCTAAAATTATATAATCCTAGACCTATTACTAAATGAGCTTAAATTTTAAATGAGAGGATGTTTATTTCCTCTTATATAATATGTATATTCCTCTTATATATATACATGGGATTCCTCTTATATATATATTCCTCTTATATATACATGGGATGTTTGGAGGGATTCTTAAGTAATGAATATATCTCTATTAGCAATGGTCTACTTAATAGAATAATGGACATTTTTGAAAAAATATGCATTTATTTTAAAAAAAAACATAAAAATTTTAAAAAATGACAGAACTTTAAAAAAGGAGAAAAAAGGATGGAAACGGAACTATTGGTTTGGCAGATAGATCCAAAACGAAACGTGTTTTAAATTTCGGTTTTAAAATTTAAAAAAACTTTAAATCTTTAAGTATTTTCATACACATATTTTATTAGAAAATGCAAGTAACGCATCTTGAGTGTTAAGCGGATCATGCTTAACACTCGAGATATCGTGATTTTGAGTGTGTTTTTTTTCTCCTTTTGATGTCTATTGGTAATATTTTCATAATTTTTAAACTGCACACGTTTCAGAATCTTACGATGGTCTGACAACATGATGGAGTGAAGGCGGTAGGCACTAGTGATAGCAAAAATCTGAAGTGATGAGTCGACGCTAGCTCCCAACAGAAGATTCCATTAGAACTAATAATGGATAACGCAATGGGGTCTCTAGGAATGATAAAAACCCGGATAATCTTACCCTCCCCCCCCCCCCCACACACACACACTTTTTCTTATCCATCTCATCGTCAGGCTGGAATATTAGCATATTCTTGGACTACCCACGTACGGCAAGTTATTTTATATATCGTAATGCTAGGGAGCAGATACTCCCTTGCTGCAGTGTGTCATGCGTTCACGTATCCATGTACAAGTCATAAAAGTATCAATAGATATAAGATAAACATGAAAAACTTAAATCTATGCCCTCATTGGCATTCAAAAGCAAAGTCTTCTTCTGTTAATGAAAAAATGCAAAATATTTTGCTCTGTTAAAGTTGCTACCGGGAAGGATGTGAAACCATGTAGTAACACACTCCGACCTCCTGGCATGAGAGTATCGGTAGACTGAGAAAACAAATAAAAACAGACTGAAAAAAAACACTCTTTTCCCTTTCCCTATGCAGCTGACACCTTTTTTCCCTGTTTTTTTTATTTTAACTTCCATGACATTTTATTTGAACTTAAAATGACATGAATTTAAAAAAATTCATGCAACACACCCTAATTTAAAAGAGGCCAGTCATGTAAAGTCTCTTGTTATTATTGTGTGCTCCATGCAATTTTTTCAAGCAATCAGAAGTTTTCAACACAGAAGTCCTCGCACTTTCAGTTAATTCGTCTACTGGATTTACAAAACTATTATTTACAATTTAAAAAAAATATAGAGAATTCTTTTTTCAAATAAATTTTTGTTTTGTAAAAATATGTTTTCAAATTCTCTTTTTAGAATCAAAATTCTTGATGTCAGTTCAATGAAAGTAGACGGAAGGGACTGTGTATAAAATTTATAGATACACCTAGAAAGAAATTTCAGATATGTTCCATTAAAGATGACAAGTTGTATAAAATTCTGTTCTGAGAAAAAAATAAGCTTAAAGTGCAACAGCAGGTTACCCAAAAAGAGAGAGTACAACATAACAAATATTGCACCTGCTGAAGTGATCATTGTAAAAGCACAGGGTTCGCTTTGTTTAATTCTGAAAATTATATAGTAGTAATTCTTAAGTCAAGAATTTTTATTTTAATTTTGGGAATATTTTTTTTATTTTGGAATATTTCTAATGTAAGTATTAATAATTACAAGATAAAAAGAACTTTTTATATACTATGTTTTCAAATTTTCCTTTGAATCATATAAACTTGACAATTCTATGTATTAATAAATACTTTTTAAAATTGTTTGATGAATTATCCCATCAACTTGAAAGAAAATTAAGTTAATTGGAAGTTAACTTGCGTTTAACTTTCGTTCCCGTCCCGGTCGATAGATGGCTGCACCAGTCTACAAAACAAAATTAACTGAAAAAGTATTCAATTCTGCTTAAATATGGCTAAAAGTATTAAAATAATGCATTGTCACCGTGTTCTGAGCTATTCTAAAAGTTTCAAATGTCTAGCTAGTCGGAAAGTTGGTTAAAAATCGAAAATTTCTTGCAAGATTTGTACCGGACAAACACACTCACACACAAACAAACAAGAAAGCGAGCTAATAAAAACATGGTAAAAAATATTACACAAAAGATATTTTACCACGTTAAATATATGTGAAAATGACTCGTTTTTGGATAATGGGTTATCTCCTTCGTAAAAGATACTTTCTATCACATAATGTAACAGTAAAAGAATACAAACTTTTGATCCCTTGTTCTTAAAATAGATAAAATTATCAACATTCCACTGAAACTTTTGTTTGAGTTGCCATTATACGTAGGCCTGATTCGGTAACTGATATTACTTTGGAATCAAATGTTTGACTTTGTACTTTTCTTCTCTCTGTTCCTGGCAAGTTATCAGAATTTTGTATAAAGAATAAATATGAAAGTAAACTTTCTCTATCGAATATCAGCCCGCTTTTTTTCACTTTCTACTGTTTCTTAGTTCGGATTTCGTTTTCCTTTTTTTCCCCTCTTCCAAGTTGCTTTTATCTATTTTAAACTCCCGGAGGAAGTGCGCGCTCTGTTCAACAATATTTATATTGCCATCGTTTCAGCGCACGAAATATTTGCGATAGACAGTTCGGATTCCTTTAAAGCAGTTCGGCATGGAAAATTTTTTATATATTATTTACTAGCCAGGCTTCTCCCAGTTATTGAATCACTTGACACTCGAATCACAGTTCACTTGAATTTAAATATTTTTCACTTTTAATTGCCAAAAAATCTCCCCAAAATCAGTACATCCTCAAATGATCTATTTATAGTTAAAAAGTTTGTATTGAAAGTGTGAAAAATAGAAAAATAATTAAAAATTAGACACACGATGAAACATTTCTTTTCAGTGATTCATTTTTTTTGGTGAGAATCACGCTGTGTTTACATCGTAAAACATGGCGGTTACGTTTTGTTCGGTGGAGTATGCATATAGAATTGAAATACCTGTAAAAGTATTAAGTTAACAGAATAAGTGTAAGCAGAAAAAATTATCATCTTTTAAAGCTCTTTTTAAATATGTAAAATTTATGTACTTTCTTTAAAAAAGAAAAATACATCGATTTTAACTTTTAAAACATGGCGGTTACGTTTTGTATCGGTGGAATATGTAATTATAATTGAAATATCTCTAAAACTATTAAAGTAACAGAATAAGTGTACACAGAAAAAATTATCAGTTTTTAAAGCTCTTTCTAAATATGTAAAATTTGTGTACTTTCTTAAAAAAAATACATCGATTTTAATTTTTAAAACATGGCGGTTACGTTTTGTATCGGAGTAGTATGCATTTGGAATTGAAATATCTCTAAAACTATTAAAGTAACAGAATAAGTGTACCAGAAAATATTATCAGTTTTTAAAGCTCTTTCCAGATATAACATTTATGTACTTTCTTGAAAAAAAATTACATCAATTACGACATTTTCAAACATGGCCGAATTTCATAACGGATGTCATACCCGGAATTGTTCCCCGACCGACAAAGTTTTTTTTTTATTTAATATTGAAATATTTAATTAACATAAAATTGCAAATTAAAAAAATTAAATTTAAAATTATAGGAAAGGCAATTATTTTTTTTGATGAATTTTCTACTTAAACGTGTCTTTCTATGTGGTTGGATCAAAGGCAAAGTGAAGTAAGTGAAAACAACTGACTTTTGAGAAAATTGGACTTTTGTGAAACCTTAAATTGCGGATTCTACATGGGTCTCCAAACTCTGTTTTTCTGCACAATTGTATTCAGGAAAGCGTATTTTGATTCCTTGAACACGTTTAAGGCAGTTAAACCAAAAATCTAAGAATTTTTTTTCAAACATACATATAATATAGTATTATAATTGCTGCCCTACACTTACCTTCCTAAACCCTAAACTTACCTTCCTTTGCTATAATCCGAGGAATAAATTTGATGTTACAAAGCACGACTTAGCCCGATTTTGCCAAAATTTGACGTACTCCACTCTGCCTTTTACCCACCCATAGAGACATTCTATGCATATCAAAAATACTTCAACAATTCAATTTTGTTTTTTGTTTTAAAAACATTTAGTGTATGTTTAGTTTTTTAAATACAGTGAAACTTCTCTATATCGGCCAGTCACCGTTACAAAAAGAAGGGCCGTTTTGAGGGGTACCGTCTAAAAGAGGTTTCTTCCATAACATTGGCTCTATAGGGACTGTAAACCGGATCGGCGTGACCCGATGTATAAGTGACTCGTAGTATTAATGTAGAAACGCGTAAATGTCTCAATTTACATTTTAGTTTAATATGAAATATTTACATTAATCACTATATACTGTCGATTTGTTCCGTAGAACCATCATACATAAATTAGAAGAAGCGGGCTCATCACAGTCCAATCAAGATCTCAGTCTCTCCATTCTCCGCGCTCTCTCAGTACGTCAATACATCATCAAAGTCCAGTCTATATTGCTCTCCCCATCGTGCTTTCTCGTTCATAGCTTTTCTTCCTTCGGAAATTCTCGTACGTTCTACCTCACCACGTGTAGTATTCTTCACGCTTACCGGGAGTCACCCTTTCAGTCTTTTGTCGGCAGTCCCTTTTTCTGCGGTTCAGTATTCACAGTCTTTTGTCGGCAGCGTCAGCTAGGTTTTCCCATGGTTACCTCGTCTCCTTTCCTGCGCTAAGGGTCTTTTGCTTAACTATTCTAAATGATGTGTCTATTTCACTTAGCAATGGTCATTTTAAAAGGTTCATTCAAACCTCGCCACTTGTGTGAACTCCTTTGAATTTATTAATGATCTTGACGATCAAACTTAACTTAGTCACATTTGTCCTAATTAAGAATGACAGGCGCGAGTTTGACAGGGACTTTAATCAGTTCTGAACAAAATAGGACCGTTTAGAGGGTGACCGACTAGAGATGTTTCACTGTATTTACCCCTTACTGCATTTTTTAACACTTTTGTACGAAGGAAACGCTTTCCAAATGATTCTCTATCGGAACTTTAAAAGTTTGGTTTATGAAATTCTTAATTCCTTTAAAAGACAAAAATATAAATAAATATATAAAATAATAATAATTTTTTTTTGAGAGCAGTATTTGCTTTGAAGAAAATTCTTTTAACGTAGGATTACGTTCCTCCATAACGGTCCTCCGGAAAGCAAAATTTCAGACGCTAAAACCGTCCGTCATCGCGAGTTATAATTTTGTAAGTGCGCCAAATCCAGTCTGTATCGCTTGGGCAAACAGTAAACAGTTCAACACAAAAGTACCAAAATGCGTCAAAATTTTCACTTTCACACACACACAAACAAACAAACAAACAAACACACACACACACACACATATATATATATATATATATATATATATATATGTATCTATATATGTCTCATATATATATATTATGAGACATACATAGATACATGTATGCATATACAGAGCCGGCGACAGGGGGGGACAAAGGGGGCAAATGCCCGGGGGCCCGGTTAAATAAGAGTTGACTAAAAAAATGTATACAATGTTCAAATATTGAGTGGAGAGGGGGGCCCCCTGTATTATTTTGCCCCGGGCCCTGGCTCAGTTGACGGCGGCCCTGTGTATATACACTCATGGACAAAAAAATTAGCGCACCAAGAAGGAGTAGTCAAAATGAAACGAAATTTTACATACGTAATTATTACTTTGATATAAGTCAATGATAAGAAAATCAAAGAAAAAGGATAATTTATTTCAGAGAAAAAGGCAAAAGAACGGAGGAGTTAATACTCCGTTGGACCCACTCTAGCGCGAATGCACGATGCGATACGATCGGGCATTGAGTCATACAAGTTCTGTATGATGTCTTGAGACATTTCGTTCCATATTTGCTGTAACCTTGCCTCTAGTTCGTTCAAACTCGTGGGATGCCCAACTCGTCGTCCCAAATGATCCCAGATATGCTCGATTGGAGACAAATCTGGGGATCGGGCAGGCCAAGGAAGGGTAGTAACAGTGCGGAGACAGTCTTGCGACACCCTTGCCGTATGAGGCCGAGCATTGGCTTGTTGAAAAATGGCTCCTGGGAGCCGTTGCATGAGTGGCAACACATGTGGTTACAGGATTTCATGAACATACCGCTGCGCTGTCATGGTGCCACGGAACAATACTAGGGGTGACCGTGTATTGTAGGCAATGGCACCACATACCATCACGCCAGCTGTGGGAGCGATGTGTCGCTGTACAGCAAAGGCAGGATTGAAGCGTTCACCACGGGCTCTCCACACACGAACACGATTGTCATCACTGCCGAGATTGAATCTGGATTCATCGCTAAAGACGACCTGGTTCCATTCCGCTGCAGTCCAGTTTCCTCGTGCGCGGCAAAACTCCAAACGGAGGCGTCGATGGGTGGGCGTCAAGGGCAGCACACGTAATGGGCGCCGCGATACCAACTGTCCTTCAGCCAGGCGCCTTCGTATGGTTCGAGAAGACACAGAGGCCCCTAGTGAATGTGCTACCTGTGCCTGGATGGCGGCCGATGAAGCAGTTGGCTGTACGCGTGCATTTCTTACGATGTGGCGGTCTTCTCGACGACTGGTCTGTCGAGGGCGTCCTGAGCCTGGTCTTCGTGTACATGACATCTTTCGGGTCCAGTGGTCCCAACACCTCCTCACAACACAATCAGAGCGGCCTAATTGACGAGCTACTCGCCTAGCTGACCACCCAGCCTCAATCATCCCGACGATTCTCCCCCTCTCAAACTGCGACAACTGCTTATATTGTCTTCGAACACGGCGTAATGGCATGTCTATCTCAGCTCTTCCTTTGTAAATGATTCAGCACACTCAAACAAGCTTTGGTTACCTGTTTTATACTCCACAGAGTACGATGTTCAACGCCCTCTACCGGCTATACGTAATGCGCAATCACGCTGCATTTCTAATCATTTGCATATCTTCCCGACATGTACCTTCATTGCAAATTTTGTTACGATCCCGCAATTATTTCTTGGTGCGCTAATTTTTTTGTCCATGAGTGTACATACAAAAGAGGTAAAGCAACAATATGTTAGGAACGATAAGTAATCTTACCTTAATAACGTTAATATAATAGTTTCGTTAGAAGAGACTACCTGAAATTTTTGAATTTTTATTGTCAGTAAAAATTTTTGATAAAAGGAAATCGAGCAAAGGAACACTCTGCAAAAATTCATAAAGACACCCGGAAAATAATTTTATCTATATCCTTTCTAAAGGGGGAAATCAGGGAAATTCCATTGTTAAAGGCAGATGTGCACAAAGACACCCATAAACAACAAAGCATGAAAATGTTGTACCTGGAAATGTAATCATTGAAAAATACTTTTTATTTATTTATTTTTTACATTGCCCACGATACGCATGATAGAGTAAATGACAACTCATCAAATTCTGTGACCCCTGATTTCTCACGGAGCAACAAAGCTCTCAAATTCGAGACTCATTGTAAATATCCTATTTATTGTGTTTGAACAGCTCATTTAAAGCGACCCAGTAATATTCTGGGAAGAATTATGTAGTTATTTTACTCGGTTTACTATCGGTATGGAATGCAGCCGCCATCGGTTTCGACTTTTAAGAGCACTTCGATATTTTTATCAAGTAAAATCCTTCTAGAAAAGTCGAGATTAACAAAGAATTAAATAAATAAAATAAAAGCCACGTGTTTTACATGAAGCTTTAAAACACCTTGACCCAACGTTAGTAACGACGTGATGAACTCCACTAAATACCCTGATGTAATTCTAGATAAGGGATTTCACCTGGATACCACGCATCACGCACAAAATCTCCATACTCTGAGAAAAAAAAAAAAAAGGAAAAATAAAGCAAAAAAAATGCAGTCTCCTTTCACTTCTTACCGGGAATTCGCTTAGCTATAAAAATAAAACACTTCTCCTCATTCTCATACAATAGGGTAATGAAATTAGACACACAATAGAATTCTGAAATGAATCCGCACAAGCTCCTATTCGTTACGTAATGGTAATAGGTAGCGACGATCTTGAGGTATTCATTTTTACCCGTTTTCTGAAAAGTCCTTCCTTCCTCTTTCAAATAATAATAATAGCGAGATTGTGGGCGAAATGGCAGGATTACGAGCCATTTGACCCATATTTCATTGAGAGACCCGGCATATTTCATTGTCGTGAAGATTTACTTATCTTTCTTTGTTTTCCTTTTAAATCTGGTGCGTACTAACCCTATTGAATTCACTCAACTCAGTGTTAACTCATGGAGAAAATGTATCTACCATTGACAGCTATAAAAAATGCTGATAATCCAATATAAATGGCAGTTTCAGATAACCTGAACTTTTCGGCACCTCACATCAGGATTCATTTTATAAATTGCGTCCACCAACAGAATGGACGAGCGTTTACAAGACGCTAGACCACATTTTCCCCTGAATAATTTAAATTTTGAAATATTATTTGCATTTTTTTAAACAAACAAAAAATGCCCCCAGGTGTCAAAATTTTTTCTCCATGACGGAATACAATTTAAAAAAAAATCTTTCAGTCCAAGCCAGCAATCGTTGGACACATTTTCTCCATAAGTTAAAACTGAGGTGAGTGAATCCAATAGGGTAAGTGCACACAGCAGCCTTAACTGTGACGCAAGCAATACAACAAAACACAGAAAAAAGAAATCTGAGTAAAGGAAGTGAGGTAGATGGTGGAAATGCATTGTATCTGATGAATATACACTCCGTCACAAAAAAAAATATGCACCCAGAAGAAATCGAGCTACTAGCACGAAACTTGGAAGGAATGTAGTCTGGTAAGAGATATGCAAATGATTAAAATTTCGACGCCAATGAGACAAGGGTAAGCGCGCTATGCTCATATGAGATGCGCAACTGGGAGCGTTTAAAATCATCATTGCTCGTACCATAGGTTTATTCAAACAAATCTGTCGACTTGGATGGACGGTATAGTGACTAGAGATGCCTCTGAGATGTAACCAGTGACAGTACGAACAAATGTCGAACTTTGAGAGTGGGCGTATAGTAGGCCTCAGAGAAGGAGGTTGGTTGAACAGGCGTATCGGCCTCCACCTCGGTCAGAGCGATATGGTGATTCCTCGGTGTTGGCAACAATGGATCACGGAAGGGATAGTCTACCGTCGTGGAGGGTCAGAGCATCCCAGGAACACAAATGCGTGCGAGGATCGCGCAATCATAAGAGTGGCCACGTCCGCAACAACAACGTCGCTAGAATCAGTTCGACGCCATTTACAACCTTCCAAACATCCGGTGGTATCAAGGGAAACCATTCGCAGACGACTGGCTGACGCAGGTATAAGGAGCTGACGTCCATTTAGACGCCTACCACTGACCCTACTGTAGTAAAGCGCTTTAAATAAAAAAGCTGGCTTTATTACGTTTGCAATAAAAGTCGGAATCAAATTTAACGCCGACAGATAATTATAGAATAGAGAGGAGTTATATAGGACGTAGCCCTTTTGCAAGACAGTTTTATGAGCTATGAAAATGGGATGGTCTGAGATAGAGACACAGATAAGACGACGGGAACCGAAAGGTGACGTTATGTTACAAAAGCTCTTTATGTTAGATTTATGGCAGGACGGATTGGAAAATAACCAAGTAGAAACATTGGATGGTCACAAGGGCAGGCAGTGAGGGCGTAATGTTTTTGAGTTCAGAAGCCAATGAGAAAGTGAGAGGGGGAGAATAGCGAATGAAAATATTACTGTGTTCGGAATGGCTGGAGAAGTTTATGAGAAGGTGGAGTCATTGATGTGAAAGGGGATGAAAATAAGATATATAGAGGAGATCTTTGAAAGAAAAAAGAGAAGAGAGTCTTGATCGGGGAAGTTGTAGGTCCCCATCTCCAGCACTACTTTAAAGTTATATTTTAAGTGGACCTGAGGGTTCCCCATAAACTCGTTCCGGCGACTGTGTGGGTGGAGAGAAGAGCTCCCCAAATTCATAAAATAACTTCTAGAAAACGACGGCGTTGACTAAGTGAGATAGAGAGGTCCGCATTCGAATTGCCGCAGAAACGAAGAGACCCATATCCAGTGCCACGACGAGAAGTGATCTTCATCTCGAAAAGAAATAGTGAGTTTACACGTCGAGGAGAAACCGACATCCGATGCAACTACGAGAAATTGATCCCCCATCTTGAAAGAATTAGTGACCGCCCCCTGCCCAGTGAAGCAGCTTGACCCCGAACCCTCGGCGAGGCGAGCAGGCCAAAATAGCAAATTACTAGATGAAGAGAATTTGGGGTGACTGTTGAGTCTAATTTTGATTTGTTCAGTTCCAGTTTGAGCTAGGTGAATTAGATTTTTCGTAAGGGCTGAGATTTAAGTGAGATAGTGTCTTAGTGTTAAACTAATAGATAAGTTCATTTTTTTGTGCTCGGGACGCTCCCTAACCTTTGCAAAGTAGTAGTAAATACAATTTGTGAGAGATAAATATATTGTGTATTAATTTTGAAAATGAAAGATTTTTTTTATACTTGTAAATATTAAGCATATGTAAATAAACTAAGTTTTTTTCTATGTTAAAATATACTAGTTTGTCTAATTGAAGGTTTTTTGGTGTTAAATTACCTGATTTAAAATTGAGAATAGTTTATTTGTTTGGTTCTAGCAAAACAGTTGTTCGTTTGCTAAATTTGACATCCAGATCTTTGGGTGGCATTAAAAAAAAAATTAAAAACGCAACGCCCCCAACTAATCCATTTTTTAACAATACAAGTACTAACCCTAAATAATTTACGATACACGCCCAACCAACTAAAGCTGGATGTAGCAACACGACACCTACATCATAGGCAGTGTCGATTGGATATTTGCCAACCTCGAGCAAGCTGGAGTGTGACCGACTGGAGGCGTATGATCTTCAGTGATGAATCCCGATTCAGTCTCAATGCTGATGACCAGCGCATACGCGTGTGGAGGCGGCCAGGCCGATCCGGCATTTGTTGTCGAGAGGCATACGGCGATTACACAAGGTGTGACAGTGTGGGGAGCGATTTCTTGGGACACACGATCACCTCTAGTCGTCCTTCAACGCACTTTAACGGCACGCAGTTACGTGGACGAGACTTTAACGCCAGTTGTACTGCCCTAGCTATCAAGTCGCCCAGATGCCATTTATCAGCAAGACAACGCTCGCCCACATACTGCGCGACTCTCCCAACAATGTCTTCAAGGATATGACATACTCCCATAGCCTGCCAGGTCACCAGACCTCTCGCCAATAGAGCACGACTGGGACGTGCTTAGAAGGCAACTGCATCCGTCCCTGAATACTGGTGAATTAACTGCCCAGTTGCAAAGATTAGGGCATGATCTTCCGCAGGAGGTCATAGGTGACCTGAATGATTCGATGCCACGCCGCGTTTCGGCTTGTATAGCTGCCAGTGGTGGATTTACTACTTACTGATTTGTAACCTTTTTCGTGCCATATCTTCTTAATAAAACGGTCTGTTCTTCTGAATTTGTAATCATTTGCTTATCTCCTTATACACTACATACATGTCAACTTTCGTGATAGTAGCTCGTTTCCTTCTGGGTGTATATATTTTTTTGTGACAGAGTGTAAAATAATATTGTAAGTACTGTTGGTCATATTTTGTTATAACTTTTAAAATAAATGCATGAAATAAAAGAAAAAGTGAAAAATCATATAAAATTGAATCGGTCATTTTGAAAAGGTGTCATCTCCATTTTTTTAAATTTTTCATGAGAAGCAAAAAACTATAACTCGCTATCATGCATTATTAGTCAGACTAAATTTAGTACTTATTATGTTTATAAGACATCAATCCTGATGCAAAAATATAATTTGTTAATATTTTTTTAACTTGGCAGAAAAGTTGGAGAAAAGTGGAGAAGAGTTTTTGAAAAGTGGAGATGACTCCTTTTCAAAATGACCGATTCAATTATAAAAGTGATAACAGCTTGCCAGAATCGTGGTTTTCGTTTCATTTCCTCATGTAGTTGATGCAGACTATGGCGACCAACCGTTAATAGAGGGGTTTTGGTATTCAGTCCTCAAAAATCGGAACGCAACCAAAGAAAAGAGAAAAATGCCAATGCTGTCATTAATACGTAAGAAATGCAAGAATACCAAATTTCATCGAAATTTTCCCCTTTTGTAGTGCGTTAGGAGAGTGGAGACAACTATGTCGGGACCGCCTGTCGCAAAAGCGGCCCTGGCCGCTTTGCTCCTCATTTGGGAGCTCCCCATTCGCCTCCGTGGATCATCCGGTATCATTTGAGTACTCAGTACCCGCATGGTACGTGTGTTTAAGGTACTGGTTTTAGGTGATGGCCGAATAGCTAGGGCGCTGGCATTCGGTACCAAAGTCTGTGGGTTCGAATCCCACTGTTGGCATGGATATTTATAGCCGTTCGGAATCAGCTTAAAACTGTAGGTTCTGGTCTAATTAGCCCTCGTGTAGCAAAAAAGGTGACCGTAGCGCTCCAAACCAAACCGTACCCGTAAAGTGCCGTAATACTCCTCTACTAATGACTTTTGGAGGGGATTTTTTACACTCCCACTTGCCGACCTATTTTTCTCTTTGCAGAACTCTCACAAGATCAGCTTCAGAGGAGCTGCATACAAAATCTAGTAAGAAAAATCTAATTAGTGCCTCCAAGAAAATACTGAGATCATATTGACATTAACTACTTCCTGTCATAGATGTACTTAAGTCATCATTGTTTTAAATCTTTCCGTCTTTTAATCGTTTTCCTTGTCAAAACAATGTACAGCCTTGTTTATAATCAGCGAGCTTCAACTCATCCCAGCCCTCTCTTTTTTCCTGTTAAACAGAGCGTTCGTCGGAAATAAACGGCCACTCAGAGGAAGACCAGGTACCATGTGGCCGGTTTAAACTTATCCAGGCATGCAGTAATGGCAATAAAATAATTATAGAGATAAAAACATTTTTAGTTTATCATAGTCAAACATTAAAACCACTACTTTGGTTACACAATAAATAAATGACTAGAACCACTAAACAATAAAGGTGAACGAATCACCCAACGTTACGAGGCAGGAACACAGGCAAGTCTCATTCCCTGCAGCTCATCTCTTCGGTGTGGGAAGCTCGTTTTTATATGCTAGAAATGTACACGTTCTGTAGGCGTGTCTAGTGTTCAAATTTGCATATTGCATTAAAATTCGCATAAGTATCGCTACAACCACTAAGCTAATAGTGCAACAGAATGAATTTCAATTTACCCTTCACAGTGGCGTAGTGAGCATAACTGGCGCCGGGGACACGATACCATTTTGGCACCCCCCATGGTCTAGGGCAGTGCTCCCCAACCTTTTAATCGCCGCGGACCGGTCCACGTTTGATAATTTTACCGCGGCCCGCTGAGGGGGGCTATGACTGCAATTTTAATTCATAATCTTGAAATGTTTAATAAACAATAAACTAATGTAAAATAGTTACAAGATTTATTTTGTTACAAAGGTATAAATTAGCACAAACCCGACAAAGTCGCATTAACCCGAGAGAAATACACCACAGTAAATTAAATGGAAATAATTTAATGTTCCTTGGGCGGTCCAGTACTATTTGATCCACGGACCGGTACCGGTCCGCAGTCCGGGGGTTGGGGACCACTGGTCTAGGGGACCAAATGGTCCAATGGTCTTGGGACTATTTGGCGCCCCTCTGCGTGTGGCGCCCGGGGCATGATAAACTCCCTCCCCCCCCCCCTCGCTACGCCACTGACCCTTCAACGATTACGAGTTCGGTTGGTCGAGGCCCCACGGTAAACTTATACTACAAAAGGGTTTTTTTAGACAAGACCTATAATATTAACCGATCACCTGCCAAATGGTTTACGTCCTTAAAACAAAAAGTGAACCAAAGTGATAAAATGAAATACTTTTTTTTAATGCCTCTAAAAATATAAATTCAAATAAATATTGTAGAAAGCATTATTGCAGATGGAGCTTTTATCTCACGACATATAAGATAGAATATCCTTGGACTAATCGTATTATTGCAAATTTTGCTTGACTAAGGGACTTCACCGATTCGGCAAGTAAAAAAAAAAATAATAACATCCAATCCTGTCTTCTGATTGTTTTTTTACTTCAGAAAAATTGAAATAATTGTTTAATAATTCACAAGTACTTACTTCTACAGCAGTTAGTCTGTCACTGACTCATTTATATTACATTTTTTGTGATGAAGAATTAATATTGCAACGATTCACATTAGAGTGACACATTAGGGTCACATTAGATTGAGGACTGGATTGGTTTCTGAAAAAGTGACTCATTATTCGATGGCGAAAAAAAATATTTCGTCATTGAGTGATGTTCATCATCATTGTTGGGGAAATTTATGATTGTAAAAAGTAAGGAGTCCATCAAGTGCTTTGACACTAAAATTTCAAAAATTTCAAAAAGTGGATTTAGCCGATTTAGCATGTGAATGGCTCATATATTAAAGCCGATTCCGAATAAATTATTACGAACCACGAGTTTGAATAACTTGACCTGTCTCCGCCGTCGTGGACATGAAGTTATTGCTGAGAATCACAGTTTCTCTCTCTCTCTCTTTCTTTCTCTGTATATATATATATATATATATATATATATATATATATATATATATATATATATATATATATATATATATATATATATATATATATAAATATATATAAATATATATATATATATATATAAATATAAATATATATATATATATATATATAAATATATATATATATATATATATATATATACACACATATATATATGTGTGTGTGTGTGTAAGTAACAAGAAAACGAGTCTTCCTAAATTACTTTTAAAGCATATTCTCTATTTAATAAAGCACGACCCCTTTTCAAAGAATGCGACCTAAAAGTAATGCAAGTTATAATTTATATTGGCCCTGCAGATCAATAAGCAGGTATTTGAAATATCTGAACTCAATAACATCCTCATATATCTCTGGTCGGAGCCCGGAGGCCTCATTAAATTTGTATATAATAAATAAGTCATGTTTTCAAATTCTTCCTTTTGGTCTAGCAATTAATTCCCGGAGAATCACGACGTGGACACGTGAACTCCCCGAGACTAAATTCGTCCAATTAAAAAATAGGTAATTTAGGCCCTCTGGTGCCAATATCACCAAACAGTCATTTAATATTTGCCTGAACAGAAGACTTAACCTAACTCTCATTGTTGTCAGATCGGCTGTCCACGGACGCCAGAAGTCCGGTGGTCACGACGGCTCTTCTCTTAACTTTGTAATGTAAACAGCTCTCAGCGCCCGGTCCTGTTGCTTGGACACCGGGCAAGTCCAGTGGCCACTGCACCTAATGCCTTTTGAACAATAAAACACGTCTTGATTGTATGTTTTTCTCCTAAATTTCTTCAGTGTTTTCCTGGATGAACACTTCGCCCGAATGCATATCTCGAAGTTGTACACAGCAATTTATTCAATTGTGATTATTATAACATATATATAACTCCTCTTTCTTCATATTCCCATATCTAAGAGTGTGTGTGAGAAAGAGAGAGAGAGTGTGTGTGTGTAGGTGTGTAGTAATAATATCATTCATGAGGTATTTTCTTGGCATGTAAAAACAAATCTATTCTTTCCGTATGCTATACCTTAAAAATTACAAAATGGCATCGGCCATCCCATACGCATGAAGCGTGTGTTATCACCATAAAATCTCAGCTCAATAAGAAAATAAGCAATGGTTTAAGTTTCCGGTTAATTATACGTTAGATCACAATGCACATTTTTGTGGTTAGAGAATCTCAAAGAACGATCTGTGTTTTCGGTGTCTCAAAGAAGACTCTATGATATGTACTTTTTTTTTTAATCTGTTACAGTGGGGTTCGTTTACACAGTTTACGAGGAAGGAGATTCAGGCAGAATGTTTGTTGAGCAAATCAAGGAATAGAGGTTTTTTCAATAATATGTCGACAAAATCTGATCTTTAAACGAATATTAAGCGTTCAAATAGAGAGATAAGGTAAAATGGGAACGTTAAAAAAATATTTCAAACTAATCGGGGGGTTACATTTTTTCAATATTTGTTTTCTATTTTGCTATAACACTCATATCTAAGTCTTAGATACACAAATTACGGAGACGAAAGTATCGAAATTATTTTTACATTAAAAAAAAAAAAAATCTGTCTCCTCTTGTGAGATAAAACCAGAAACTTGAAAGAAATTTCCCTCCATTGTGCATGTTAAAAAGCAAAGAGTATCAACAAATCGAGGAAGGCTCTCACTGTAAGCCGACGCCCTTGTCCTTGAAAAGTCTGGTCAAGATAAGATCGGAGGTTCAATTTAATACCTCTGGGCGAATTTGAACGGCCCTCCCAAAGAACGGGAAACGGAGGCCGACAAAAAGAAAAAGAAGATCCAAACACAACAGGCACTCATACAGATGCTACCTTTTTTTTTGTTAGAGGGAGTGAATAATATTTTATTCTGCTTACTCACCCTAACAGATATTCGATTGTTGCCCGGAAATTTCAACTGTTAGAGGTGTTTTATTTACAATTACTTGACTTTCTGTTGTTATTTTTAAATCTCTTGGTGTGTTGGAGTGTGGAGATGGGGATATCATTTTGGAAGACCTAAATTAAAGAATAGTGTTTCGGATTCCGGGATTATTAATTACGAATGTGCCAATCATTTAAAGTAAGTTACTACCGTATTTTTCGGACCTTAAAACGTACCTTTTTACATAAAAAAATCGACTTAAAATTGGGGTGCGTCTTATGGTTCGATGGTAAAATTAAGATAAAATAAATATTTTATTTTATTATATATATATATATATATATACAGTACTAGATTTCTAGAAATAGAGGTGCCGGAACGGTAACCTTCCGGGGGGGGGTGTGTGGAGGGGGGGGGTATTCCAAATTATTGCTAAAGAGTGGTACCTAAAGAGAGGTACCGGAACGCCGTTCCGGCGCGTTTCGCCTCACATCTAGCCCTGTATATATATATATATATATATATATATATATATATATATAATATAATAATATATATATATTATTATATTTATTTTATATATGTTTTTTTTACCTCTATTAAGTAAGAAATTGAAAATATCTTTCTATACCTAACAAAATACAAAATATTCTTTTCTAAAAATTCTCCTCTCTCTCTCTCTCTCTCTTTCTCTCACTGTATATATATATATATATATTAATTATATTTATTATATATATATTATATTTATTATATATATATATTTTTATCTCTATTAAGTAAGAAATTGAAAATATCTTTCTATACCTAACAGAATACAAAATATTCTTTTCTAAAAATCCTTCTATAAATATATATATACATTTTATATATATTGTTTATTATAATTACTATTTTTTTTTATCTTTATTAAGTAAGAAATTGAAAATATATTTCTATACCTAACAAAATATTTTTTTCTAAAAATTCACCTCTCTCTCTCTCTGTATATATATATATATATATATATATATATATATATATATATATATATATTACAGTTATTATTTACGTTTTTTTTATCTTTATTAAGTAAGAAACTGGTAATATTTTTATATACCCAACAAAATACAAAGTATTCCTTTCTAAAAATCCTCCGATAAATTTGGAGTTCGTCTTATCGTCCTGTGCGTCTTATGGTCCGTAAAATATGGTATTCTGACTTTTGTAACATGCACCTTTCGTTGACAATCAAAAGGTTTGGACGTCTTCCTAGATTTTTTTTTCAATTTTGCCGTCATCCTATCTTTAATACTCCCTATTTTATTCTATTTTTAAGAACATTATGATTCGTCGTGTTGGTCGAGTAATTCTTAATGTCACTTTCAGAAATCAATGTGACACGGGCTTTAATGAAAGTGAAACTCGAAGATTGTCGGAAAATTTTAAAATTGAGTTAGGGGCATTTCAATGACAAGGATGACTCTCCAGTCCCTCAAAAATATGAGCAAAGTACAAACCCTCGCCTTGATTGTTAAATTAATCTTCTCTGTTAAATCTTTAAGGATAAATGGTTCTTTTTTTTCCTCTCAAATCTATCCTACGAGAGCAATTTAATAAATTAAATCATGATTTTCAGAGAGTTTTTTCTCTCTGAGTTCAATGTCGTTCATTTCTTCCACCATCACGGTAGAAACAGCTTCTTTTCAATCATCATGATTAAAATAGTTTTTTTTTTTCGATATCCGTTTCTTCATTGCAATAGTTCACATCTTAATTGCTTTCTCGTTAAAATATTGTATTCTTAATTCGGGTCTCATTGAAATTTATTTCGTCTCCCGTTCAAATAGTTGTTCTTTAACCTTTGTGGTTGAAATGTTTTTTTTTCTTCTAAATTTGTTTCCAACTGATTTGTTTCCAACTGATTTCGACCTTCCATTACGGGTGAAATCGTTTTCCTTCTTCAGTCGTTATACCTGATATACGATATAAACACTTGACTGCTTTAGACGATTTTTGGAATCGAATATCTTCAGCTTTGTTCGTTGCACATTTTTTTTCTCATCTACATCTTATACATAATTATCATTCTTATATAGGTCGTGTTATTAATCCTTTTTTGCCACGATTTTGTCAATTTTTGGAATTTTTTAAAAACATATCATTTAGCAACATTTTTACCATGTTTTTATTAACTTGCTTTCTTGTTTGTTTGTGTGTTTGTCCCTTACAAATCTTGCAATCGATTTTTAACTACCTTGCCGACTAGCTAGACATTTGAAACTTAAAAAATAGTTCCGAACACGATGACAATGCATTTTTTTAATACTTTTAGCCATCTTTAAGCAGAATTAAATTAATTTTCAGTTACTTTCAGTTAATTTTGTTTTGTAGACTGGTGGAGCCATCTAGCGGCCGAAACGGGGACGAAAGGTTAAATGCAGGTTAACTTCCAATTCACTTCCATTGTCTTTCAAGTTGATGAAATAATTCATCAAAAAAATTTTTAAAAAGTATTTATTAATACATAGAATTGTTAAGTTTATATGTATAGAATTGTTAAGTTTATTCAACAGAAAATTAAAAAACAAGGTATATAAAAAGTTCTTTTTATCTTGTAATTATTATTAAAATGATGATTAAAAAATGTCTCCTACAGAATTGTTAGCTCAGTGTTATTCTGCTTGTTTTATCAAAAGTCCTGTTATCGAATAATTTTTTTTCTAAAATGATATCACATATACAGGATGATTCAAAACTCAACGTACAAACTTTTAGGGAGGTAGAAAATTCAAAAACAAAACAGAATCACATAGGCATGTATGACCGGAAACTCAAACCCAGTGGCGTAGCGAGAGGGGGAGAAGAGGGTCTATCATGCCCCGGGCGCCACTCGTAGAGGGGCACCAAATGGTCCTAAAGTAACTAATTCTATATATTATATTACTATATGTTTTTCGGGGGGGAGGAGTTAAAAAGGTATTGTGCCCCGGGCGCCAGTTATGCTCGCTACGTCACTGCTCAAACCTGACGCTGGAGGGTGCTGTTCATCAGCGCTGTAGTTGGGATCATCTTTATGTTGTAAAGGGATCTTTAATCAACACAATGTCAATGTGTGGAGCCACAACAACCCACGATGTATGCGACCACGTGCAGCCGAACAGCGGTTCTCAGTGATTGCATGGGCGGATACTATTACTGATCACTTGATCGTACTATACCTTTACCACCCCCACTGGGTGGCCAGAAATATACCATTTTTCTAGAGGAGGTACTGTCGGAATTACTGGACATTGTTTCAGTATCTGTTCGGCATGCAATGTGGTTCCAGCTCATTATTCCCGTATCGTATGTGATTACTTGAACAGTACGTTTGCACCTCGATGGATCGGGCGTGGAGGACCCGCCGCGTGGCCAACACCTGCGGGATCGCCTGATTTATTTAGACTGAATTTCTTCCTGTGGGGGATCCTCAAATCCATGGACGTTGACTCTGCGACCAACCTCGTCGCAAGAATCTCCTTCACAAGTGCAAACGTCCGCGAAATGCCGGGAATTTTTGAAAGGGTTCGACAGTCAATGCGTCACCGTTGTGAAGCGTGCATAACTGTGGATGGTAAAAACTTTCAGCAGTTGTGAATTTGAAGGTATACACGTACAGTCCTAGTGTAAAGTATCGCTAAATAAAGAGTTTTTTCACCCATGATTGGCTTTTAATTTCTGCATCTTCGTTTATCCTCCAGCTGATCAGGTTTGCGTTTCCGGTCATACATTCCTGTGTGATACTGTTTCGTTTTTGAGTTTTCTACCTCAACTAAAAGTTTGTACGTTGAGTTTTGAATCACCCTGTATAAGTCTTTTGGTATGTAGTTTATCATTAAAACATAGCGCCGCATCTTAGGAGATATATTTAATAGAGAAATGAAGTTTATAAGACTATAACCTTTACGGCTGCTATGGACATACTGGAATCGCTCACCTCAATGTTAACCTATGTAGAAAATGTGTTTGCTATTGACAGGTACATAAATGCCGATAATCCAATAAAAATGGTATTTTCAGATAGCCCGAACTTTTCTGCACCTTGCAGCAGGATTCATTTTATAAATTTCGTCCACCAAAGGAATTTAGGTGTGTTTAAAACACACTATACTAGATTGTTATCCAAGAATAATTTAAATTTTAAAATATTATGTGCATTTCTTTTAAAAACGAAAAATGCCCCAAGGTGTAAATTTTCTTTCTCTATTACGGAGTACAATTTTTAAAAAAATTCTTCCAAACCAAGTAGGCAATCATTGGGCAAATTTTCTCTACAGGTTAACAGTGAGGTGAGCGAATCCAATCGGGTTAGTACACAGCAGCCTTAAGACAGAATTAACGAGACTTGTATTCTAGAAAACGGAAAACGCAATAATAATAAAATATTAACCCAAACCATCTAGAAAAAATAGGCGTTTAAGTATTAAACAAATCCAATTTCTTCTCTATTTAAAAGCCAAAATCAGCATAAAATAATGATTCTGGTAAGGCTCGAAATATCTGGTAACAAAATTGGTCTTGAGTTTTTTTAATAAATTGGATTTTTAAACTATGAGGGGAGAAAACGACACTATCAAGAGTTATGTCATTTCTTTCTTTCAAAGTGATTGTTCAAGCTCTTAACATTATTTATGAATCGAGTTTATTCATTGTCAGCCATAAATTAAAGAGAGCTGTAGTTTACTTGAAACTGCAGCTACTTTCCATTTTCTTGTAATACATGTTTTATGACTCGCTATTGTTCTTGTCTTTTATTACAGGTCAAGGAAATGGACCAGTGACTAAGTAACTAGGAGGGATTGTTTAAAAAATTTACTGTAACATAAGAAATAAACTTTCAGTTTGAAATTCTATGTCTAAAGCAAACTTCTCGCTCAGTAGATGAGTATGGTTCTACAAATGAACTGCAATGACGACATCTTGGTGCCCACGGAGAACGTTGCCATCTCCTACAACTGAAAAACTGTTATCAGTGGTAGTTGTTTGACGGTTCAAATATGAAAGGGAAAAATGGGGAACACCAGATACACGAAATAATAGAGAAAAAATAATAAAATGAAGATAAAACAAACATGTTTATAAATTAATATATGTTTATAAAGCATATGTATAAATAAATGAGTTTAAATAAATTAATATCCAATCATAAGGAATTGAAGGAATAAAGCTTCTGATAGTTGCTAGTGCCGGTTTTATGATACTTGAACTGCAAGTCCCTTGATAGTCTTATGAACTTGTGAGGTTCACTAAGAGAAATTATGGCATATTTCTCAAGCAGTAATAATCAATAAACCTGTCCGGACTGCAAAAGTGTAGGATCCATTTCCCGAGTTAGGATTTATCCGTCCAGGAGGCACTAGAAACAACAACATGAAAATAATTGCTAATTGTAGTTCTGTACTGCTCAGTTGTATTACCTTTCTGTAAAGAAATGGTAATTATAGTCACAGCATAGTTATCAAATTTCATTATATTGATTGAGAAATACCAAGGTGGAAGTAAGTCATTTTTTGCGTTCTCTCGCTATAAGGTTTTTTAAAGTTAAGGCTGCTATGTACTAACCCCATTGGATTCGCTCACCTCAATGTTAACCTATGGAGAAAATTGGTCCCCGGATTGCCGACTTGGATTCAAAGATTTTTTGAAAAAAATTGTACTCCGCCATAGAGAAAGAAATTTTACATTTGTGTACATTTTTCGTTTTTTTAAAAAAATGCAATTAATATTTTAAAATTTGAATTATTCGGGGAAAAATCTGGTATAGTGTGTTTTAAACACTCATAAATTCCTTCGGTGGACGAAATTTATAAAATGATTCCTGTAGCGCAGGGGTGTCAAACTCAAAGGCTAACTTGGGCCAAATAAACAAGGTTTAACTATAGGTGGGCCGCAAAAAAAATTAATATTAATAGAAACGTAGGTTTATTTACCTAATTACAGTATATTCAAGATAAATTTACGCATTTTGTTTAATAATAGCAAAAAAAGAGTATAATTAAAAAACATTTAGTGAATTCTTCCTATCTTATTATAATTCTGCGTCGGTTATTTTATTATATATTATTGTGTGCCAATATATTGGCCAGACCGCAAAAATGTTCGTCGCGGGCCGCAAGTTTGACACCCCTGCTGTAGCGCTTTGCAGAAAAATTCAGGCTCTCTGACAATACCAATTTTATTTTATTATCAGCATTTATGTACCTGTAAATAGTTGACAAAAATATATTTTAAATAAAACGTTTGAGGACAGTCTTAACCCCCCTATAGAGAGAGCCATTATAATCCCTCAAAATATCAATCCTAAGGGCAGGGCCGCCCAGAGGGGGGGGGCAATTGGGGCACTTTGCCCCAGGCCCCCAACTGCCGGAGGGGCCCCCCAAATAATTTTTTTAAAATTATTTGTTAGATTTCCCCAGAAAATATAACAAGAGAGCAGTGCAATGAAATTTAATAATTATGTTAATCATTCATGTAATAAAATTTTAAGTATGAGTAACTTAATTTGAATGTGTGTTTTCGTCTCTTTCCATTTTTTATTTTTCTTGGGGCCCCCAACAGAAGTTTGCCCCAGGCCCCGTAAAGTCTCTCCTCCCACCACAAGAGCCTTCAAGAAGAGGAAAAGGGAAATACGATTTTTTTCTTAGTACATGGCAGCCTTAACTGTTTTTAAAGTAAAACTCAAACACCCAGTCATGCGATTGAGACTTACGATTACAAACTTTAGATAAGATTTTTCTTCAATAAGGAAAAGAGTTTTTTTTTATGCTGTAAATGAGATTATCTAAAACAAATTTTTCAAAATATCTTGTGCAGAAATTTTGATAATTTAGAAAATAGTCTGGTAATTTTATATATGTATATATATAAATAACAATCGACGTCCAAATACTTGTAATAGTGGAGAGCACATATGGGTCAATTTGTTGCACTGAAGCATTTTAACAATGGGTCGCATTAACACAAATTTCAGCAACTTTGAAACCCGGAGATTCGCCGTCACTGGATAATTCGTCTGCCAGTTTGTTGAATTGAAGCATTTTAATTGATGGGTCGCTTTAACCCAGATCTCTGCAGCTGTGAGATACGGAGATTCGCGTACTTCGGATATTTCTCCCTTGCGCAGAGGTATGTCTAATGCACAATGTAAAAAGTTGACTGTGTGCTTTTGTATTGCAGATTTATCTTTGTCTGTGTAGTAATAAACTCAGAGTTTGTTTGTAATACAATACATTGGGAACGTTGCACAGTAGCGCAATATTTATAAGATAACGATAACCCAGAAGTGAATAGAAAGAGAATAAGAATATGTTTAACCGTCCACACCCGAAGGTTATACGGTAAAAATCCGCTAGACACATCGACCCCACAGTAATCTTCCAGTCGGGGCCCACAGGCAGCCCGGAGGGAACAAATCTGCCCCCAACCAGCCACCAAGTAGACATTTAATTAATTCCTAATTAAGAATCTATTTCATTCAGCAACACTGTAGAAAAATAAGCGCTCGCAATACCATAGCTAAAGAATGATTAAGCTAAATTTATTTTATCATTACACTTTGTAAAGCATTATATCCCAATTCCTGGCTGCACCCAACTTTGGCCGAATTATATTTTCCTTTCATTTTTTTCCTCTTTTTTCCTTCCTCACATTACCCCCTTTTTTCTTTTTTCTTTCTTTTACAATAATACAATTACACATAGTGTACACTAAAACAATTATACACAATATACACTGCAATAATACAACTATCCATAATATACAATAATACAATACAGTAACAATAATACTGTTAATACAAATATATAACAATACAAATATATTATATACCGATGCATATGTAGCAACAGATATACGACAATATATATAGTAGTACCGTCACGGTAACACAGCAGCAGTAGCTATTACATACATATTGCTATATCTTTTATATTAGTACACTAATTACATACACATAGCAACTTGATTTGGGTAGAAAATGCAACACTATTTAAGTACACAATACAACCATTTAGATTCACAATGCAACATAATCTAGATATTCAATGCTACAGTTTTATATTTCAGTACAACAATCAATTTGCACTACGCTACCATTTATGTACACCTTAATAATTTAATAATAATACAATACGCCATTGAAGATAAAACACATTGCTGTGCAGTAGAAGCGATACAACTCCTTTTAGTCGCTTATTATAACAAAGTAAACACAATGAAGCTCAGTTTAAATATATTATTCTACTGTTTTGAAGCCCATTACATCAACACTAACACACGATATTAATAAATAATACCCTATCACATTTCCAAATGGAATATACACAAATGGACATGATACTAACAATTTACTCAATACACTGTTGAAATACACAATTCTCAATTCTAGGACCAGTAGCTTAGAAGATACAAAAACAACAATAAAAAGAAACACAAGAAGCAACTTAATTACCCAACTTAATTACCCTTAATTACCCAATACGTCATAGAGAAAGAGAATAAATTAAATTTACCGAAAACAAGAAGACGAGTAGAGGTTTCTAAGCTTTGGTTCTGATTATCCAACATTTAACAATTTTCTGGACTTGCTTAAAATATTTGAAATTCTCGGTGACAGGATACCGTATATTTGATATGCTTTATATCAGCGGTTGCCAAAGTGGTGGTCCGCGGACCACTAGTGGTCCGCGAGAAAATTTCGCTGGTCCGCAGAAAAATGTGGAATATACTTACTCATCATGTTAAGTTATGTTTTAAGATGCATTAAAACATGATTCAATTCATAACAATACGTGACAAGTTATAAAATCTAGCTGCATAGCTCTAGCTGCATTGCACATGTTTAGTCTTACTCTCGCCTCGTTTCGCACTCTTCTAATGTTTCAGTCTTCTGTTTGTCGCATATGTATATCAGTTGAAGCGATTAAAGGTGGGCTTACGGACGTATTGAGTTCAATACAAAATGTATTCAATATATTAGTTGGGTTATTAAGGAAGTTTTTGTGTATTTTCTTTTATATATTGACACATAGATTTAAAACAGGTATGATCTTAAATCTTAACCATGTACATATTTTCTTTTATTTGATATTTATTGGGATAAAATGAGTTTGACTTTTCTAAATTTCTTTTTATTTTATTTTAGATTCAAATCAATTAAACTCATAATGAGTGAAAAAAAGCAAAAGAATATTTTGCATTTCTTTAGTAATGCAAAAGGTAATGAGAACGATAATAATAACATTAATAATACTTCACCTAACCGTGAACTGATCAATAAATCAGACCCTCCACAGTCTTCATCAGGCACCATTAGGAAACACGTTGGAACGGGAGGTGGAGAGAAGAAAAAACACAAAGTATCAAGAAAATATCATTCCTACTACTTAAAATTTGGATTCATTGAAGAACCTGACAGTGAGCTGGATCCACGGCCTCTCTGTGTTGTATGTTCTGAAAGCCTATCTAACGATGCATTAAAACCTTCAAAACTTGAAAGACACTTGAATTCAAAACACCCGGATTTAGCAAAAAAACCGCTAGAATATTTTAAAAGAATGCATGAAAATATGCAAAAGCAAGTTATTGCTTTAAGAAAAATGACCATGGAAGATAAATCATTACTAAAGGCTTCCTTTCTCATAGCAAATCAGATCGTGAAATGCAAAAAGCCGTACACGATTGGAGAAGAATTAATTAAGCCATGCATGTTAAAAGCCTGTGAACAGATTTTGGGAATGCAGGCTGTTCAGAAATTGAAAGTAATTCCTATGTCTAATTATACTATCAAGCGCAGAATCGAAGATATGGCCGAAGACATTGAAAATCAGATAATAAAAATGGTGAAAAATTCATCATTTTATTCAATCCAACTTGACGAATCTACGGACATTACAAACAAAGCACTTCTTATTTGTTTTGTGAGGGTTGAGTGTGAAGGAGAGTTACATGAAGAACTACTTTGTTCGCTTAATTTGCCGGGTAGAACAACCAGCTCTGAGATTTTTGAAGCACTTAATAGTTATTTCCGGGAACATGAAATTGATTGGAAAAAATGTATTGGGATTTGCACAGATGGTGCCGCAAATATGACTGGACATCTTTCAGGAATTGTTGTAAAGGTGAAGAATGTTGGTCACCCAGACATTTTATCTACACACTGCATTATACATCGAGAACAACTTGCAGCGAAAAAAATGTCTCCAGAACTACACGAAGTATTATCAAATGTCATTGAAATTATAAAGGAAATTCGACACAAAGCACTCAATTCTCGAATATTTGAGGCACTTTGCGAAGAAATGGGTTCCAAGTATACTCATCTTCTTCGTCATGCTGAGGTGAGATGGCTGTCGAGGGGCAAAATATTGACCCGACTATTCGCCTTGCGGGAAGAAGTCAAATTATTTTTCCAGCAGCAAAATAATCCGAAATTGCAAAAATGCTTGTCCGACAATGAATGGCTAGCAAAGCTTGCATACCTGGCAGATATTTTTTCCCTGTTAAATGAACTAAACATATCTTTGCAAGGACAACTTAAGGACGTGTTCACACTACGAAGTAAAATGGATGCGTTTCAAAAGAAAATATTACTGTGGCAAACGCGGTTGTTTGAAGACGATCTGCAAATGTTTTCTAATTTTGATGAATACATGAAGGAGAATGATGTTAACCAGCAAGTGGTAACCCTAGTTAAAAAGCACTTGGAATCACTTACAGAATCTTTTGCTCGTTATTACCCAAAGAATGAAGATCCCAGACATGGTAATATGTGGATAATAGATCCGTTTGCAGCGAACATTCAGGATAGTAAGTTAAGCATCCATCTAAAAGAAAGCCTCATCGACCTATCGTCCGACGAAACTCTCAAATTTAAATTTCATTCATCCTTATCAAGACCTCAGTTTTGGCTTTCCATAAAAAGTGAATACCCTTTGCTTAGTGAACAGGCGATGAAAATTCTGATTCAATTCTCCACAACTTATTTATGTGAAAAGGCCTTTTCATCTGTCACAGTCATCAAAACACGGTACCGATCTCGGCTTGAAATAAATGCAGTTCTCCGTCTTGCAGTAACAACATTGGATCCAAATATCCATAATCTTATTTCAAGTAAGCAGGAACATCCATCACACTAGGAATGTATAACGCTAAAAGTTTGATATATTTAAACCATCTTTTAATTGTTTTGTTTGTACAATTTTTGTTTAATTTGTTTATTTTATTATGGTTTATTAATAAAGCTTTCATAACTTCGTTACTATTAATAGTTTCATTTTATTAACTAGGTACATTTTATGTGTTCTTTGATCACAATTTTTTTTTATAAATATATTTAACACTTAAAAAATCCTATTAGTGGTCCGCGGGATTTAAATTATGAATTAACTGGTCCGTGAGGTCAAAAAGTTTGGCGACCGCTGCTTTATATAATAGTAAAGTTCAAGGAATGTGGATGAAAATCCCACCCCACAAAAGAGGTTAAAAAAACGAGCGCAAGTTAATCGGAACAATAGTTATTTTTAATCATATTCCGTAGTATATTCATAGTGAAATTATACAGAAGATGAATTCACTGAAGTCATCCGTCGTCCGAAACAGAAATATGTTATTTACGGTAAACCTGTTCCAGTAAAATGATGTAATTCTTTCGCGTGGCTTTAAGCGAAAAAAAAAACGAATGAAAAAGGATCGAGTATTTTCAAAAGAGGGCGTATAAACGAAAAATGTCATCAATGTCATCTTTTTTTGGCAAATGTAAGTTTCTTCTTAAAAACAGTACTGGAAAATTAATTCCGAATATTGAATCTTCCGTATCACTGAAATTAATTAGAGAACGGCCCAGTGGGTCTGGGGTGGTCTCGTCTTTTATTCAAGATAGAGCTTTCGTAGAGGAACTTACAGACCGAGCCTCATTAAAGTCCTTTCGGCACTTTTGTCATCGCATATGTATGCAAGCATTTGCGAAACGTGAAGCTCCACATATGCATACGCTGATAAGGAGGTAATTGTCGAGCAGGCGTTTTATCTGCGGTGATGACATACAGCTAAAAGCTGTGAAGCGGACGACCCGGAGAAGAAAAAAAAATGTTTATCTTGCATAAAGAGGCTTTCTTTTCCTTGACACCTACGCCTCGCTCGCTCGCACTCCCAGTATTATGCTGTGAAGGGAGTCGCTTCAAGTGACTCTTCATCGCTGACACCTAATAAGAAACTTTCTTTCAAGTGCTAAAAGGAGATCAGACAGGTATTTGCCCCGAACGAGGAACAGGGAGGATAAAAGATTGTTCGAATTAATCACGAGCACATGAAAGTGAGTTCCGACTCCACGCTCGCTCGAATAGTCATCAAGAAATGACGGTCGTAAATTTTGGTATAAAAATAGGAAGTACCTATGTGACGAATCCAGCTGTTTCCGCCATGTTGACTGCTGTTAGCTACTGTTACTATCAAGGCGGAGTGTTGACCTGCCAGTGCATCAGCCGATCTCGCCAGATCTTCGGAAAAGAGGAAAGTCAGAGGGCACAAATAAGCCAAAAGTAACTCTCCGTCCAATAGAAATGAACTAATGCTGGATGGATATGGCGATTAAAGGTTTTAACATATTTAAGTTAAAATATTAGCAGGGTTTCATTACTAATTACTGATTACCCATTACTAATTACCCAGGTTCGTTTTAACCCCAGCATGTAAACACTGTAGAAAAGATAGACACAACTTAAATGTTTTATAAATGATGAGGACCAATATTTACAAATTAACAACGAATAGTTAGTACACAAATAAACAGTTAAATTAGAGTATTAAAATGATTATTCTTCTCATAACTACATGAATATTTAATAATGTGCTAAAATGATTAATATTCTTTCGAATAACAAGTTGGGTCCTCACCGGATTAACATGTAAAGTTATGTATCATTTAAGGGATATTTAATTTAATTTTAAATTAAAAAATACTACTGTACTGTCCTTCAACCGAAAAAGTAAAGACTGACTTACCCCAAATATCGGCTACCTAAGATGACATCATCATTGCGATAAAGTGGCAGGGTGGACTCGAGAGTCCACCACAGGGCAAGCCCGTAGGCTATTCGCCCTCTGCACACCTCTCGCTCCCCAATCTCTCTGCACTCCTCTATATCTCTCTGAACTCTCTCTCTATATATCTAAAAATATCATTTCTACCTCTTAATATTCATCTCAACTTTTTGCATATATGTTTCCACCTTCCAATCACAATATTTTCTTCTCCATATAAACTCCACCTACGTCTTAAAACCCTTTACTAGTGGCCCTAATATTTCTCTTTTATTAAAATCACACTTCTCATTGGACCTATACTTATCTTTCACATTTTTCCCCTTTTCCTTTCTACATTTTTCTTATATTTTATTTGCTAACACCTGGTCAGTTTTATAACATCTTTTCCTTACCATGATCCGACAATACTGCTACCGTTGCTTAAATTCCTTTCAATATAATCCTTATTCTAAGGGGCTTTTTTTTCGACTGACCCTCGTCCAACGCAAATCTTTTATCATGGGGCTTTTAACTAACCGCGATTCTAACTTTACTACTGAGCCTTTCTTATGGGGCCTTTATATGGGAGCGGCGGCTATTTCTAAACTTTCTCCTCTTTACCATAAATATATTTTTATTGCGTACATTTCCTTTTCTAACAATCTTTTAAACTTATGTAAAATGCCTTTTCTTATGCTGACCACTATAACCGGCTAAATCCTGCATCTACCCTTCCTCTGCGTATCCAATTTTAAAGCTGACCCTTTTCTTATTTCTTATCCATTCACTACGTTTTACAATGCATAAAGAATCTTAAACATGACTTGTAGCTGTTGATTCTCCTAGAAACCCTTTGCTGGCTTAAAGAGCCAGCAATACTCACAAAAGTCTCAGAAAAAGAAAAAAGAAATTTAAAAAAAAGAAAAAAAAGTTGTAAGTCCCAATTTGAGACTTAATACGTAAATGGTTGAGAGACCTACTGCTAAATGGTGGAGGACCCAAGTTTTAACAATAAACATACATATAAAGCACAAAAATACTGGGTTATATATATACAAACAAAAAAAAATTATCAAATTCTAACCAATGTGAAAGTATACTTGTTAGAAAAATATTCTTAGTAAAATCAATACTGATAACCAAGGTAAATGGCTCTTTCTTTTTTCAAAAGTAATGCTGATAGTAACACTTGCTTAAAGTATACAAAAAAATTGGTATTAATATAGGGGGAAATTTTCCAATCATAATATAATATAAAGCATAAACAAAAATGAATAAATTAAAAAGAGTACAATAAAGGTATAAATAATGCCCACACACAAAATTTTAGTTGCTGAAAATAAATTGATATAACCAATGTTAAAATAAGCTTACTAGAAGTAACTCGTAGCATATATGTATACTGGTAACCAACCTAAATAACATTTTGTACCTAAAAGTAATTAATGCTAATTCTTGAGCTTTCTTTTGTATACCTTCAGTATACAAAAGAAATGGGTATAAGAATTAGAGCATCATAATAATATATAAGTACAAAATAAAAAGTGACGATTTAAAATAGGGAACTGGCATTAAGAGAATTAATGTCGTGACGATGGATTAATAATTTGTCTCTAGTGCACACATAAAGTTCGTGGACGCCACCTCTTCATCATCAACTAGTACAGAATCATACTCCGTGCAGCACAAGCAACGACGTATTAAGTGCTGACCTCTGGAACTACGTAGATGAACCTCGTAATGGACATCGAAGAACTGTAAGTAGAATTGTAAGTAGTAGCTCGGCGACATGGTGAGGCTTAAAAAGACCGCTATTTCAACTGGCTCACAGGTAAGTTCAGTCCATGGAATGAAAATGCGATTGTAAAAACCGCTTACGTCAACCTCGGAAGTGGCAAATTTAGAGCGGACCATTGATTTATCAGTGAAAACAACCACTTGAAGACAATGTGGAAGAGCACAGCCGATGAGAATGAGCACCGCGGAAGCTAGTCGATCTCTACGGGCCTGTATGAAGGTCAACAGGATGCACGTCCCTTCTCCGTGGCATGAACCGATCGCCCGGTGAATCCATAAATAACCCGTACACGACACTACTGGCCTTAAAACTCGGCCACATTATGGAGATTTTTCAAGTTCTCGCTACGAGAGCAACATCACTCATGTGACTTCATGATAAGAGCTGTAAACAGCAACTTAATAGTCGAAGAAAAATTGTGGTGCGTAGGAAAGCACCAAAGTAAGCAACATTGAGCTATAGGGTAAAGTCTATCTTACCATTCGTGTTGAATTGACAGTACTTAAAAAAATCTTAATCATATAAAAGGGTAAAATTAAAATAACTGTATATTTAATAATTGTAATTCATTAAATTAAGACATGATTCTCTTATAATGTAACATATAAAAAAAATTTCACTTATATTTATAAAGAATTAGGGAAAAAAATTATTAATTATCTAAATGAATATCTATTATGGCATACCTTTGTATAAAACAACCAAATATCTAATGATATTGTAACACCTCATAATTATCATTATTAATAATACTACTATTATTATACACATTTCTGTAGAATGCCTGTTTATGCATTCATGTACTGTTTTAGAAAAAAAATTATTTATAATAATAAAAAATTGAACGCAAAACTACATGTACAACAACAATAACAGGTGATCAGTCCGCCAAAACAAGATACATTAGAAGTTACATCCAAAATTTCAAAATTTATTTAGTTTTTGATTTGTAACATATTTTAGAGTTAAACAAAAATGCAAACTAAATTTATAAAACATGAGATGAGTAATCAAAGCAAAAGGAAGGAGAAAATTTGTATATTTTCGATTTCTTACAAAAAATAAAAGAAAACCCTAGTATAATGATAGGGAAAATTATGACGAGAGAGAAAAAAAAAATTATGTGTTATAACTCTCTTACTGACATGACAATTGACATTCGATTAAAGTTAAGGCTAAGAAACGACAGATAATCGTCTAATTTAAAATGCATTAAGTATTTACAAAAAGAAATTAATTAATAACAAATTGAAATTAAACAATAATAATAAACATATAGCAATAATAAATAGCAAAAGAAAGAAACGTATGTAAGAACAAGAAGAACTGAGCCTTTCTTATGGGGCCTTTATATGGGAGCGGCGGCTATTTCTAAACTTTCCCCTCTTTACCATAAATATATTTTTATTGCGTACATTTCCTTTTCTAACAATCTTTTAAACTTATGTAAAATGCCTTTTCTTATGCTGACCACTATAACCGGCTAAATCCTGCATCTACCCTTCCTCTGCGTATCCAATTTTATAGCTGACCCTTTTCTTATTTCTTATCCTTTCACTACGTTTTACAATGCATAAAGAATCTTAAACATGACTTGCAGCTGTTGATTCTCCTAGAAACCCTTTGCTGGTTTAAAGAGCCAGCACTAATAGATCGGGTTTATTCAAAATAACAATAAAACTCTCACAAATTTCCAGATTTTCCTGCTGAAGTCTGTAAAATTTTCTGTAAGTCCTATTTTTAGATTATTTCGGATAATACGTATTTTATTTCTTCTAACTTTTTCTCTTCAGGGAAGCATGAAAAAGCAATCCTATACCAAACCGAAACCTAAAACCATGGTTGCTAAATAGTCAAGAGATGCTTTACTTTACATAAGTTATTTCTTTTACTGGGGTGTTTATATGAAATTTCATAGCATTTAAAGAAATTAAGTTCTGCACCTCCATGGTAAAAGATTTCCTTTCTGGGCCGGACTGACTGTATCTTGTCAGTCTTCAGTAAAAGTTTTGAGCTTTTCAGCTTTAGAAATTCTTTTCTTTTCAACGTACTGTATAATGAGCTTATAACAAAGACGAACATCTTAATCTGATTAAGTTAATTTGGTTTTTTTTTTCAAACTAAAACCATTTTGAAACATATTGATTGATTTTTTATTCATTAGTTCAAAATGTAACAATTGCATGAAAGCTGTAGAATTAACGTGCTATTTTGTAAACTCAAGATGTCTCGCTCTGTTTAACAGGGTAATAAAGTGCATTCTCCTTCTAACATATCCGTAATAACAGGTTCTTTTGACAAAATACATCGTGTAGTCTGAGTAAATAACTTTATCGGAACTGGTTTGAAATAAAGCTGATGGATCTGGTGCTCTAATTCTTAGATTTTCCCAAACCGTTCTCATAATTTCCCTTTTATTTGGACTGCTTAACTCCTACTTCATGTATATATGTTTGTGATCAACGTATGCATAAATCCATCGACAACTAAAAGACCGATGTAGTAGGGGTTCTTTAGAAAGATAGATAACCATTACGTAAGCCTTCCGTTTATTTTAGGCCCCTCAGTATAGCACGGCCAACAATATGCTAGAAGTCGACAAAATTCTGAAAGTGGAATTTATCTAAAAATTTTTCTGATATCTGACAAAATCCAGTCAGTCTTGCTTACAGCGAAAGGAGAAAAAACGTATTCCACGATTTAAGGCATAATTTTTTTCAAACTTGTTAAGATGGTTGGTTTGTTTGATTTTTATTGGCGCAAGGTCCAGAGAGGACAAGCCGAGCCAAACTTGTTAAGATGAGAAAGAAAATTACATGAAACACACACTCGAAGGAAGGAAAACTGTTAAAAATTTAGCATCTCTGGCGTACTTAACACTTATGGACAGATTTCTACCTATGACAAAATGCATGGGAAACACTATAGTGGATATGGGCAAAGATGCAAATATATCCACCTCTATCTTATCCAGCATCTAGATCCAAGGCTACTGGATACGCTTGAAGTGTAAATATCACCTCTGTATGGAATATACACTGGCCGAAGAGGAGGAGGTTAGATTTCCCAAGTCCTTTTACCTTCATAGGCTGGAGATTAAATTTTTCTTAAGCCCTTTCAACGCCAATAGCATAGACGGCAGATTAGCCAAAGGTAACAAAATTCCACAGTCAAAATTTCTCTAAAATTCTCTGGTCAATCGCTCTACGAGGATATTTTATACATATTAAAGTGATAGTTAGTCACTTTCTGGTCTACTCTTCCCAAAATAATTTATGTTAGTTAGGACTGCGAATTCTTCAGCACTTAATTGACTATAACGCATCAAACGCGTTATCTGCTAATTTCTCCCGCATCCCGCACGGAGCTTATCAGCTGGAAACATTCTTCATTACTCATAATACCCTTTTTTGGGACAGGAAGCCCTCGGCAGCAATTAAAAAGGATTCTTGATACAATGAGTCAAATGCGAGTGAAAGAATCCAGCATCATGCGACACCCTAACAAGCCTGTCACGGTGCTTTACAATCGCGAACGACATCCGCACATAAATACCTGGCGCCCCGGTGAGATGTCACCTGCGTTTTGACACTTGCACGAGGTGCACGAGACGCCCAAGTTCGACGGCACAATGTTGGGAGTGGATTTCCAAGAATGCTTGCACTGTCGGACCAGAAAAGAAAAAACAACAACATCCAACTTGTTTTGCGGCATCACACCCGGATGGGGCTGTTTGAATTCCGGTAATGAATTTGCCAGATGCACTGCCAAGGATATCCCGCCCTTTGCGACAATATTTTGGTGGGATTTGTTTTGAGAGGAGGGAGGGACGAAAGGTTCTGACTAGCTGAGAATAGAAAAATATCTGTTAGCCTAAGCGGAAGAAGACGACAGATATCTATGACTATATACTGCTGTAAATCTCGCGGCTTGCAGAGAACAACGTAATACAACTGAGATTTGACTAACGCTGTCTAATTTATATGACATGTTTTCTCTTACATTATAATGGCCGGACGTTGGTCGAATGGGTAGGGCGCCATCAGTCTATGGGTTCGAATCACGTTATCGGCATGTATGCATGTAGCCATGCGAGATCTGCTCCGGTCTATTAAGCCCTCGCAAAAGATTATAGTAACGCTCCAAAGCCAATCAACCAACATTAAAGCATGAAATATGGCTGCCATTATCTTTTGTGTTCCGATGAGTTAAGTAGGACAGTAAACAGCATAAAGGAAGGATTTTAAAGGGGTTTTCTGCAGCGCCCCCCCCCAACCAGAAAAATGTTTTCTGACTTTATTACTGGACAAAGATTGAAAGATTATTGAAAAATAAATTATTCTAATGTTAGCAAATCGATAACATCAGGGGAATCCTCAACACGCCTTGCAGACACCAGACCACATAAACATCAGGGGAATTAGTTCTAGCACATATACACAGTTTCTAAGGATGACGACATCCCCCAGATGCATAACAACCCAACGTTTCTTAAACAATGACTGGCAATTCAGTTGCCATAAAGCAGGTGCAATTTTATTTTCTCAATGCATCAATTCTCATTAAGAAGAAAGATCCCGCAAAAAAGTAATTTCAATGTATCATAAGTATGAAGCATTTTTTTTTCGTTAAATAACCGATGCATTTTTTTGCCAGTATGTTAAGTTCAATATTTGCTGCAATTCTCTCAGACCGCGCGAGTTCCACTTTCCATAGATTTCAAAATTTTCATACAGCACCATGAAAACAGCCCTCTTGGAAAAGTGTGCGACTCATGAGTGAAATAAATATATTACGGATTTTTCTTGTGATGTTTAATAAATAATAGTCACTGACAGTCAAAAACCGAGGAGATTATTTCTCCTGAAAATATCCCTAAATGGCTGTCCCAAGACATCTCCTTAAATTTATCCCCCCTCAAATAATGTCAGACTTTTTGCTGTTAGATGAACCCACAACTTAGATTTTAAAGATTGCTTTCGGAGAAAGCTGTTTATCATTTGCGTACCCTTCACTGTTATCAAACGGACATCTTCACCGCCTTCCCAATTTGTCTACGGTCACCAGATGTGGATTTATTTTATGTATCTGATAGAAAGTTTTAATGGTTTATTTTCATTTAATCATTGGTTTTAGCGTACACTTGTTTGTTGATCTTAATAGCCCTATTGATTTTCATTGAGAATGGACGAAAGGCGATGAAGGTCCGTTTTTCAGCAATGCAACAAGTGAAAACATGTTGGTGCAAGAATTTAACAATAAAATTTATCTCATACGAATGAATGACTGCAATCGTATACAAATACCGCTTTAAGTAATTCATCCATCAGAATTCTTTATGATCGGTAAGAGGAATATAATTTAGAAGTATAAATGTTTCAATCTGCACAAACTCCAATATTTTCCTTGCACATATGTATTTCATTTCCTTGCATACATACATACATATATATATATATATATATATATATGTATATATATATATATATGGGAACGCTTGCAAGATAGAGCTGAGCAAACGAGGCGACGACAGTGCCATCCCGCGGAGAGAAGGGTCAGCCAGGAGTTGATCCCTGGACACCGACGCAGACGAACGTGTGGAAAGAATGGGCATGATGACCCCGTAACTGGAGAGAGGGCGAGACGGTCTTAGGACTGTGAACATTTTGCTAGTGACTGTTGCTACGACGTTACGTTCATGTTAATCTTAATTCATCTTGTAATAGTTCCTCTTTTTATATCTAATTATCTAATCACGTTTAAATATATAATCTTAAAATATACATCGCATTGTGAATTTCTTGAGGACTCTTTCATCGCTTACCACACACACACACATATATATATATATTATTTATACGGTCGAATCCGATTAATTGGACCACCCGTTAATTCGGACCGAATCCTAAAGAACCGAAACATATCCTATTGCATAAGACTAATATTATGCATGTTCGTGTAATCGTGCCAGCCAGTTATTAGGACCAAAATGATTGCATCCCGATGTGGTCCGATTTACCAGAATCGACTGTGTATTTATATACATGTGGGGTTTTGGGGGAGAATAAGCACGAACAAGGTTGACATAACTAACATTTATTGAAAGAGGGACATTATTTACATTCGTCGATGGCATAACACCGTCTCTCCTCTGTTCTTCGCGGTGCCCGCTAGGTGGCGCTCACCGGAGCTTACAAGGGCGCACTCCACATGAGAGTGGCATACATGGGACTCTATGTATGACATCCCACGTACATGCCCCTAACTGCGGATGATAATTAACCGCGAGAACTTATTTTACTAAATAGCAAAATATAAGACTCTTAAAACTGGAGTTTATATAAATTAATGATAAGTAAGATGTAAACGCAATGATTTTTATGAAAAATGATTAAGTATGAAAACGGTTGAAACTGAACTCCATAAAACCAAATACCGAAATACTTACTAGAATTTCGTCTAATCATAACCTTGGTTTTTTAACGATGGCAATGATATCATTAAACTAACGGTTGTTTCTGAAAGTTTTGATCTTCGAAGGCGCTTAATACTTATGCAAAATCTGGAGGGGGAAAACCTCGAAACCAGTAAAGTAAACCTTCAAAATTTCCCTGTTAGCCACTCATCACAAAGGCCGAATGTCACGGTGAAACAATATGTTTCAAATATTAACACGAAACAATATTTTTCAATGAAACACGAAGCATTGCTGGCGATAGAGCAACAATGATTAACAATATAAAGCACGTTTGTATAGGATAATCTAGTGGTCAGGATACTAGTCCCTGGATTTTCCGGCAGATATCTGTCTGTAACACAAAAAATTATTATTAAATGTCTTTAGAGAGAATACCAAGTTTTATGCACTGTAAAACTTGGCTGTAAACAACGTTTAAAGTCTAATTAAACGTTTAATGCATATAAAATAAAATGTCGTCTTTGGAACCTCTTTCCTTTTAAGATTTTTTTTGGTTATTTTCTAAATTCATACACATATTTATTTATTTATTTACTATTTTATTTATTTTCATTAAAGCCTATCTAACTTTGTCGATGGAAGAGTGTCTGAAACAGAAAGTTTTTCTATCGTTAAAAATTTACTACTACGAAAGCCTATTTCGTTTAATTACACCCACAACATTAAACTTTGTGCTTGTCTAAACGTCTGAAGCATAATTAAAGTGTTAAAAAAGCATTTGCTCTGTGAAATTTTATAATGCCTAACAAAATTAAAGGAGCAAAAAAATAAATTTTAGACTTTCTCTCAACAAGACATTTGACTAACGAGATGAACGTCAAGCTTACTTTTAAATTAATTATTTTTAAATATGAATCTCAAATGGTTTTATGATATTTATATCATTTAATGAGCTAACTCATCGAAAATTCAGCACTTTAGTTAATTACCGAAAGTGGAAAGTTTTGGTCTTTCATTTCCTTGAAAATTAGAGTTTTCTTTTTATGCGTTCCTTGACGGAATTGAGTGTAAAAGGAAGAATAGTTTTCATCGAATATCTTTCAAGAGTAGATGAAACTAAGCACTCTATTATAACTTTTATTACACGAAGAATAAAGTTTAATGTTTGGCACTTTAATAAGTTACGGATTGTTTCAAATGGAAATATTCGCAGGTACACATATATTTACTTTTACACGCAGCCGCGATAATGGAATAGATGCATAATAATTAAAGGGAATTCGGCAAGGTCAATGTTTAGTTAGTTGAAATAGCTGAAATTGCTATGTGACCGTTCTTAGTTCCTGCACAGTAACTAATTTGTGTTCCCAGTAAGAATGTTCATATATATATATATATATATATATATATATATATATATATATATATATATATATATATATTAATTATATATATTGTGGCGTCACTGTAAGTAGGTAAGGTGATTCTCTCTGAGGCGTTGCTAAAAATTACTACTATGGGTACCATATCAAAACAAAGACAGAGTCCTAATTAAAAAGCGAAGGCCAATTTTTTAAAACAAAAACTTAACGGGGAAATTTATTTACAAACAGAAAAACTTAACATTTAAGGTTACAACATATTCAATTTAACTCCGTATAGATTTACAACGTACGGAGCCTATAAAACACACGTCTGTACAGGCCGCGTTCTAACTAACGTCTCTCTTGAATGTCTGGATTTTCAGCCGGGGGGGGGGCAGATTATCGCCTGACAGCTCTTTTTAGTGCTGAAACTTTATCGCCCGCCGAATGTCACTCGCATGAAGTTATGGCTAAGAGAAAGACAGCTTTATCACGTAGGTGAAATCATTTTCGGTTTCCCAAACAGTTACCCGCACCACTTGTTAGGGAAACCGCCCGATAAACACACAGCTGTGTTTCGTGAAATCTGTGAGGTCATGGGAAAAAATAATCCCATACTGGTAGTACGCTACAATATATTATATATATATATATATATATATATATATATATATATATATATATATATATATATATATATATATATATATATATATATATATATATATATATATATATATATATATATATATATATATATGTATATATATATATATTTATATATATATATATATATATATATATATATGTATATATATATATATATATATATATATATATATATATATATATATATATGTATATATATATATATATATTTATATATATATATATATATATTGTGGCGGTCACGCGAAGAAGATGAAATCATCATGTAGATTTTCATGCAAATTCCTAGCGTGATCGCCTGCGCATGTGCGAGCTTCCCCAGAGCGACATATAAGCGGGCTCCACTCGACTCTAGCAGGGAGAGAGAGCAGTGATCCGCCTGGCCGCACGCTCACAACATAGTGTTCCCGTCGAGCTCTTCGTGTGCTCAAGCTGCAGGATATTTCTGGTGGTTATCGTCAATTGCTGTAGCACCGGATTCTTCAACTTCACCGACTAAAGAGTGTTCCCGTGTACCAGTGTGTGTCTCACCATTGATAAGCTGTACCCTAAGATCGCCTCACAGGACTCTTGTGCTGCCAGTCGTAATATTAATTTTATTGTGTTATTAGTATCGGTAGTTATATTATTTATTGATGTTTTTAATTGTAAGCGCAATAGTAGTTATTGCAATATTGCTAGTGTGGTGGTGCTCTTTATTAATTAGCTAATTAATTACAAATCAAGGCTAGTAAGTTTTAGTTTTATCTCTATAATTAGTTGGTAGTTGCTTACTCATCATCAACATGAATATTCTTTAAAATAAAATAATAAAAAATAAAAATTAACTTTGGTTTACTTCAAACTTAAGTCTTAATCTAAGTATTTAACTTGCTCGGAAACCCTGGGCTGTGATAACTTTAAACCCATAAGTCTGAATTTGGTATTAACTTGTTTTAAACTTTTTCTACTTCCTTTTTTTTTGTTTGTTCTTATTATCATTAAATGTGTAAAATAATTAAATAGATTTAATTATGGCAGATAGCAGCTAATTTTATTAACTATCTTGCTATTGTTAATTTCCTGTATCTCTTAACATCTTAGCATTAGTGTTCTGTCAAACTCTGTTAAACTTTAATTTCGGGTCAGCCTGAATTTTAATTAGATTTCTCGCAATTATGTAATTTTAATTCGTTAATGATTAAGAAGTTCATTTGTGTGTCATAAGCGCCTTGTACTAATAAGCTTTTGGGGTGCTGTGTTTTTTTTTTCTCTCGCTGCGGTATCCTTCGTCACGGGTATGATGTGCAAAATCCAGGTTTTCTTTAAGTGAATAAGTGTATTTTATGTATTATTTAATTCACTATTTTGTTTTAAATTTGTATAACGGCCTATTGTAATATTTGAATATCCTATGTTTTTACTTTGTAATCATTAACGTGGTAGAAATCCAGCAGTAATTTGCCGTTTTAATGTATTGTCGGTAATTTCTGGTAAATTTCTCACCGACTCAGCTTCTATCACGAATCTCCCCAATTTTGGCTACTTTTTAAGCAATTCTGTTCGTTTTTGCGATCTATTTTTAGCCCAGCTCCCTGACCCGGCCGGGGTCAGCGAAGAAGGGGGTGTTCGCTGGACACCTGTTCCTGGGTCATCCTGTATCACTGCGCGGGCGTGGGTGTTTTTCCCGCCATTTTGGAAGGAACTTTTTACGGAAAGGCGCTGTTGTTGAGGGTACGCGGAGTTTTTTTGGAGTGAAACTTCCCACCCTTATAGGGGGGTGCGCGGGGTTTTTAGGGGGAGAGGAGTGACCGAGGGCCGTTGGAGGAAAATTTGATCTGTTAAGAAGGGGTTTTGGTCCCCGGCGTCCAGGCCTACTAAAACATGACTGCGTTATGCAGTTTCCATCGTCATAAGCAACCGACATCTAGATTTTGTGTCACCGGGAGACTGAGATAGCCAGCCTTCAGAACGCGACGCTCAGCATCCGTCATCTAGATTGTGTCACCGGGAATCTGTGATCGCCAGCCTTCAGAACGAGACGCTCTGCAACCGACATCTAGATTTTGTGTCACCGGGAGACTGAGATAGCCAGCCTTCAGAACGCGACGCTCAGCATCCGTCATCTAGATTGTGTCACCGGGAATCTGTGATCGCCAGCCTTCAGAACGAGACGCTCAGCAACCGTCATCTAGAATTGTGTCACCGGGAGTCTGTGATAGCCAGCCTTCAGAACGCGACGCTCAGCAACCGTCATCTATATTTGTGTCATCGAGTCGGTGAGATCTTTGCCAAATTTTTATCATTTTGGATCCATTCTAATCAATGAGATGAAACTTGATGTTTTAACTATTTAAATTTAAGCTAATCTAGAAGTGTTATAATATTTATGTAGGTCACAATGTTAACTCACGATTTTTTGGTTAGCCGTTGAGGCTTAAATTTAAAAGTTACCTATATAAAATGTTTGGGGGATAGTAAAAATTTTGTTATCATTTTGTTTAAAATAACTTCTCATACCCCTAATAATGAATAAATGTGTTATTTTTTTACCTGTCATTTGTGTCTGTCAATTATTTGTTTCTCCCTCACACGTATCAGAACATGACTGAACTTGGGTTGTCCTTTGGACCACAACGCAATCTTCTTTAATCACTAAGGTTTTTTTTTATGTGCTCACTATATAACTTAATAACTTGTGTAATTATTACCTTAAACTAAATAGGGGGTAATTAGGTTACTACACTAGTTTTCAATGGTTTTATTATATTCCAGTGATTGTGAACAGGGTTCATCAATAAACTGTATTGCATTGTTTAACAAGTCTACTGTATTTACAGATACATTGTAAACAGCCCACGAGAGTGGGGATATGTGGTAGGTGTTTTGGGAAAACAATAACCTTCTGTAAATATCTAGCTGTAAATATTTCTAAGTTAAAATATTATATACCGGCACCTCCACAATATATATATATGTATATATATATATATAGTTATTTATATATATATATATATATATGTATATATATGTATATATATGTATATATGTATATATATGTGTATGTATATATATATATATATATATATATATATATATATATATATATATATATATATATATATATATATATATATATATACAGGGCCGTGCTTAGGTGTGGGCGAACTGGGCAACAGCCCAGGGTCGCTAAAAATTTAGGGCTGCCATTTTTATTCCTCATTGCAACACTTTTCTAAATATTACGGGTATTTTAAGAAATCCCTCATTTTTCGCGGTTTCTATAATTCAACTTATAAAAAAAATATATGTTTCGATTTTTTGAAAAGAATCGTAAAAAGAATCTTAATTGACAAACTACCCTTTTGGTTCGAAAAATTTCTCAGTTAGAAAAACATGATTTACCTTCAATTCAGTTATAGTAAAACCTTGATTATCAATTCTTTTTTTTTCAATATAAGTTTCTACTATCTGTCAGTCACTACATACAGTCATTTGAAGAATTATAAACCGTTTTGTTGGAATCTGTCGGTTTTCACGGAGTAGTTGCAAACTGAGAAAAACGTCTTTGTGAACGAATACTAATACCATTTGGTCAAACGTTTGGTCTATTCAAAGCAAACAATAGACAAGACATTTCTCCAGGGAGTGTAAGACAAGTAAATGCGCTTCAAACTTATTGGGAAGAAAGGGGTCTGAAGGCTGAAGTAGTGAGGTAAATAAAATATGTCTTTTACTTGTTCTCTCTATCATTATAATGGATTTTATTTCCCACTTCTCGAAGAATTGAAAATATTACAAAGCAGGTACAATCAGTATGCTTTGAATACGGATTGTACGCCTGTCCTCCTTGGCATTTATAATGAAAATGATCTCTCATCATCTTACTTTTCACTTATAATAGACAATTTTGCTGCTCAGAGAGCAAGAAAATTGCTTTATAACCAACAAATTCATACATGTAAGGCCATCTGCACACGGAGCAACTCAAAAGAAACTGATAACTGACTTCAATCACAAACCATTCCGTGATGAGTCGTAACCTATGTAATTGAATGGAGCCACGCACACGGCGCAACTGGTTACAAGCCCGTCCGACGGCCTAAGTATTTGTTTTTAACAATTTACATTTTCTAAATCGCTTAAATAATTTTTCTATTGTTTCATTATTCATACAAATTGGTTAATTTTATATTTTAGTTGACCAATTGTAATTTCATGTATAATTTTCTTTTACGTAGTTGGAATGTAGGTTTTTTAGTATCGAAACGTGATGCATTAAAAGTAATAATTAGTAAAATCATTAGTGGATGCAGTTTTTTTTCCGGGGGGGGGGGGGGGAATCGGGGTTGTCTTACGAGTTCCATTGCTCAGTACGTAGAGAAATTTGATCGCCAGTAAATGCGTTTCGCCCAGGGCCGCTAAAACCCTAAGCATCGCCCCTGTATATATATATATATATATATATATATATATATATATATATATATATATATATATATATATATATATCTGTATGCTGTAACGGCACCAGATTCCTCAGCTTTCTTTGGAACCCAGTACTTAGAAGGAGGTGGGTTGCGCCCCACTTGGACCGTGACATTCGAAATCCCTAGGTCACGCTTGGACACATATGCGCTTCAATTCCTATATTATATAGACTCTACAGGAAGTTCAAATGCGGAAATGAGAGAGTCGAACTGAACCTTAGAGAGGGGGGGGGGGGTAGAGAGAAACTGGTCCTGTGGCTGTTGTCGGCCACGTCAACAGCCAAAATCTCAGATGAGATATAATAAATGAGACTCGACATTGAGTTAAACAGAGGCTGGAATTAAATGAAAATTAAGTTCCTTTATAAGAACTTTAATCTGTAGAAATATTTACTGTAGCCGTTGAGCTATTAACGATACATAAAGACCGCTAGGCATCAATGCGACTAGCCCCAAGTTTAAAAACAAATCGTATCCGCCTCTCTCCCTGACCAACCGCTCGTCTCATCTGCTCGTCTGTCTGCCCCAACTCTGGCCAGTCCATCCAGCTCTTCTCCAAGTCCCGTTCTGCAACCGGTTTCTATTCCCCTCCGCGGGGGTTGGGTTTCACTTCCGGGTATCGGGCGCATTGGGGGCTTGTCTCTTTGTCGAGTTGGCCACCTTCAATTCAGTGAGAACCTGTGAAAAAACTCCTTTGATAAATGGTATCGGCTAAGTGTTCTCTGCCGATCCCTGTCATGTTGTATCGCAGGGAAAAAAGTCGGTTCGTCCCCTGCATCACATAAAATTAACCATTTCTGCCTAGAATGACAAAGAGCAGGGACGGATTTCCCATAAGGCCAACCTAGGCCATGGCCTAGGATGCTGCCGTTAAGAGGGCGTACATTTAGAAGAAGTAACAACCAAATTATAAAATTTTTATATATATAATATGAGAAAGTTAATTTTTTTTCTTTTTCATTTTTATTTATATATTCTTACTATCGCTAAAAATATTATTTGCAATATACGCATTTTGAAATAACTTTTCGTCAACTGACTAATTATTTTTTCCTTCTTTTTCTTTCATTCTTTTCCCAAACATCCCTTATGAGTTAACGAGACGCAGGTTAAGAATTCTTGCAATTTAAAGGGATAATGATTGCAGAAAGCAGTCGGACTTGAACCTCACAAAAGAATACGTATCTCAATATGGTCTTAATCAGAATAAAAATGTTGATTTCTCAAAGTCGAAGAGGCAATACGGCGATAGAAGCTGATCATTTAATGGTAGTTACTTTAGCCGCAAACTAGTAAACGGTGATACGTAAGACTGAGGTTGGTTAGTATATTCAGAAAGTAAAGGAAGTGTCTTCTGCGGACCTTGTCATTTCTTCCATTCTGGTACAAAGACTCAATCATCTTTTGTAAGAAATGGATTTAATGACTGGAAAAATGTATCATCTAGACTGAAGGAACACGAAAATTCGGTTTGTCACAGAAATAAAATCCTAATTTTAAAACATAGAGGAGCTAAACTTGGAAGAATCGATATGCAACTAACTAAAATGGTTGATCAAGAAACTGAGTACTGGAGAAATGTGTTACACAGAGGGGTTGTAGTAATTAAAGCTCTTGATTCGCGTGGCTTGCCATTTAGAGGTTGAAATGAAATATTTGGTTCTAATAATAATGGCAACTACATGTTGACGGAGACAATTTCTGTGTTTGATCCATTTCCATTTTTAGCTGATCACATCAGGAAATTCGGGAATCCAGGTAGTGCACAGGCATCCTATCTCTCATCTACTATTTGCGATCTCCTAGCTAAAAATGTACTAACACATATTGCTAATGAAGCTAAAATATCAAAGTACTATTCCCTTGTTGTAGATTCAACTCCTGATATCTCGCATGTGGATCAGCTGTCGTTTGTTTTGCGATATGTGAAAGAAAATGGGAAACCTGTTGAGAGATTTATAAAATTTTTGCTTAACGTTGGCCACAAAGCCCATGAAATGTTTGAAGCTGTTATTAAGACTGTCACTGATCTCCACCTTGATATCTTGAAATGTCGTGGTCAATCATATGACAATGCAGCTAATATGGCTGGTGTTTACTCAGGTCTTCAGGCTAGGATACTTGATGTTTCTCCTCTTGCATCCTTCATACCTTGTGTAGGACACTTTTTAAATTTAGTGGGCACACATGCTGTAGATTGCTGCATTGAAGCCACATCGCTTTTTATAATTGCTTCAAGAAATTTATAATTTTTTTCTCGTCGTCTACAGCGAGGCGGGAAGCATTGAAGAAAAATAGCACCCTTACCGCAAAAAGCCTCTCCACGACACGATGGTCGGCAAGATATGATGCTTGTAGAGCATTAAAAGAAGGTTGGTGTGCAGTCATAAAAGCTCTAAAATACTTTGAAAGTGACGAAAGTCAAAAATCAGGAACAAGAGCAGAAGCTAGAGGTTTACTAACGAAGTTGCAAAGGCTCGAAACAGTATTCATGGCACAGTTTTGGGGAACGGTGCTGATTAGACTTCACCAAATCAATAAGTATGTACAAAACGTAGAACTTGATGTTTCAGAAGTTGCCACAGTTCTTCAGTCACGCGTAAAGTTCTTGTTAGAACTGCGAGAACAATTTGATATACAGTGGGTGATCGGTTAACGAACAGTTCGGACTGCGAACAATTCGGATAACGAACACTTTCACGAAAGATTTTTGTGTTCGGACAGAGAACATATGTTTGGATAACGAACTAAAACGAATTCTACCGAACACCTCTATGACAAAAGGTCGAAAAAAGTTTCTAGTAGTCCAAGATCAACCAAGGGTTGGTTCAGTGAGCTTATCTAATAATTCTAATCAAGAGGTCTACAAGCGATACAATTTTAGTTATAAACATTTATTTTGCATGTATGTACAACCCTTAAAGGGGGTCTACAAATTGCCACTAATCTTAGAGCCATGCTTACATGGAGAAGTTCCATCTAGTCGAATTCTGTAAACGGTGGGGGCGCAGCTCGCTACGTCAAACATTTCGTCACAACCTCTCGTCGGAGCTCGGAGCACACGACACGGTCACATACTGCGCAGTTTGCGCCGAGACTTTGTGAATTGTACACTTAACCTTTATGTACGCTAGTTGGTTTCTGCCCTTCTGAATTTTCGTATTGTCATGTCGCCGACATCGGCACTCCTCTCATTCGACACAGCCGGTGGAATTGATGAGTTTCCCACATGTGTTGCAGGTACATCAAAAGGAACTCTAATGTGAAAAAGTCTCCAAATAACATTCTTTCCTTTTCCCGCAGTCAGCACGTATGTTGCAGATCAGCGACGGCATTCAATTAGCTAACAATGGAGTATGTTATCCCAGGCCAAATGGATTTCAGGTATTCTTCCAAAGGGTCGGCGCGGGCGGAAGTGACCCCCATCGGCCCCGGAAGTATAAAGTGTTCCAGCAATTTGTGGAGTCTTCTGGAAAAATTGGTCGAAGTATAAAAGGACTCCCCTTCTTTGTCTAGGGGATTTTTTGGCTCATCGACTTGCGGAGTGCGGTCGGGTTTGAGAAAGGCAGTGTGCCTACCTGTTCACTTTCGAGAATTACTCACGGGTTGCTCTGTGGCGACGGAAACCGTGAAACAACGACTTTTGGCTTGGGAAGCCTCAAATGTGTTAACTAGATATTGGCTGTGAGAGCCCAGGAATATGATGTGCTATGTCTGTGTGTAAATATAGTTTTGTGAATTTAATTGTAAATAAATCAATGTACATAAAGAAACACTGTCTCTGTCCTCGGATTATTTACTTCAGTGGAATTTTCAACTAGGCAGTTGAGTTAGCTGTGGCCCCGCTGTTACAGCATATGTGCTTTTTTAAACCCCTTATAATAAAATAAATTAAAATAAAAATAAAAATATTAGAAAATCTGGCAATATTATGAGGCCTAAAAAATGTGGAGTGTCAAGAACTGAGCTAGCCATAAAAGCCAAGCTAGAGATTATAGCCAACGTAAAGAGTGGGCAGAAGATATCTGATATTGCTAGGCAATATGGCTTGAACAGGTCTACAGTAGGCACAATCTTAGCTAAGAAAGATATCATCAAGATGACTCAAGCAGCTAAAGGAGTAACGAAAATCACATCTGAGAAGCAAAGAAGTGTGATCCATGAAAAAATGGAGAGGTTGCTTTTAGTTTGGATAAACGAAAGAGAAATGAAAAGAGATGTAACTACTATGGGCATCATTCAAGAGAAGGCTAGAGAAATTTTTAAGAAGTTGAAGGAATAAAGTCCAGGTTCGTCATCCGAGAAGTTAGAATTCAAGGATACCACTGGCTGGTTTGCAAAGTTTAAAAGGAGATCTGGCATTAAACATGTGGTAATGCATGGTGAGTCTGCTCGTGCAGATAAAGAAGAAGCTGATAAGTTCTGTCTCAAATTTCAAGAATTCGTTGAAAAAGAAGGGTATTGTCCACAACAAATTTTCAATTGTGATGAAACTGGTTTGTTTTGGAAGCGCATGCCGAACCGTACCTACATCACAAAAGATGAGAAAAGTTTTCCTGGGCATAAACCCATAAAAGACCGATTGACGTTACTTTTGGGAGCTAACGCTAGTGGTGATATGAAGCTCGTTTCCACTGTGTGATAAATTCTCAGAGTGATAAACCACTTCTCGTTTATCACTCTGAGAATCCTAGAGCATTAAAAAAATTTCATAATAAAGAAAAGACTGCCAGTTATGTGGAGATCAAATCAGAGTACATGGGTCACGCAGGTTCTTTTCAAAGAATGGCTGTTTGAAGTTTGTGCTCCCAGCATCAAGGACTACTTTGAGACCAATGACTTGCCATTGAAAGCACTGCTGCTATTGGACAATGTACCAGGACACCCAAAGGACCTTGAAGATAATTTGCTGATAGACTTTCCCTGGATGACAGTTCAGTTTCTACCTCCGAATACGACTTCGTTGATTCAGCCAATGGATCAGGAGGTTATTGCGGGTTTCAAGAAATCGTACACTCGTGCGCTGTTTCGAAGCATGCCAATTATCCTCAACAATGACATTAAAAACGTTTTGGAAAGAAAAATTTGACATTCTTGAAGCTATCCGACTCATTCAAAAGGCGTGGTCAGAACTCAACGACAGTTGATTTCTGTTTGGCGAAAACTGTGTCCATCTTCAGTTCAGGGAGACGGAGATAATGCCCTGAAATTATGAATGAAATTGTGACAATTGCGAAAGATCTGAAATTAGAGGTGAATCAGGATGACTTTGAAGAGCTCATAATGGAACATGAAGATCAGCTAACGACAGAAGAACTCCAAGAAATCTTGAATGAAGAACACCAGCGAAATGTATCTCCTCCAGAAAAAGAGGAAGATTAAAGAGGGCCAATTTGCTATTAAAGATCTTTTAAAGAAGTGTGAGGATGTCAGAGCAACGGTATTAGAATGGCACCCAAACCAAGCCGATGTCAGTAGGGTTGGGGATCTCTACAGCGACAATGCTATTAATCACTTCCGGAAAATTCTGAAGAAGAGAGAAAAGCAATCGACATTGGACAGGTTTTTTAACGACCCATTAACAAAAAAAATGATTGATTAATGTGCAAGACTGTATTATTTTGGTAAAAAATAAACTTACTGAGAAATTATAAATATATATATATCTTTTAATTTAGTTTTTAGGGCCTCCAGGACGAATTAATCGAAGTCCCATAAAAATCTATGGTAAATCGATGATCGGTTAACGAACATTTCGGTTTACGAACATAGTCTTGGAACGGATTATGTTCGTAAACCGATCACTCACTGTATATGAAAACAAAGCTCTGGATATTTCTGAAAAGAAAGTTTATGAGCGTGATGAAAAGCGTCAAGGTTTCAGAAACTACAAGCTGACGAAAAACGGGAAGGCGAAGTTAATTTAAACGGGCGTGATATCTTTAGAGTTAATACCTATTTCACGATTGTGGACAAACTCAAAGCAGAGCTTGAGAAGAGGTCACAAGCTTATAGAGAGCTAAGTAAAAAATTTAAAGAAATTACGAAAATTTGATCCCTGACTTCTCATGAGCCTGAAGAAGAGGGAAGAAAATTATAGGCAATTTTTAAAGATGATTTGGAGCCTGCATTATGTGATGAACTGCAACATCTAAAATCTAACATAACTGAGTGCAGCATTGGTTCGAAAAATACCTTAGCAATTTGAAAGTGGAAACGTGAAAGTTGATTACAAACAGTGTATCCAAATGTTGATATCGTATTGAGAATGTTTGTGTGCACACCTGCCACAAATGCCTCTGCAGAAAGATCTTTTTCTGCACTAAAAAGAATCAAGGATCATTTAAGATCTTTGCTGCAACAAGACAAACTAAATGCATTGGCACTTCTTTGCATTGAAGCAGATTTAACAAGATCTGTTGACTTCAATGAAACTATTGAAAAATTTTTATGGGCGAAAGCACGAAGGAAAAAATTTTAATTGTAATTTTTAGATAAATTAGAAGAAATTATGCAGAAATTTTTTATTAAAAATATGTTATTCAAATGTTTATTAAGTATATATGTTTCAAAATCTCTTACTGTATATTAAATCTAATGTTATAAATCAAAAATTTAAATGGAAGGAAGGGGGCGCAAAATGGTGCTTTGGCCTAGGGCATAAAAATATGTAAATCCGTCCCTGACAAAGAGCTATTATTTGGTCTTTTCAATTGGAAGTCACCTTGATCCTTGGAATGCTGGTTTTCAAGTCTCATCAGCATTCCTCTTCGTGCAATATCGACCTGAGAACGTTACCAGGGAAAATGGAATGTTGTCGACATTACAGCCTGTTGTATTGGGGAAAAAACTTTTGTGTATATAGTAAAGGCTGAAGATTTTAAATGCTTCTCGCGTGTTTAATTGGCGGAGAATGTTACATTGCCTTAAGATGAGTTAAATTCTAGCTTGATCCCGTATACAGTCTCTCTTTTTATGATGTAGCCTTCCAATTTGAAAAACATGATTGGAAGATGTATCCTTTCCATGATAATATTGGGAAACGCTAACCCCTCACTTTTATCGCTCATGAACAGCATGATAGCTCTGGTTTGAATATTTAAGCTAATCTGTGGATTAAAATTCCTTTTTCTAAACCTTTGTCTACCAGCCTTTTTCGAGTCAAGAACTCTCCATAAAAAAGCATTTTTAACAGGGTACAGATACACGAAAGAAGATTTTTAAGAATATAATTCTAACTAAATAGCTATCTAACCCCATATTTAATGCAGTGGTTGTGCTTGAATCTGAGCAACCAGCTTCAAACTTCGTGCCTAGGCGTTCACCAGTCTCATTTCGTCTTATATATTCAACCTGTTTCTTATGAAGTGCTGTAAACCCACTCTCACGAAATGAACTACAGCTGAATGGAAGTAAAACTTGGACTGCAAGTGTGGAGATGTTTTGATAAGACCGTCTCTTAACACGTAAGAAGTAAATCAGCACTTTTTAAATTAAACGAGCTAAGAAATGTTGTGCAGATTCTAAAATGTCTCCTTGTGCTTCACAAAGAATGCCGACTGCGTTCGGGAAAGCGGAGAATGAGAGTAGTACCAGTTCATCGGCTTCTTCTCTAAGCTCAGGAAAGTACTGCTGAAATTCTTTTTTAGAGAGATTTCATATGCTTAATCATCCCTTCCTGTAGATTCTTATCTAGTTTACTTTAAAATTCCTGTAACACATTTCAGAATTTTTCAAACCTGGCAATGTTTCAAAATTTATTCTTCGATGTCATTTTTTTTTCTGCTTGGATACAAATATCTCAGGTTAGTCTTCAACATGAGCAGTATGCGTTTCTTTGAAATTCCAGTGACACTTTATTTATATGTTTCAAAAGGCGTGTACTTTTCTCCCAAGCTTCAATTTAGTATCATCTTCCGACCGAAAGACACTATTTACCACATTTCCTCTCGACAACCAGCAAGCATTCAACAGTGTTGAAAGAAAAACCGTGTGATCAAAAATAGATATCTCTACAAAATTCTTTAAACAGACGGGTTTTAATGCTCTAAGGCAGGGGTTCTTAAACTTATGTAGTCCGAGGACCCCCTCTTGAACAACATTTCTTTTTGCGGACCCCATCCCAGGCATTTTAAGTCGTTTTTGAGGCTCAATTTCTGGCTCAATAATCTCATAGGCACTACGTTATAATAAATATTGGTAAAAATGTATCGCTGGTTATTTTAATAAATGGTCTTGCGCATTTATAGAGACGAACATTTTTATTAGGACGTAGAATGAAAAAAATAAATATAAAAACAGTAGTAAAAAGAATTTTAAAAGTTACAAATAATACATTAAACTCATACAAACATTTCTAATAATTTCGTGCACGTAAATGATTTTTACTTAATGAGATCGGTGCAGTGTTTCTCTTGAAACCAGAACCGCAGTGTCAGGCTCTATGTTGGAAAGTTTTATTCTGAGGTCCGCTTCTACATTGAGTTTGTTTCTATACTTCATCTACACACAACAGTACCGAAAAAGCCTGTATACATAAATATGTTGTACAAAACGGAATCAAATGTTGGAGGGCTTCATTTGCAAGTGCAGGGTAATCAGATCTGAGAAATAACCAAAAGTTTGCGAGTTCATTTTTGTTGAATCGTAGTTTCAAAGACATATCGCATGATAATTCCTCGAGAATATCTTGTTCAAGTATAGATTGTTAATGTCAAAATTGTTTCGCGGACCCCCAGGGGTCCGCGGACCACAGTTTAAGAATCTATGCTCTAAGGTTTGATGTAATGCAAATTTTGATCAGAGCATCAAGTACTTCTTGCGGAGGAAATGGAAGAGTTTTATTGGCAATAGCCCGGCAGTGAATCCTGCAGTGTAATTAAGGCTGTTGTGTACTAACCCTACTGGATTCGCTCACTCCAATGTTAACCTATGGAGAAAATGTGTCTACTATTGACAGCTTCATAAATGTCGATAATCCAATAAAAATAGTATTTTTAGATAGCCTGAACTTTCCTGCACCTTGCCACAGGAATCATTTTAACCACCAACGGAATTGATGGGCGTTTAAAACACACTAGACCAGATTCCCCCCAAAATAATTTAAATTTAAAAATATTATTTGCATTGTTTTTTAAAAACGAAAAATGCCCCAAGGTTTACAATTTATTTCTCTATTACGGAGTACAGTTTTTTAAAGAAATCTTTCATTTCATATCGGCAATTCTTGGATACTTCCATCATAGGTTAACATTGAAGTTAGTACACAGCAGCCTTATTATCTGTAGCTTTTGTTCGGGGAAAGGATGTTGCAAATTCTACCTCAAAGCCTGACTTTGACCTTTTCGTAGCTGCATTTTCATCAGTACTGCCTCACGGGCATGTTTCCATCCTAAAATTCTCAAGTTTAAAAAATATTATTTATCTACTCCATACCTTCATTTTTTGTTGTAGTTTCAAGAACAACATAACGGGATATCATCTTTGATGTCCTCTGAATGATTATGTTTCACTCTCAAACAACTGATACACACAAACTAAGAACGTCCATTGAATCAGCAAACAATGAAGAAACTTTGATTTTATTCGATTCCTGCTCTCTCATGCCTATGAGCCTATCTTAAACGCTCCTGAATAAATGTTATTGGACAAAAATATTTCGCAATTCCGAAACTGTGAATCAGACTTTTAGAATCTTCATCTTGCTAGATTCTGAAGAACTGATTTGCCCATATTTATCATGAATTATTCGGTAAGATTTTTTCCAATCGTGGAAAGTTATTTTTTGTTTGATTGTTTGTTTAGCAAGACTTAAATCGAGAAAGCCATCCATCACTGCATTTAAAATCTTCAATACCCATTCGACTTGCCAATTCATCAGCCTTCGTCAGCACTAGGGGTCCATTTATCGGAAAATTTCGAGATCTAACACCCTGGAACCATAGCAGTAGAGCTTTATCTAGATCTTCTTGGGACGCATTTCTCATGCGTTTCCTTCCTCTAGCAAATTTTGATTTTTCCCATGAATCTAAAATTGACTCCTTGTTTTTCAAATTAGTTGACAAGGCATTTTTTTAAATTCCATAGTCAGCTGCTAACTTTGTTTTACATTCGCCATTCTCTACTTTCTTTAAAATTTCTACCTTTGTCTGCAAAGTTAGGGTTTTATACTTTCCACGTGTAGACATCCTGAATTTTTACACGTTCACACCAAATAATGAGTAAGAAAAACTAGACCACATTAACTTGTCTGCACTGCAGGTATAACTGACGCAGCTCCCTAGAATCTGTAATAAAGACAGGTTTTTCTGAAATTCTAAGAAAATCGATACAAACAAAGGAAAATTGCTTTTTCCGTTTAGCACTAATAAGAAGGACAATAGCTACTAACGTTCAGCGGACATGCAATAGTCTAGGAATGCAGGCATGTGCCTCTTTACACAGAAAAGAAATACAGATGATTTTGACACACAAAATAATAAATACCGTGTGTATTTTCTCCATTAAACGAGGAAAAAGAATTTTTTTTTGTCAAATTTTTAGTTCGAATTAACCGAAGTGATAAAAATTTAGTTCGAATTAATGAGATATTTTTAACATTAATTCCAATACAAGTTTTTGGGGGCCTTTGGATTAGTTCGAATTAACCGAAAGTTCGAATTAACCGAGTTCGAATTAACGAGCGTCCACTGTATATACCGAGTAGTCATAAAGAAACTTTGCTGATATATGGACCTCTAGCGGCCGTTCCGTTAAACCAATCAAGAAGAGATATCAGATATAGTTATTCAGAGGTATGAGCTCGGGATTCTGAGAACGGCAACACAGTGACGCTCGCGGTTACGGTTATAGGTACAGAAACTCGAAACTTCAAATGGCAACGCCCACTTTTTCCCGTCGCAAAATGCTCATCGCATGCGAAAACTCTAAAAAGCGTTGGAACGGTAAGTGTATCACAAAACACGGATGCGTTATGCACGCACAAAAAACAGCTCTGCGAACGGCCAACAAAGACACGATCGGGGCGCGCGGAGGAAATTTGAATATGACAGAGGCTAGAAGCCAATCACAGAATGCCGTTCGCCAGATATTCAGCATAGAAAACCGATAAAAAGCTCTCTGATCGTGTTTTTGGTAAACATTCGCAGAGCTGTTTTTTTGTTCGTGCATAACGCGTCCGTTTCTTGTGATACACGTACCGTTCCAACGCTTTCTAGGGTTTTCGCATGCACTGAGCATTTTGCGATGGGAAAAAGTGGGCGTTGCCATTTGAAAATTTCGAGTTTCTATACCTATTACCGTAACCGTGATCGTCACTGTGTTACCGTTATCAGAATCCCGAGCTCATACATCGGAATAACTATATCTGAAATTCCATCTCGATAGGTTGAACGGAACGGCCGCTAGAGGTCCATATATCGTTTTTGTAGGCTGTTCGCAGAGCTGTTTTTTGTGCGGGCATAACGCGTTCGTTTTTTGTGATACACGCTCTTTGGGGTTTTCGCATGCGCTGAGCATTTTGCGATGGGAAAAAATGGGTGTTGGCATTTGAAAATTTCGAGTTTCTGTACCTATAACCATAACCGTGAGCGCCACATGTTTGCCGTTCACAGAATCCCGAGCTCATACCTCTGAATAACTATATCTGAAATCTCATCTCGATCGGTTGAACGGAACTATATATATATTATATATATATATATATATATATATATATATATATATATATATATATGTGTGTGTGTGTGTGTGTGTGTGTGTGTGTGTGTGTGTGTGTGTGTGAGTGTGTGTGATACTACGTACATCACGCAGTGGAGGAGATGATACACCCAAGATTTCCGGAAGCGATTCAACAATTTTTGTAGTCGAGGCAGAGGGGCGAGAAGAGACTTGAGGAACACTAAGTCAGGCATATTGTAATCCGCACATAGAAAAGGAAAGACCCACACAGAAGAGAGGCATTGAAGGGACGCACAGAACAGAGATACGACGCATATTATTTTATTTCGGATTATTCTGCAGACAAATATTATTCAGCAACACACAGGAAACTTTTCAACTGGACACACACAATAGCAACGCCACCGGTGCCTGCCGGGGCGCATTCAGAAAACAGATTTTACATCGTTATATCGGACAGCAGCGGAGCAGCGCGTAAACAGGACAAGACATAGACATACAGTAATAAACACGCCGTAAACTTTTGCAGAAGGTTATAAAGTGTAGGGGTACTGACCGCGGAGAAATCTTTTTATTGGCTAGAATTGGGCATCTGACTTGATTACGTAAGTGCCGCATGATGTTCCGAAAAGCGCTCCGAGGCGAAAACATCACGTGGTGTTGATTCATGTTTACAAATATCTTTAACGCGTGTGCACTAAGGGGTATTATGAATGGTTAGTTGGTTAATTCCTAGGTCGCAATTAGAAGAAAGGGGCTGTACTTTATTGAGAGGAAACAAGGATAATTTTAAATACGCATTAGATATATAATGGTGGGCCGTTATTATCACACTATCACACACACACACACACACACACACACATATATATATATATATATATATATATATATATATATATATATATATATATATATATATATATATATATATATATATATATATATATATATATATATATACATACATATAATTGAGAGACTATTGCTGCCATTTGTAGAGTTGAATATTTTCTTTCCCTTGGAGGGAACAATCTAAGGAAGATGGTAAAAATTATAGAAGTTACGTTTGTCCATTCATAAAATTGGTTGGTACCGCGGGCTATAAATAATAGACGAATAAGCACTGTTTCTCTTTAGCAATACGATGGCTTTAAAGACCGGAACCTAAATATTAAAGCCGGTTTCTGAAAGAGTACAAACACATATGTTTACTGAGGTGCTCAAACCCTAAGAGGTACCATGACCAGTGCTTTAGTCTTTCGGCCATCATAGGGCTCCATACTTGTTTCATTCAAGCGCAGCTTTACCAGGATTTGAACAGGTATCAGGCAAGTATGGACAATATACCAAGGTACCCCCATAGAACCAAAATTTCTACTCGATAAGAGACCCGAATGCAGAGGCTTTTCATGCAGTGCGATAAAGATAAACAGAATGTACCAAATGAGGTCGTGATGCGGTGGAATAAAAGTAGATCGGCGAGAAAGATTCCGGCGAGGTAGAAATCAAGAAGTCGTATCATTATTGCTATTCCTGATACGAATGCTGTTAAATGATGTGTGATGAAATGGTTAAATAAGCGAGTATGGACGCAGACTAACAAGTGGTATTTGATATGTTTTCCCAAGGTAGAATACTTTACAGTCGGCAAAACTTTCTTTATTGGCCGGGTAATTTTGAGACCAATTGAGCTTAGCAATGCTACTTTTATTTTTTGTTACAATTTGAATGAAAAGACAAAAAAATATTTAGTATTATTAACAAAAGCTGTTTATCAAATCATTCATTTCATAAAATTTCAAAGAAACAGCAACCGAATTTCAAAACATGCTAAAAGTTAATTAGGAAACCTGGGGCAAAAACTTTGTGCTTTTACTAAGCAACGTAAATTACTTTCAAGTATTTTTTCATCTTTTTTTGAAAACCATGAACGTCATCATACTTATAATTAAAAAAATAATTCATTTTGCAAATATCTGCTACTTTCTTGAGAGCTCATAAATGAGTTTTCCCACGCAAAAAAAAGTAACATAAAAGCCCGCCACAAGAAAGTAATTCATTGAGGCAAATTTAAATTTTAACATTCATTTACTAATTGCATATCTGGGAGTGTGCTTCAAACAGTTTTTTTCTCTGCGAAATCATTAAAGGTGCTGAAAATGACCTTTTAGTTTATAAAACTATTAATTTTTCGTAGTTCCTGATTTTTGCTTGATATGAAAATTCATCATAATTAGAGGAGGTTTTTAGGTGTTTGTGAGGAGTTGGAATTATGTTGCATGATGATTTTTTTAAGACTAATTAGAACATCTCTTAAAACCGTTTGCAGTGATAAATGTGGGAATTCATGAAAGGTACTATGTTGTGCAATGTCTACCACTTATTTTAACTTGAGATAAGAAGAAATAGTCATTAAAATTGTGTACTGATTTTTGCTTTTGCAGTTCTTTGATACTTTTGATGACTATACTGTTTCTAATGGTGGAAAGTTGAAATTTTATCACAAATTACTTTCAACTTAATTTATTAAATGAATCTGAAATGCCATTAGTTCCTGTAAACACTTTTATGTGCATATCTTTTAGAAGGAAATTGGCCAAACTATCGAATTTTATACCAAATATCGAACGTACCAATTATATCGAATATACCAAACATCGGTCATATATCGAATATCATACTAAAATATACCTTATTATGTCGTTAAAATTTTATACATTTTTTCCTGGTGATTGTGCATTGTGATATAAAAAATATAAGGCAATATTTAATATTTCTCAGAAATTGTAACTGCTACAGACGTTAAAATTCTAAGGGTTTAACAATAGTTGACCTAATTATCCGAAATTATTTCAAGAAAACCTACAGATTACCCGAGTAGTTACTGGGTTTTTTTTGTTAATAGAGAATTTTATTAATTACGAATATATTTAAATTTTACATGATTATGTATCTTCTGAATGAATCCTTTTATGATTTTTTACCCTGCCTTAAAAATTTGTGAGCGTAAACAACTTTTAGGTCAAAGTTTATAATTTTTCTGTTTCCGGAGAGAAATTTTCATATATGGAGATTACAAAGAGTTTAAAAAATGATGGATTTGCTGAATTCACGATTTAAAGTGCATAATAAGGAAAATTATTAATAATAAAAGTGGCATCATGCAATTTTCTCAACGAGAGAATACAGAGAAAAATATTACCGAAAAAAACGCACTTCTTTGACAGTTTCAAAGCAAGGCCTGTAATCTCTTAAGAAGAAATAGAACACTTTAAAGAACTATATGTATTAAACTACCTCTATTCAACTGAATTGGGAACTATCTACAAAAATTTTAATCTTAAAAAAATCCAAACAAAATAAAGTTAACTTTCATCCACATGTGGCATGGCGTTGGATGTAATCTAAAATTCTTTATGAAAATCATCAAGTCAGCCAAATTTGATTCATTCAACTCCATGCTAATCTATGGAGAAAATTTTTCCAATGATTGCCGATTTGTATTTAAAGTTTTTATTTTTTATTTTAAACCGTCATAGAAAGGAAATTTTTTTACTCGGGTATCTTTTCCAGTTTAGCAATCTCGTCCACCGAAGGAAATCATCTGCGTTTGAAACACATTATACCACATTTTCTGCTAGAATAATTCAAATTAGAAAAATAGGCACTTTCCCATTATACCGTACCATCGCCAACGTCAAGCGAGAGGTCACCAATTGTGATATCATAAAGTCACCAATGAAAGAAATAAAATGAATATAAGATAATACGCGCATTTTTATCACATCACATCACATATTTTTACCATGTTTTTATTAACTCGCTTTCTTGTTTGTTTGTGTGTGTGTGCGTGTGTTTGTCCGGTACAAATCTTGCAATCGATTTTTAACTAACTTCCAGACTAGCTAGACATTTGAAACTTTTAGAATAGCTGAGAACACGATAACAATGCATTATTTTAATACTTTTAGCCATATTTAAGCAGAAATGAATTCATTTTCAGTTCATTTTGTTTTGTAGATTGGTAAAGCCATCTATCGGTCAGAACGGGAACGAAAAGTTAAACGCAAGTTAACTTCCAATTAACTTCATTTTCTTTCAAGTTGATGGGATAATTCATCAAAAAAAATTTAAGAAAGTATTTATTAATACATAGAATTGTCAAGTTTATATGATTCAACAAAAAATTTAAAAACATGGTATATAAAAAGTTCTTTTTATCTTGTAATTATTTGATAATGGTTTTCTCGATTCTTGTTTTCGCGATATATTCCACCAACCCACTGTTCAATTAGAACGCGTCCTGTATTGTTTTTACGTTTACTGTTGTACAACGTTTTATCAACTTCAACGATTTTGCCTTCGATTCTAATATTTTTTTTTTATCTTCAAGTACTAGAGTCTCCCCAATAACCTCCGCATAAAATTATTCCAGTCAAAAGCTGCATTTTTGACTCATCTATAAATGCTTTTGGCAAAACTTGGTAGACGATATTCCTTCACACCAGCAGTATATGAAACGAAAACACGTTACAAATAGTAAGCGACTTCCATGTCCCGAAGCGGATCCCGACATTTTTTCTGCATTTGAGACATTTCCAAAATGTTCCTTTCTCTCCGGAATATATCTTCATTGGGTGGTCTTTCTGTTTTAATTTCTGACGGTAAAATACCAACTTCTTGTAGAAAATCTATAGTCTCTTTCTCGTTAACGGGAAGATTCCACAACGTTTTAACTTCAGTCAGCGCCATTTTTAAAAGATGTTCCAGAGATTAATCCCGGGTCTAGGGATGCGACATCGATAACAAAACATCGATGCTAATAAAACATCGTCCAAATACCATCGATGTTTTTAAACATCGATGTTTTAGGACATCTATTTTTTAAAACTGGCTTAGTAACCTTTAACATTAATGTTACTTCAGTTAGTCGTGGGGGAGGGGGGGAGAGGGGTGATTTAATTTTACTCTCTGATTGGGCTGACACAAATGACAAAAACTTGGTTGCTTTTTCCTTGGGCTACATCGATGACTCAAAATTCTCGTTGTAAATATCGCCCTGTTTTGCCTTCAAATGTCCAGATAAATTCGTGGTATTGCCAGAAGTTTTGAGGGACTTAAGGCAAATATTGCATTTTGCCAATTTGTCAGAGGTTTTGCAAAAATATTTCCAAACGTTACTTTTGGAAGGCATCTTACAAATAATATTAACGTCAACTTATATAAAACAGAACAAAACAAAAACTTAAATGGCTGCTCTCGTGTATATACTATTTATAAAATAAAACCCCATGGAAGGTTCTGGAGTGTCAGGAACATTCCAAGCGCTCTGATAGGTTCATTGGTTGTTGATTGCCATTTGTCTGTTTGCTAAGGAATCGTTCCCTCTTTCGTATTCGTCCTTTTCAGAATTCAAACTTACATTTACTGAGTGTGAAAATTATACTACATGGTAAATTTTTTTTATTATGGTACTTTTTCATTAAAAAATATCGAGACAACGTAAAACATCGAGCAAAAAACATCGATGTTAAAAAACATCGGCTTCAATAAATCGATGTTTAAAACATCGATGTCTTTATCAAAACATCGATGTCGCATCCCTACCCGGGTCTAACAAGAGAATCGACTCTCCACGACTCGCGCGTTGGCAACAGGTCGGAATAATGGGAAATTAATGGCTTTTCCGCGCCAAGAAGTTGGCGATGTGTCGGTATAATGGGAAAGTACCGAAAAATAGAAACCTTCTCCCTCTTTTCTTCCGACCAAAACGGAGCGCGAGGAAACTCGATAAAAGAGGACAATTCCAACTTCACTCCTTCCTTCTTTTTGTCCGCAGTAATCGAGTTGCTTTATCGGTTTACGAACTAGAGAGTTTAATTGTGAGTGAAGAAATTGTGAATTTCGTCTGCTCCCCTCTTATAGAAGACATTTTTTTTTTTTTGAAAATGGGTAATTTGCCAACTGAACAGGTCAAATCGAGCATTATGTATCGCACTGCCCCCTAAATTTATTATTCACTATCTCTATTATTTATTAATTATTAACTCTTATTCACTCAGTATTCGTTAGTATTATTCATTATTATCGCCTTTCTCCTTTACCGGGATTTAATTATGACGATTTCCTCTACGAGCGTTGAAAGAATACCATAGAATACAGCAAAAATAAATAAATAAATAAATAAATAAATAAAATACGTAAAAATATCTAAAGAAATTCCTGCGTATTTCAAAAATCCTTCTTCGCAATTTTTGTAACATATGCATGCACAACATAAAATAAATAAATTAAATAAATATCATTATCCTATAATTATACCCTAACCGCAAACACAAAAACCCTAAAAATTTCAGTAGAATTTTCCCACATATACATGTACGCATAGAAAGCACAGGGGAAAGAATATATATATATATATATATATATATATATGTAACGCACCGGCACAGAGACAGAGTGATGGAGGCCGATACGTCACAGGGTCTATTCCGTCATCCAGTTTCCGCACTTATACGTCATTGGCCGGTGGACCTCGTCGCTGTCGGTTTTGAGATGTTGAAAGTTAATATCCCCTTATATCTCAGTTGATAACATACTGTTAATTGGCCTTTCCAGCCCTCGAACACACAAACTTTGCACCACTCTCAGAACAAAGACCTTTTTATTCCCTAAACTTTTACATATTGTCGAGGCAGCGACAATTAAAAAATCCCACCTCTACTCTGCTGCACGCCTATTTATAACTTTATAGAAGTCTTGTATCGTGATCAAAAACTCCTGCAATTATTGGTTCGGGCCCAGCGATCTGGGCCTCGAACTCTCACGCAAACATGTGATCTAAGCGCGAAAAGATTGGGAACAATACAGGGGTCGTATAGAAAGTGCCTAATTAAGTTCGATTTCTTTGTTCTCGAAACTGACTACGCAATTGATTTTCATCGCGATACGCCCAATCATTTTTGAATTAATTTTGGAATTTTAAAAGGGTTTTGGAGTTTTATCTTATTAATAAAAGCGAATGTTTGCGTGCGTGTGTGTGTGTGTTTGCGGCCTCGAGGCGAATCTGTGAAACTTACAGCCGTGAAATTTGGCACACGGGTAGTGAGGAATCTGAACATGTGCACCTAGAAGCTCGAATTTTAAATTTTATTACCGTTAATTTTTAATTAATAAAAAAACGAGCAATTTTTGAAGGATGAGTCCAGAAAATAGAAGAGCCTCACCAGCCGCCATATTTGAAATGTCAAAATCGAGGCATTTTTTTCATGAAAGTACATAAATGTTACATATTTGGAAAGAGCTTTGAAAACTGATAATTTTTTCTGCATACAGTTATTCTGTTACTTTAATAGTTTTACAGATATTTTAATTCTAAAAACACTCCACCGCTGAGAAATCAAATCACCCATCTACAGTGTGGTGCAGCCATCTGTCGGCAGCGACGGGAATGAAAATTGACGGGAATTTGAAAAGAGCTTTAAAAACTGATAATTTTTTCTGCGTACACTTAATCTGTTAAAAACTTAATCTTGCGTACACTTAATCTAGCAAAATCTTAACATTTTTGCTCCTAATAGTTCAGCACTTTATCCAGAGGTGCTAAGGTAATAACCCGTAACAGCAGTTTTTGAAAGAAAAATATTAATTTTACCGGGTATTGATTTTTAATTTCATTGTTTGTATTAAATGTTTGTTTTATTAAAAGTTATTTTGTTAATATTACCCCTATTGTTTTCTTTTTTACATTAATCCTTTTTTACTGTGTTCACTTTTTCAGTTTAATAATTATTTGTGTTTTAGAGCCTGATAACAGCTTTGATTACAGATATTATGAATGTTTATGTGCAAAAGTATGCAGTTTATATTATTTGTTCTCTCTTTCTATTAGAGATGCAATGGATCTTGATATATATATATGTGTTCGGCCCTGTAAAATAGAAATATATTTATTGTATTATTTTTGTCCTTTTTGTTAAAAAAAATATGTTAAAAGCTGAATGCTTCAAAGGAAATATATTTTCCAAAATATTAATTTTAAAGTATTTACATTCGAATCCTTTTAACTTCGATACTCCTCATGGTTCCAATTCTTTAGAAATGTGTACAACTTATAGATTTGGTTATGCATTATTGGTACTATAGCTATTTGCAGTAAATGTCTTAAACTCAGAACAATATCTACCCTCCTGGAAATAATATTTAATATGTATTGACTATTTTTTTACATTATAATATACCTAACTGGTTTAATATTGTCAAATTATTAACATATTTCATTTTAATGTAACTAAATATAGTCTAATTTTTTATATTAGTTTCACTTTTTATTTACTTAAATTCAAGTAGAATACATTTAAAATTAATGCATTCCCCTCAAAAAAGAGGAGAATACAATAAACAAACTGAAAAACTTTGCTCACCATATTTATATATATATAAAAAAAACCTTAATTTACCAATAAATATTTTTATGTGCTATGAAAGCAATAGTTTTTTTTTTGTTAATTTGATTTTAAAAAGACTTATGTTTTTTAATTTCTTAATCTCACATATTCCATACAATATTTATGTTTAACCATACGTTGCTCTTACGTTTAGCTTCATCTCTATATTTTGACCCTTTCAACATAAGGATTATATTAATGAATGTGTCAAAAATAACATGTTTGGTTATATTAGTTGTTTGAAAACAACTGATCTTGCATTTATGGTGCGTGGAACTCTTAATTGCATATTTCTATTAATTCCTTTGTTTGTCAATGCCTCCTAGCTATACTTTAATATTTTTGGTACAAAATCTTGCATTTATGGAGACATTTATTATGCAGATATTAATTATGGAGATGTTTATTGCTACAGAATCTTGCATTTATGGTGTGTGGAGCCCTAATTGCAGATTTTTATTAATTTTTTCGTTTGTCAGGGTCTTTTACCTATACTTTAATACAGGGATGTCCAGCCCGCGGGCCGCATGCGGCCCAAAGCAAGTGTTAGTGCGGCCCAGAGAGAGAGAGAGAGCTGAAAGTAAATAAAATATTAATAGCCTGCCTTGATATAAAAAGTAATGCAAGAAAAAAAAATAGACCATGTTATGCAAATCATCTTCAAAATGGTGAATTTTATGAAGGCTTGGGGATTGATTCATCGCCAGTTTCAGAAATTTCTTAAAAGTTTGGATGCTGAATATGGCGATACTTTTAAGAAATAAGGTAGCTCAGTGGAGAAAATATTAAGAAGGTTTTATAGCCTACTTGATGATATCAAATTGTTTATGACACTGAAAAGTAATCCGTGCCAGAACTTTATGATAACTGGCTTGCAGATTTAGCAGATTTTGATGGATCTGAATGCCAATTTAAATGACTCAAACACCCGTCACTTCCTGGATTTTACTTCAGTGTAAAATCCATGAAGTTGAAATTATGGCAAGCCAAATTAAATGTTAAAAATTTTTTGCATTTCGAGACGCTGACCAAGCACAATTCTAAAAATGTTATAAAATACGCAGCCTTACTCTCCGATTTAGTACAAGAATTTAAAATTGATTTCAGGACTTTCGGGAAAATAAACAATTGTATTTTTGCATGTTTTCTACTCTATTTACAGTCAGTATAGATATAATGCTAGCAAATTGTCAAATGGAATTGTCAATTTGCATAGAGTTGCAATCTGACATCTAACTTAAAGAGAAATTCTATCGAGTCTCTTTGTTGTACTCATAAATCATACCTGCCCAGATATAAATATCCTTCACTAAATAGTCAAGCGTTATTCTGGTCATCAACGTTTGGAAGCACGTACATCTGTGAACAACTATTTTCAAGAGTGAAGCACACTAAGAGTCAAATTAGAACCAAAATATCAGATGAACATCTTAACAACACCATGAGAATTGCAACCACTTCAATCGACCCGGATACTGAAGCTTTAGTTTTTCAAATTCAGTTCCAAATATCACATTATGACTCCTATAGTTATCTTTTTAATTATAAATAAAATCTATAATGAAATAAATACATATGTTAACTATACATTATACTTTTTTTACTCGTCAACAATTTTTAATGTTAGGTATATTTTTGTGTGGCCCAAGACAATTCATATTCTTTCAATGTGGCCCAAAGAAGCTAAAAGGTTCGACACCCCTGCTTTAATACTTTATTTTTTTGTTGTTGAATTATTTACATTTTACTTAAATTCAATTCAAGCAATACTTTATTTATACTGTGTTTAGTTTTTCATGCAGAGTTCACAAGGCAAAAGACAATTTGACATTTTTAATTTTCAGCTTTTAGTGGTACAATGATGAAAGGCTGAATCTATCTAAATTCTGAGATGTGTATAACATTTCACATGTTTTTTTCCTATGTTATTTATACTGTGTTTAGTTTTTAAGTTGACTTTGGTTAACAAACATTCATATTGAACCCCGAATCAAGAAACGAGAAACATAGTTTATGAAGGTACTTTGAGATAATATTTAAGAGATTTATATGGAGTTTAATAAGGACAGGATGTTTCTATTATTCCTACAGAATCTTGCATTTATGGTGCGTGTAGCCCAATTTGAAGATTTCTGTTAATTTTTTCGTCAGTCAGTGCCTTTAACCAATACTTTAATACTTTTTTTTTGGCTACAGAATCCTGCATTTATGGAGGTATTTATATGGACAATTAGACATTTTTACTCTTAAGCTTTTAGTGATTTATTATAAATGTATATATATATTAGGATATTTATACTGTTATTAAATCTATGTTATTTATAATGTGTTTAGTTTTTAAATTAATTTTTGTTAGCAAACATTAGACAATTTGACATTTTTACTTTTAAACTTTTATTGGTAGAATATTGAAAAGCTGAATCTACTAGAATTCTGAGATGTGTATAACATTTCACATGTTTTTTTTAATGTTATTTATGCTGTGTTTACTTTATTGGATATTTTTGAAGGGCAGTGAATTTCGTATTTATTTGGTGTTATTTAAAGTTAATTTTCTAATATTACTCCTTTTGTTTTCTTTTTTTCATTAATCCTCTTTTACTGGGTAAATTCCCAGTATACGGATTACCGTTGAAACTCTCTCTTTGGAATATTTCTGTGATATAATTGTGTTAAGCTTTGATTTTAGCTTTGATTACTGCTATTCCATGATTGCTGAAGGGATCGGGTCCATAAACCGACCGGCTACACGAGCGAAGCACGGCTAAGTAAATTTGACATTTTTACTTTTCAGATTTTAGTGCTACAATGATGAAAGGCTGAAATTCTGAGATGTGTATAACATTTCACATATATTTTTTCTCTATTATTTATACTGTGTTAATTTTTAAATTGATTTTGGTTAACAAACATTCTTAAAATCCCGGGCATCGCCGGGTATTTCAGATAGTATGTTATATATATGCATAACACCTTAATGAAATTTCTAAACCTTAAATCCATTAACCTTATATATCAAAACACAATTATAATAGTTTAAAATAATTTTTTCTGTAATAAGAATCTGTAAAACATTCTCTCAACCATAAATATGCCAACTGAATATCATTGCTCTTGGAAAGCACAGCATAAAATTTAAAAAAATTTTAAAATATACAAGAAGAAAATTTCGTATGCCCAGATCCTGGACTAAAGTCACACACATTGTCAAATTGAGGGACAATTGTTAGAAAACCTGCTAATTTTGCAAATAAATTGCCTGAAGGAGCAGGTATTGGAATCTTAGAATCAGGCATGATTAACAAAAAAAAAAGAAAATTTTATAATAATATATAAAATTGAACATATTCTTACGGAATGCCATTAACAGATATGCACAATTTTAAACACAATTATAAAAGAACTTAAATTCTTATAATAATCAAGAATTAAAACAATTAATAAAAAAATTTGTATCATAATAATATAGACAGCATGCTAAAATCCTAATTTAAAACTAACGAGAGACAAGGGAAAAAAAGACTGTCTTTTTTTTCTACAGGTATTTCTATTAAAAAAATTTAATTATCCTTATAGGATAACATTTTGTTTTTAGTAACCAAATGATCATGGCAACCAAACTGATACTACACTAAACGAATGGTCACGGCAACCATGTGCTGGGTCGGATATAGGTTTAGTTGTCGATTAAAGATTTTAAATATTAACATTAAAATTCACAGGTACGAATATGTCCAGCTTGTAAACGCTGTAGAAAAGAGGAGGCACAACTCTTATGTATCAAATGAAGAGGACCATGTTTAAATTTAACACTGTTATTTATTTGCAATATTCACAAATATCATTTAATTGTTTAGTCATTTGGATTAATATTCTTTAAATAATAAGTTGGGCCCTCACCAAAATAAAAATTATACAATTAAAATTAGAATTATAATTTATCTCTACAGTGCTGTCACAAAATTAAAATCAATGGATGGACTTACCTGAAATCCACTAGCGACTCTCATTGTCGACTGCAAACTCTATCTGCTGATAATCCATAAAAAAAATCGTGCATCTAGCTGAAGATTGCTCGAAAGCGAATTCTGGGTATATTTACCCCAAATCTTACAACCTATTGCAAGAAGGCCTTGAAAAGCCCTCCATCGGCGAGAGAGAGAGCTCGCAAGCATCTGTCTAAAATCCCGCTCGCTGCCATCTATTTTCCAAAAGAAAATCATAGTTCTCTCTCCTCCTTTCATCCTGTTTTTATCACACATCTTAATTTCTATGCCCGTCTCTACCTTCCAATGATAATATCTTTCTTTACTTCGAAACCGTCCCACTTCTCCAAAACTGAGATTTTAGTGGCCTAAAATTATTCTTTTATTAAATTCACAAACCTCATTGGAGCCCTTTCATTCTTACATGTTTCCATTCCTTCCTTCATTTTTCTTATATTTTTATTTTCTTAACACCCGGTCAGACCAAAACATTTTCCCCATGACTGGCCTTTCTCTAACCTATGGGGTTTACCCATACCTATAACTAGACAACACTTACTGTTGAGCAAAATCCAGTAGTACAAAAAATCTTTTCATTTCTTATATTCTATATTCAAAAGACCGATTCTTACTGACCGTCGACGCTACCCTTTTCATCGGAAAACCCGCTCTCTTTTTCTAACATAGGCTAACATAGGCCCCTTTCTAGCACGGATCTTTTCTATCATTTCATCCTTCACTATAAATATCCCCTATTGCTTCTCGTTCCCGTTTTCTTTCTTACTAACCTCAGCGTAGAAAATTGTATAGTTACGAATCTAAAATATTTCTTAACCTATTCAACCCCTCTTCAATGTATAGAACTATTTTCTTGTGCTTCTTTGCCTACATTTTTCTACACACCTGCTCTTGCATTTCTTGTTAACAAGCTGCTTCAACCCGAAATTCTGAAAAGTATACGAATATTTTGTAGCTTTGGTTTGCTAGACTTCAGAAGCTAATACACTATTTACCAATAAGTATTTGGACACCTGTGATAGAAAAGAAAAACAAAATTTATTCATATTCAATAGTTGGTAGAAACTCCACGAGAGGCAATTACAGCCTCAACCCACCGGGCATGCTTTCCACAAGTCCTTGTATGTCGGCTAGTGGTATTTTCTTCCACTCGGCTTGGAGAAGACATGTAAGTTCCTCCGCTTATTTTGGATGGTTGTTGCTCCCCTTAATATGGCGATCCAACTCGTTCCAGAGGTTCTCGATAGGTTTCGGGTCTGGGCTCTGGACAGGCCAGTCCATTCGGTTAATCCCATTGTCACCATACCAATCCATGGTGGACCTCGCAATATGACAGCTGGAGTTGTCGTCCTGGAAGTAACATGGGTCCAACCCGTAAAACTGCCACAGCGCAGGAAGCACACTGTCATCCAAAATAGTGCAGTAAGCGTCGGCGTTGAACTTACTATGAATTGGGACCAAGGGTCCTAGTCCATACCAGGAGAAACACCCTCAGACAATAATTCCACATCCGCCGAACTTTATTGTGGGAACAATACATTCTGACAGGAGGCGTTCTCCAGGCAGACACAAGACCCAGATCCTGTCGTCCGAACGGTAGAGAGTGAACCTTGATTCGTCGCTCCAGATAATCCATTTCCACTGATCTTCGGCCCACTTTCGATGTGCTTTACACCACATTTACCGAGTAGCGTGGTCGGACTTTGTGATCAAAGGCAGCACGACCGGTGGCGGCACGCCTTTGATCACAAAGGGCGGCAGCACGACCATGAAAACCAAGCAGATGTGCTTCCTTACACATGGAATCCATTGGAACAACACTCCCGATTGCCTGTTGAAACTCCTGGAGTATGTGGGTCATCGGTTGGGTGCGGTTCTTCCGAATTTCTATGGCCAGCACCCGTTGTTCTCTATCTCCCAGTTTCGTGGGTCTGCCGACTTTTGGGGCACATTCCGACAATCACCGCTCACCTTCCACTTCTGAATCACATAGGCCACTGTCGATTTTGGGAAATTCAGCTTGCTAGATATGTCCCTTAAGGATCGCCCATTTCTGTGTTACCCGACGATTACACCTTTCTCGAAATTAGGTAACTCTGTACTTGGTGGCATCTTGCATTCGGCTAATGCCAATGTTGTTTCCTACACGATATTTAACGACGGAGGGTGTGACGTATATCAAGACCGCAGATAGCGTTATTTGCATGGGTGTCCAAATACTTATTGGTAGATAGTGTATAAACAATATAAATAATTCTCATTTTGTATATAGAGTAAAATATTGAAAATTCAACAAAATGAGGCTGAAAGTCCCTTGTCCCCATAAATGCCGGGAAAATGTTTAGAGCTGATTCAGTGAATTCAAAGAAAATTTCAAAAAAAGATCCTCTATTATTTGTAGTTTTCATGCATAATTCCAATTTTTTTTGTGAGGTGTTTTGGGATTCTTCTCAAATTAGAGCAATAATTCTCAACCGCTGTGCCACGACAATTTTTTTTTGGGGGGGGATAAACAAAAGCATATGAAAAGGGCCCTCTTCATAAATATTAAGTTGGTATCAAACATTTGATCAAACATTTGATCTTCAAGCACCTATCGCAAGTCTCAATCTAATAAAACAAAACTATTCTTAGTGATTTCTATTGTAGTCCTCTAATGTCATAATACGAGTGTCATAATACTCCTACACTGAATCCCATGGATATTTTTGAAATTGTATTAGTATTTATCTATTCTAGTGTTTGTTACTGATATCTTTCAGTAAATAAATAAAATCAGCAGTGGAGTGAGTATTGATTTCAACTTAATTTTGGCATCTTCCTGATATAAATTCCACTTTGGCATAACATTAAATAAATTGAAAAAGCTAGTATTTTAACAAGGGTACCCCAAGTTTCTAATCACATTTCCAAGGGTGCCGCAAACGTAAAAATGTTTTGAATCCTTGAGATAGAGGGTAGCCATGCTTTTTTTTCATAATTACAGTAAAACCTCGTTTATTCGGCCCTCGTTTATCCTGATCCCCGGATCAGATTTTTAGACATTATTTTTATTTTATGTTCACATTAGACAGTAATTTTTAACTGTAATAGCAAGAACGTAACTACAAGTGCGCCAAATATTCGCCTTTTAGTTTGATTCAATGAACAGTTCCTGCTTAGATTGTACAATAAATTATGGTAGTTAAATGCTTTTTGTTGAGTTTAAGAGAGCTTTTCTAGACTTACCAATTCTTTGTTAAGAAATGATGTGAAGAGTTAGTTTTATATATTTTAATGTCTTGTAAACAATACTATGAAATTTTGTTAAAAAACGTAGTTTTTTATCGTAATAAACGGTAAGTCTGCTTAGTTAAGGATTTTGATTTGCTTATTACCCATATTACCCGGATTATCCGGATAAACGAAGTTTTACTGTAGTTTAGAAATATCTTGTTTGTTTACAATCAAACCTTTCGAGAAAAATTTCTTTCCCTATTAAAATATTAATACAGAGGAAAGATAGAGGCAAAATTTGTTACTCTTCCTTTAAATGTATCAACGAAAGCTAAAAAAAATTTAAGTAAAAACCGGTTAAAAAGCTAACAAGCTTTGTAAAAAAAGGACTAGGTTATTTTTTTTTAATTTTTCTCTTTTCCGTGTGTTCTAAGAAACCGTCAAAATGTCTATATATTTAAATTAAAGCATTAAATGATCGTAAGAGAAACGAAATAAATAAGTAAGTTTCCGAAAAACTAGCTTTTTGGAAAAGAAAATTTCCATCCAACTGAATTTGTGAAGAGTGAATCTTTGCGTCATAAATGTTTACGTTTATAAAAATTATCCTTAATTATAAACAGAGCTTTCATTAATCTTAAACAGATGGCGCTGTGGGCCATTAGCTTTTGAATAAAGTTTAGTATTAAAGAAAAGGATCATATAAAAACACGTTTTCAACTGAATGTTTATAGTATTTCTTCTGGAATTTGAAAAACTATTTTAAATTTAAAGTAAAAAAATATATTTTTATTATGGTTATGTAACTGTATTTAAATAATTTTATGAAAAGTGAAAAAAATACACGCAATAATTTTTATAAATTTTTTTCTAGCTCACTTAAAATGATATTTTCACTATAAAAAAGGTCCTAAAGATAAAGATAATTTAATTTATCTTATCCAAACCATTACATTAAATACACATAATGATCATTCAGATGAAATATATTCAAAATAAATTTTTATCGGACGTTCAAATAATTTCACCCTAAAAATGTGATAAAACCTATTTGAATAGAGTAAATTGAATTGTGTTTAATTATCTGATTAAAGTAATTTTATGCGATCTCAATGTAAAAAAGGAATAAAGAGAAACATTTCAACAGTTTGGGAGCAATTAACTTGAATGAAAATGTTAAAATTGTTTAATCGTAATGGATAAGCGCTTTCATTAAATTAAGATCTTAAATAATGGAATAAATGTTTTAAATAACCATTTTACTCTGCACGTTAACGTTACTCAAACTGTAGGTACCTCTTGATTAATAACGCAGTTAATTAATCTGTCACTGTTGCTGTATAAATCAGTCATAATTATCAAAGGGGAGAATTTAACTAATCAAAGGTCGCGCGGTAACAAAGCCCAAAACTTTTAATTATATTCTACGTTGTACATAATAGGTGAAGGCTTAATATAGTTTCATGAGTTTTGAAAACGTGTAAAAAGTTTATATAAAAATTTTTTTTTGAGAATTTTTGAAAATTTGAGAAAATTCTTTTGCGGAAAATTGAACATAAATATGTTGAAATAGGCAAAATAGGTATGTATTAACAAATATACCAACAATCTCCCTATCGCGACAGAAATCAAGAGACAATCTTTGGGAACATTCATTAGATTAAGAGCTTCACAGAAGGCGAATTGGATTAATGATGGAGGTACGGGCATATTAAAAACACAGGTGTCCCCAATTGAGAGTTGTCTAAAATTATTGGATGAATTTGATGTTACAGAATTGACGGTTTTGAATACAAACTTGGTAAACCCCCTAGACTTTATGGACATTGAAAATCACCTGGAAATAGATAACTCGGGCAAGAAAGGAATTCTAGAACCAATTTTAAGAACCACCTCATTGTGTGTATTGGATGAGAAATACCCTGAGTCTGAATGGACAAGGGTTTACACAGATGGTTCCAGGCTTCAAGATAAGACTGGTGCCGGGGTATATAGCAAACTATTTTCTCATTCTGCTTCTGGTGGAGGGGACATGTCTAGCTATGATGCTGAAATCCAAGCAATTTCATTGGCAATGAACAGCCTCATATTGAATACCAACCAATTTACTAAAGCTGTAATTTTGGTGGACTCAATGGCTGCAATACAGGCTGTTACGACGAATCGTCGCACTGAATTGCCTGGTATCTCCCAAATAAAACAAAATATTAAACTCCTTGAAAGCAATAATAAAGTGATAGTGTTTCAATGGATCCCATCGCACGTTGGCATTGAAGGTAACGAAAGAGCCGACTCGTTAGCAAAGAAGGGAACCCTAGAACAACAATTAAGTCATCCAATCTCTACAGGCTCAATAAAGAAAAAAATCTACAACAAAATCTCTTTAAAACTTAAGACAGAGCAGAACTTGCTATCTAAAGGAAAACGTTGGGAAGAGATCCAGGACAGCTGGAAAGACTATAGTCATAAATCCCGTACAGAAGCAGTGGCACATTTCAGACTCAAAACAGGCCACGACTGTCTACCAGAACATTTAAACCGAATTGGCATCCTAACCAAAAGTGAATGCCAGATCTGCAGGGCTGAGAATATGAATGCAGATCATTTACTTACATGCCCAGGACTTGATCCGGAAGCCCAAAAAAGTGAGAACTTTACCAAATTATACTGGGACGCTAGAGATATGATGAACTTTCTATGAATTTTTAACACCTTTTATCTGACTTTGTTTACTGTTGTGCTTTAGGCATCTGTTCAATGCTTAGTTCTTTGCTGTTTGTGTTGCCTGTAAATATGGATTAATTTTCCAAATAAAGCCATAGGTTAAAAAAAAAGAAAAAAAAAAAAAAAAAGGTATGTATTAACATCACTCTGATACGTATAATTACTTGTTTAAGTATGTATGTATGTATGGATGGAAGAATGTTGTTTGCAATTCATTCTAGGAATGAGATGGGGGGGGGGGAAGGGAGATTTTTCTTGGTTGGGAGCGGTTAAAGTAATGTAAAAGAAAATGTATAAAGAGCCTTTTAACTAATTTAAACACACATATATGTTGTTGTTGTTGGTCGTAATGCCCCCTGGCCGGAAGTTCCAGATCAGATCCATATAGGCTTTGCTGGTTCAGGAGTGCCGCTATATGACTGTGCCGCAAGGGTCTGAGTCCGTCTTAGCTAGGTACCACCTCAATTTCGACCGAGCAACGCAAAGGTGACATCTGGTGGAAGTGGATCGTACCCTCTCACACCCTCTCTGACTTCATAGACTGATTCTCCGGCCTACGGATTTAACATGCTCATATCCGGCCTAGACACTTAAATATTAAATGGTAGGTATTAAATGGTAATATTTAATGGTATTTAGGTATTAAATGGCGCTTGTCGTGATTGAAACCGAGCACCTACGACTCTGAAAGTCCACGGTGCTACATACTAGGTTACTTCGATCCCCATATATATATATATATATACAGAGGTTGTTCGCACATTTTTTAGACGATTTTGGTAAGCGGTAATAAAAAATCGTTTGCTGCAAAAGAAATAATTGCAATTGTACAATGTTTTTAAAAGTCAAAATTATCGTCTGCGGCTTGAAAGTTTTGTTTTTATTCAAAATGGCGTTTTTAACAAAGCAGTGGTTCGAAGGCTACATTTATGCTCTTTCCGAAGAGAAAAAAAACGTCAAATTGGAGCCTCAAGTGGGACAAAAATTCCAAACAAGTATCCAAGGAAAAAACGGACATCTTCGACTATTGCAAAGGTACGTTGTTTAATGTTAAAAGAAAATCCCCCTAGTCAAAGGACAGTTGCAAAATCATTAAAATGCTCGGTGTCCACTGTAAACAAAATGATAAACGTTGATTTAAATCTTAAGAAAGCGAAAAATCGCAATGTGCATCGTCTTCTTCCAAATCATATCGCTGAACGCAGGACACGCTGCAGAATTCTATATGAGAAACACTTATCCAAAGAAAAATGGAAAACGATTGTCACAATAGATGAATCATGGGTGTATTTAAATGATTGCACCAAAAAAAGAGCCATTTATTATCATAAAAGGGGAGAAAAAAATTTAAGTACATGGTTCAAAGAATCGAAGGAAAGTTTTTCTAAGGGATTCATGATTGTTGCTGGATTTTCTTATAATGGCAAGTTAAAAATAAAGAGAGTGGAAAAAAATGTCAAGATTAACTCCAAATACTATCAGAAACATATTTTATCGCCAATTTTTCTGAATGAAATACCATCGCTTTACCCACAGTGCCATCAATCTGTGAGACTCCATCAGGACAAAGCTAGCAGTCACACATCAAAATCCACTGTAAATTTTCTAAAAGAAATGGAACAAAAAACTGGTATCAAGGCCATACCCTTCACTGATATCCCTACTAAATCTCCCGATGTATCACCTATGGATTTTTGTGCTTTCGGACTTTTAGAATAGAACATTTAAAACACAAGAATTTTATGTAATTTAGTTTTGTGAATACAATATACATCGTCTAAAAAATGTGTGAACAGCCTCTGTATATATATATATATATATATATATAATGATATTGGGGTCGATGAAATTCAGGAGTGGAAATAATCGTAGAGTCTTAGAATAATGAAGTCGTAGAGAGGTTTAGGCAATGGGTGTGGTCGAACCGGAGCCAGGCGAAACTGAGAAATCAAACCAAAGAAAAGTCCAGGCGAGAGATACAATCCTCCACATAACTAGTTATTCAGTTTTTATTTCAGAAGCATTATCGTGGCTGGCTGTAGTTATTTCAGAATTTCACATTTGGACATATTATTACAGGATACCACATTGAGAACAGTCCGAAGCCTGCCGGAGCAACACATAATGGCCAAAACCCTGCAGCGGAACTTGCTGCGTGCTGCTACGACGGAGATCAGGCACAGATGACGCGCGAAACTCTAGGTTCACGCCCTTGAGTACAGGCGCGCTGAACTTTTAATTGGTTAAAACGTGACACCTGACCTTATCAAGCCGCATCGGACGAGGTCACGTCATGGCTTCTAGAACAATCTTCGTATATAAGATTTCTGTCCGCACATGGACTTTGGGAAAATTTAATAGATTAATTTGGTATTTAGATCAAAATCAAATTGAGGGATAATGTTCTGTTGCGGTAAGACAAAGTTAATGAAAGGAAACGTTATTGTTTCATATATATATATATATATATATATATATATATATATATATATATATATATATATATATATATGTGTGTGTGTGTGTGTGTATGTGTGTGTGTGTGTGTGTGTGTGTGTGTGTGTATATATATAATATACTAGCATTATTGCCCGGCGTTGCCCGGGTAGATATATAGATATAAAATTTTTCATGCATTCCATCAAAAAAATACTGGGCTGCATTCCCCGCTCTTCATGTTCATCTGGCCAGACAGAATGCGCTTAGCGCGTTTCTACTGAAATAATATACCCAGCATTCTTTTGATGGAAAGCATGAAAAATTTTATATCTATGTATCTACCCGGGCAATCATTGTTTAAAAATAATTTCATTAATTTTCTTATGCCTTAATATAACGAATGGACTAATAGTTCGGAATGAAAGTTATGTGTCGTTATGTTTCTCTGTTTAAAGAGCTTTTCTTCCTACTGCTTAATAAACCCCAAAACTCTAAAAGATTTATCTTATATGATTTCACGGAATAAGTAATTGAAATACATATCGTATGTTAACTCTGTTTCGCGAACTTAGGGGAAAAACCTGCAGAACTCTTAAACTTCTTCCCATTTTATGATCCTGAAGCAATTAATATATTTAGATCAACAGAAGGCTTCCAAAAACTGGCCATGGGACAAACTTAATTTTTCTTCCTTTTTTTTCCAAATTTTATTAAGTTCTATTAGTTTGAGCGCCATTGTCTAAAATTGTCTAAAGCAGCGGTTCTCAACCTTTTTAGACTCACGATTCCACTAAACGTAAGAAAAATAAACACCTCGTCTTCCCCCCCCCCGTTACCCCCAGACCAACTCTCAAACCACCCGAGATCACCCCTGAGAATAAACCGCTTTTCCCCCGCGTATCGAATTTGAAGGGTCGTGGTAAAGGGGCTGTATCCACATTTAAGAGGTGCGCTTAGGGGCACAAAAGTCACTAAAAAATTAATTTAAAAAAAACTAATTGAGCCCCAAATTTCGTTTTTCCTGATTTAAGTTTCTAGGGTCCAAAACATTAACTGTGCCGAATTTGGTCCCGGTGGGTGAAACAGTCTATGATTCTATAGCGGACAAACAAACAGACAAGCTCTTTTATATATAAAGATATACACACACATACACAGGTATAGGACAAAATAATAGGAACACCCATTTCGAAATGTGTTTTATTTCGATCGTCCAATACAACTCCGCCACGTGTCGCAACAGTTTACCGTCTAGTGGCGGTGAAAGGGAAAGTATGAGTAGAGCATTTTAAGGTATGAGAGTTGTATGAGAAAGTTCCGTTCCCAACAAAGCGCCATTATGTCCGACCTGTCCGACCGACGTGCGAAGAAGCATGATCATTGGAGCTCGCCTCGCTGGAGCGTCCGTGTCGAGAACAGCCAAGTTTGTGGGTGTTTCAAAGACCATGTGTATTTATGACAGTTCCGAGGTAAAACAGTTGACGAAAGTGAAGATAATCGCCCGAAAATGAAGTCTACCCTGCCGCAGATAATTTCCGAGATGAACAACACCCTTATGCAGAACCCCGATTCCAGCAAAAATATTCAACGAGAGCTGCATACTGCGATCAATCATGGAAGAGTGGATATTTCAAAGACGTTAACATCGCCGCGAAATGCTATGATGCGACGACAGTGGTGCCGAGACCAACAAAACTGGACATAACAGCAATGGGAACGTCGGTCATCTGGTCTGACGAACCATCATTTACATTATTTCAGAACCACAGGCCGTGAGTACGTCTGTCTAACACCGGCAGAAACATTTCATGTTGGCTGTCTGGTTCCTACCGTGAAGCATAGAAGGGGCTCTGTGATGGTAAGGGGCACGATATAGGGCCGTGGCTTGTAGGGCCACTCTTAGTTCTTAAGGGGAAGATCGTAAGCAAGCATTATTGCAGTATTCTCGCAGATCATTTCCATCCTATGCGTCAGACTCTGTTTCCTGGAGAACGTCCTGTGCTCCAAGATGACAATGCCTCTGTTCACACAGCTCGCTGTGTTCAAACATGGTTAAATCAGCATAATGATGAAGTGAAATATCGCATGTGGTATCCTCATTCCCCTGATCTCAACCTCTTTGAGCATCTGTGGGGGTTTTTAGGGAACAAGGTCCGTGCTCGGTTTCCTCTTCCGCCCACACTACTTGAGCTCGAGACCGCTCTGGAATGGGTGCGAATTCCCTTGAACTTTGTGCAAGACCTTTATTCGTCAATCCCACTTTGAATGCAAGCTGTAATTAAGACTAAGGGTAGCTCAACCGCCTACTAATAAAAAATTTGTATTCTTTCCCACGTGTTCCTATTATTTTGTCCTATACTTGTATATATATATATATATATATACATTAGATAAATGCCTGTGCTTCGTGACGTAGTACATTATTAGCAGAAATTATGTCAATTAGTTCATCATAACATTGTATATTGTAAATAATTCATCTGAAAAAGTAATATAGTAAATTACAGGAGGAAGGCATTGACAGCCGAAAAAAAACAGAATTAACAGGAATAAACAGAAAATCTGTACTTAGCGCTATACGTAGCATAAAGGCAAGATTCTGTAGCAATAATAGTAAACACAAAGAACCAAAGCAATAAAACGAGGCAATCGACCGGTCTCTTCATCAGGAGGCCTATCGGTTACCTCAAGGGCGAACTTTCTGAATAAGATGCAGGTCTAGCCAAAAGACATCCCAAGGCCGAGATCCCCCATGGAAACAGAAAGTCAAATACATTAGACAATACAGAAGAATACAATAGAATTGCAATGGCAAATTCACCCTACCCCGATAATTTTAGAAGTGGCGGTTGAAACTAAGAGTAAGCAATTTAACCATAAGAATTTCTTAAGGTGTCCATGTGGGGATCTCGGGGCCTTGGGATATCTTTTGCCTAGACCTGCATCCTATTCAGAAAGTTACCCCTTCAGGTAACCGATTCATTTGGCCTCCTGATGAAGAGACCGGTCGATTGCCTCGTTTTATTGCTTTGGTTCTTTGTAGTTACTATTATGTCAATTGGTTAATTTAATTTAAATTTAAGTTAGCAGTAAATTGTTTTCAATCCTTTAAAGAGTTCGCTGTATAATTTAACGGTTGTCATCCGGCATTTAAGCCTCTATTTTAATACCCTTGAGGGGATTCAATTAGAAAAAAAAATTTGAGCACCTGGGACATTACAGGAAACACAAGGAAAATTTTCGCCTTCTGGTTACAGAGATGTAGTGGTCAGACAGTCAGGGATTTTTTATATTTCATTTATCTGGGAGGGAGGGGGGGTTAGCCCTTTGAGCCCTAGTAAATTTCGAATTATTTATACACACATATATATATACAAACAAAACAACATAAACTAAAAAATAAAATAAGAAGGCGGGCATAGACTGCCAAAAAATTAACTCAAAACCTACCCTAGCATTAAAAACATAAATAACTTTTCAATAAAAGATTGCGCAGTTGCTGCAAATCATCACATTGAAAAAGGCAAATATAACGAAATTTAACAGAGCAAGATAATTTTAAGAAGAATGTAGACAAAAACAATACAGAAATCAAGCACTCAGGGCTCCACGCACTAGAGGCAAGATTATGTAATAGTGCCGGAACTAAACCGAGGTAACCGACAGGTCGCGTTATCAGGGAGCCTAACCAAATCAGTTACCTCAAGGGGAACTTTCTGAATAGGATGCAGGTATAACCAAAAAATATCCCAAGGCCTTGAGTTCCCCAATGAAACAGTTAGTCAATGGAAAATGAAAAGACACAGACAACTTACAGTAAGGGCTCAACGCACCATACATGCAAGTACACATACAATCCTAATGAAAAGACACAGATGCATACATACCCTAATTCAGTAGGTGACGGTTATGGCGAAACAGCAACCCAATTTTTCCCTAGTAATTACGTCACTGTGGCAAAACCACAGCGCTACACCCCATTGAAGTTTAAAGAAATATGAAATCAGAAACGCTATCCTAAACAACTTTAAAAAATACCCGAATCTCGTGTGACGTACTATCGGCATCATCTGATGGCTTCCTGTAATTTGCATATTATTCTTGAAGATGTGTGTGATAATTCTACAGGTGAAATTTTAACTTTAGAGTTCAATTTCAGCGTGATTCTGAATTATCCTTAATTTATGGACATAGTGTATTTAACTTGCAATATTACATTTCATTTTTTCAATTTTTATTATATTGAAAATTATATTACTTTTAACTTTCTCATTGGAATTATTTTCAATAATTTGATAAATTAATAATTGCATATTATTATTTTCTTATTGCATTATATTAAATCTTTATAAACTAATTGCAATATGTTGTTTCATGATACAATGCCGGTATATAATTTTTGAAATTATTATCAATGCATCACTGATTGTGCGCAAAATTTTCTCAACTGTAACTTCACCTATTCTACTGAGTGATGCAGTAGTGATGGTAACGTCATCACTCCTTCTCACTCGTCTATAACAGTCCAACGATAACGTCATGGGACCCTTATCACCGAATCGTCCAAGGATAACGTCAGCACTGTTGACAAAAAAAGTTATCCTTAAATTTGATCTCAGTTGGCATTTATCATTATTATTTTTGCCTTCCTGTGTCATTTGTCTTTTTCCCTATATATATATATATACAGTGAAACCTCTCTATCCGGCCATCCCTCTAAACGGCTATATTTTGTTCAGAACAGATTAAAGACTCCATAGAGCCAATGTTATGGAAGAAACCCCTTTTCCACGACCACCCCTCAAAACGGCCACTTTTATTCGGACCATGGTTGTCCACCATACAGAAGTTTCACTATATATATATATATATATATATATATATATATATATATATATATATATATATATATATATTTATTTATTTATTTATTTATTTATTTATTTACAGGGATTTGAAGCGGAAAGCGCCGGAACGGTGTTCAGTACCTCTCTTTAGGAAAAAAAATTACGATAGTTAAAAACATTTATTTAATCATATAATACTCTGTAGTTAGTGAGTGGGCCTGGCCAATTATATATATATATATATATATATATATATATATATATATATATATATGGACCATATGTATCAAAATCTCATGAAATGATGCCTACATACCTTTAAGTAATTACACGGTGTAAAAAAATCTGTTGTAACTTGCTCATGAACAAACTTTACAGCCTTACATTCCAAACGGAAATACCTAACTGATGAATTTACAGAAATCAGAACACTTAAGTAGACGCAAAATGTTATAAAATTGGAATATATATTTTGGGAATATATATATTTTTCCGCTCTTTCCACGCTAAACACCCTGTTCTGAAATGAGCAAACTTATTTTTTATCTTCTTCTCGTTTAATTTTCCTATTGTTGTCTGTCGTGTAAACATTGTATGCCGTCTCCGGAATGCCTCCTATTTGGCGTAAAAAATGATGCTCCAATCACCGTGTGGGAAAAAGAAAACGCATTGTTAAAAATAGGTTAACTGAAAGGCGCTTGAGTACGAACCCATCTTGGTTACTGCTTTTGTTTTGAAGCAGTCGGGTAAACAAACGGTCATAAAAATTCAGTCGGAGCAAACCTCGTCAAAAATTCGATTTGAAAAGTCGTAAAAGAGATCACACAAAAACTTGGAATTTTTTAATTTTTTTTTTTTTTGGTGAAATAAACATATTTGCTGTTTAAGTAAATTTCCTATTAATTGCTAGATAATACTGAAAACTTGGAATTATAAAGGGAAATGCTGTATGAGAATCGTATATTTCAATATGGAGTGGAAATGGCACTGGACTATTTTGAATTTTTGCTTAGTTGGCTGCATAATGCACTGAACCTTTCAGTTTGCTTGTTTGCAATTAATTCCAAGAGGTGGCACATGATAGCTCTGTATTTGCGAGAATACACCATGAGTAGAAACAGAAGGGACCCACAGCGTCCTCGTTTCGAATCCCGAAAAGTGCCACAGAATGCTCTGGTGTTTACGCCGAATATGCCACGGAACTGGACATAATTGAAGGTAACTACAAAATGACCAGGCAACAAGTAAAGGCAAAGATTAAGGCATATGGAATGAAAGTCTGGCAAGAAAGGCGGGCCGATAGTGAATTGGGGAGTTCATAAAATCTACCCTCAGGTTTCCTTAGAAAGATTAATATCGAATTTCTATATAAATCAAGCTATCACTCAACATGGAAGCGTGGGCTCATATCAAAGAAGATTTTTTGGGAAGAGTGACATCTGTGCGTGCGGAGAGGTCCAGACAACAGAGCATTGTTTATTTAATTGTGTAACATGGAGAGATTTGCGATCGAGTTTACCGAGGAAAATTACTGAATAGTCACCACATAAATTCTATAATGACTACTATTGTAGAAAATTCAGTTTGGCTGTGACGAAAGACCTTATGGACTTTCATTACCCCTTTTTGGGTCATTGATAATTCTGTTGTTTGTTTGTTTCGGTTTATATAATTAATTATCATTGCATGTATTTATTTTGTATTGTATGGAACGCATGTATTTATTTTGTATTATATAGTCCTAGTCAAGCTGATTGCCATTGCGAAATTTGTCGTCTCTCAAAATCATCCGTATACCTTCGGGAAGGACGGATTATCTCTTGGACTTACGCCGAATATGGGCATAATAAATTTGTAAGTATTGAAGTCTCTCCGTAGGGTTTGCAGGGGTATGAAGAGGGTATGACACTCCTCCCGATGTCGCCCTTGGGGATGTTCGTTCTAAATTGTGTTAGCAGAATATTTACCAGCATGGATTTAAACCCGGAAGGCCATAGTTGCTTTGCCGAGACCTGTGTGGTGCACTGGAAGCATCGTTTTCGAAACAGAATAAAACAAATTATATTGAAATCGGGCCAGTTATTGGTGTTTTTATTTTCATTTTATAATGTTAATTATCATTATTTTTTTGGCAACATATTGTGGGTTAATTTCAAATTTCCTTTGTGAGATGTGTCGGCTGAAAAGAGGAATGAATCTTTTGTTTATGACAGAACTATTTTAGTTTCAGGAAGACAGCGCCAGTTCCTTGATGTCGCTCTAATTAGCCTCAATTTAACAATAGGAAATGTCGAAATTCATTTGAAATAAGGCAAAACTAAACGAAAGTGTATCATCAAAAGCTTTTTTGCTTGTTTGTTTTGTTTTCATCGCAGAGATGTTACTTTCAAAAAAGTTGTTATGTCATTGATAGCGGGAAATATTTAGCGAAATTACCTGAAACTAAACTTTATTTTGGGGCATTATTTAAATTATGTTGCATTTTCATAGAATAGAACATCTATATATGTAAAACGCGTAGGTATGCGGCACAAAAATCGACGATATTTCTACACTCCGAATGGCAACGGCTGCCACTTCCAGATGTTAAAATTAGCGACCGTCCGTAATTTGCAACCGCGTGTCAACATGGATTTACGCACTGAAATCAGGAATGCTCGAAAGCGCGCTGCACGATCAAGTGAAAATTGGGAACAGTCTCAAGAAAGAAAGAGAAGAAATAATTCATTAAGAGAGAGCATAAATGATTGCGAGGTTAGGCTTAACCGTCGCCGGCATAGCAACCAACAACCAGTAATAGTCAATTTTCTCAACAATTTATTATTTGATATGATTAAGTGTAGATATCTGAATTGTTAACACTAATACATACAGAGAGTGATGTAATCAACACTATATTTTAAATTTCTCCCAACAATTTCTTATTTGTTGTAATGATAAAGTGTAGATATCTTAATTTTGAAAAATAGTACATACAAATAGGGATGAAATTTTTAAAATCATTGATGTTGGGTTTCTCAGTCTTATCTTTAACTCTGTTCTGGAGTAATGAAAATTCACAATTTTTAGTCACGATGTTCTAGAATCAGCCTTATAGAGAATACCCCTTAACAACGTATATTTATGATGACAGGTAATAATAACATTCCTTACATATGTTACTTTCAATTGCGTTTTTTTGCAAAAGAAAATATAAAACTAATAACGACCATGCCGGTCGCGCAGCGGCTAGTCCTATAAATAGTGGGTCTTACTGGATAAAGTATATTCGACGGGTTACGGGTGAACTGCAGTCTCCTCTAAATGCACCTGAATTCACTTTGTAGAATCCTTATTGAACACAAAAGTTTAAGAGTAGTTATTTATATAAAGAAGAGTAGAATACATAGCGATTAACAGATGATTAAATTGTAACGTTTAATACTGACGCACTCTTCGACTTCTACATTTCCTATCAACTTGTTTATATTTATTTGAGTTAAAGCGGCGGGTAATATCACATTCTTCTAACTAAGAAAAGTAGTTCTCCAATTTACTGCACTCTTAAATCCCTTGTGTATTTTTTTTAGTCAGTTGATAGCAAACTATCTAAACAGAGCATAACTGGAACCACAAAAATACCAGCATTGCAAAGTATGAGACCAATTTGTAAGATCGCAGCCGCATATCCACTTCAGTTGTTTTGCTTCATTTGGGGAATATCGTCGTTTGAAAGAAGCGATAAGTGAAGTATTTCAGAATATTTCAATAAATCATAAAATCATCCAGACAGTTTACCGACATATATACACTCAAAAGCAAACAAAAAATTTCGAAAGAAAAAAAAAATGCGCCAAGAAGGAGTTGTCCGATTGCAATGAAATTTAGGACGCTAAGGTGTTTCGACCGAACATACCAATGATAAAGATTTGGTGTCCAATTAATGAATAGTGGGAGCTCAAGCGCATCAGAACTGCGCATCCAGCACGTGTATATAAGGAGCGATTCTCGATCTGATGTTCAAAATTTCTGTTGCATTTCGACTGCGGATATCTTATGTCTTCCGTAACAATGCTCCTCCGAAGAATTCTTGTTCATTACGAGCATATTTCAGAGATTGAAACAGGTCGTGTCATCGGATTGAAAGTGGGTTGGACAAATCGAGGAATAGCTCGATATCTGGGTCGAAGCGATGCAGCGATTTGACGATGCTGGCAAGAGTGGGTCAAGATTTAAGCTTCAAGACGGCAGCGATATACCTAGGACCACAACCAGACGAGAAGACAGAGCGATTGTCAGATCAGCTGTCACAGTACCGGATTCTTCGTTATCAACCATCCGACGTGTGACCCGCACACAATTGTCCAACATCAGCATTGGCTGATGACTGAGAGAGCAGAATTTCCGCTCGCGCCGACTGTTACGCCGCTTACTCCTCACGCCAGTCAGTACACAGTCAAGTCCGATTACAGTGGTGCTTAACTCCATCAACTTGGAACTGAGCCGATTGGGGACTTATAGTCTTTAGTGACGAGTCCCATTTCCAACTGTGTCCTGACGACCACCGAAGATGTGTCTGGAGATGTCCAGGGCAGCGTGGGGACCCTGCCCTTACTATCGGACGCCACACAGGCCCACAACAGGGGTTATGGTCTGGGTTGCCCTTTCCTTTGATGGTCGGGTCCCATTGGTAGTCATAACTGACACACACCACAGAGATACATAGACGACATTCTGCGACCCATTTTGTTACCGTTCCTCTTGCACCACCCCAGACTTACTTTTCAACAAGATAATGCCCGTCCGCATACGGCACGTGTGTCTATGAATTGTCTTCGAGCTTGCCGAACACTTCCTTGGCCACCTAGGTCGCCTGATCTCTCCCCCATAGAGCACATTTGGAACGTGATGGGAAGATTGCAACTATCCTGGAATATTGCCGATTTTGCCCGATAGTTGGAGACAATTTGGCGAGAAATCCTGCAGGACACCATCCGGGAACTTAGTCTATGCCACGTCTGGTTACAGCTTGCATCCACCCCCGACGTGTACTGACGCCGTATTGACTTCCTCATTTTGTAACGATCAAACTCTGGAATAAATCATTCAATTGTTCCGAAATTTTAATCTTTTTTTTCTGTTCATGTTTTTTACATCCACAAATTTTTGTCGCAATCAGACAATTCCTTCTTGGTGCGTCTATTTTTTTATACACTGTATTTTTAATATGTACGTGCCCATATTTCATAGCAAATTGCTGCTCGAATACATTCGATGGTTGATATTTCGGTAGGTAACGTTTTACCCATGTTCACGGTTTAATAACAGTATTTTTAATAAATGGATACTTTTACTGAAATTACTGAATTTAAATTTTCACTGAATCAACTCTTTTATTTTGAATATTAAAGACAAAAAAAAATTCTTGAAGAAAAACAGTTAACGCGAAAATCCAATGGCATGCGTTCAAACGTCTATGCGTGAATTATAAAGGACTAATATCTTTCCCACGATGTCACTTATGTCATAGTGGACCGTAGTTATGAGAAATTTTCAGCCTAGTTTTTACGTATCTGAATTTTCCCCCAACCTCCTTAAAACGTTCTAACTCCTCCTATTAAAATGGATCCGTTCAGTTTGGATCCTGTGGGTTCGAGTCCCACTATTGGTATGTATGTTTGTAGCCGTTCAGAATCGACTTTAAACTGTAAGTCCCGGTCTAATTAGCCCCCGTGTAGCGAATTGTTGACCGTAGCGCTCTAAACCAAATCAAACTAAACCATTCAGTTTGCCTTTGTTATTGTTCTTAGTAATGCCCCCTGATCGGATAAATCCTAACCAGGTTCATTGGAGGCTCCAAGGCGAAAAAATGAGATGTTTAGCTCACGGTTATAGGCGCCACATGGGCACTTTGGCCTATGCCACCTCAATTTTGACCGCGCATCTCCCCCCCCCCCCCACGGGAGTTATCATCTGGGCTCATAACCAAATCCCACCCCCTACAAATCATACGGAAGGAATTTCCGGCCTTCGGATTTCATGTACCCCATACCCGGTTTAGACATGGGGGCATTCAGTGGCGCTTGTCAGGATTCGAACCGAGTACTCCCTCAGTGTCGCATTTCGAGGCGCTAACCACTGGAGATCCCCGGGTTCAGTTTGCTTTTTCCGTCTATTGTGTTGTATCACACTTTGTCCAGCACCATGATTTTCCTTGGATAAAATATCTAAAAACTTTTTTTTTAAAGCGGAGTCACTTGTCGTGTAGACATTCGCCTATAATTCACCGCAGTTTGCTGGCCATTTTATTATGGGGGCACCATTATAGGCGGCCCAGCATTACACCCTATAAAGAGACGACACTGGCGGAGGTATTTTAGTGGCGCGACGCCGGGAATATCTAAAAAACTAAGGCGTTGAAAAATGACGAACATAACAACACAACGCTGGACTCTCGGGTCATCCGAACATTTCACTAATCCCCTCTTCCGCCGAAAGAAAATAGTTGCTATGCGGAAAATTAAATAACAAACCATCTGTTTCAATAAACTCCTTCCGTGATTGGTGGAATAGTCTTAAAGGTAATAATTATCTTGCTCAAATGTGATTATGCCAGTATATCTAATAAAGAATGTAATAACGCGCAAGTTTTCAGTCTTCTTTCGCATCTTTATTCCTTCAGTCTATTTTTCACCGGGCATTAAATTCGCTCTGAAATATGGTACCTCTAAAACTGTCTCAATTTTTGCCCGGGTGTTACAATAACGAGATTCGCGTTTCGTGACGACGAAGTTTGAGATTAAACTTTCGACCAAATTCAGGAAACAAATCCCCTCGCTAAATACATCATCCGAGATGTATTTGATTTCTTTATACTTCGCTTTCCTTGGCAAATAATAACTTGAGATAGAATTTCTTTCCGATACAAACTTTTGAGCAGTTCCATTACTCGTCAAGACGGTGTTTTCTCGAAGATGACTCCCCTCCCCCACCCTTTCAACGACATTCTTGATGCTTTGGTGATTTACAACGAGATTAATGGGACGCATACACGTAAATAACATAAAGACACGAGTTTGTTTAAAGTCTTTTAATTGTTAACGAATCCAGAAAATATGTAAATTCTTCCGATACTGTTTCCCCCGTAATGACGAGAACATCAAAATGCGATACCGAAAGGAAAATTAGTGGAGATTTAATAACTTTTCTTTGAAAGAGTAATTAAATTGGTCTTTGAAAAGTAACTAACAAATACGATATTAAGGGAAGTACTGATGGCAATCGATTGCAAGATGCTTTTCTGGGAGCACAGCCGATGATAAATGGGACAAACACGTGTTAGTGGATTCAGTTCAATGTTCTCTGCAGCTTGACAGATAAAAATAAGTCAAGCCCTAATCTCTGCCTCTAGTGATGGTGGAAATATCAAATCGGTGAACCATGGTCTTGATAATTTAATAAGATTTCCTTTACGGCGGAATTATTGCTGCCGTCGTTCCTCGATCTTTCTGTGATCGAAGATGTTAAAGGTAACGAATTTAACATACTTGGATGAATATTCAAAATATTTTACTCACACGACTCACGAACAGAAACATTACTCAAACCTATTCACAAAACTAATTTACGATATTTATCAACTATTTCTACCTTAGACATCTGACTCTAAGTGACAGCAAACAAAAACTCAGTGTCTTAGGGGTCACACTCCCACGCACTCTTCTCTTTAACAGACTCACCACCAAGGGTTTCCCTTCATAGGACCCCCATAGAGTCGTCCCTATCTAGTAGAGAGCGCCAGGCACGGAAATTGCATTATCATTAGGGATACGTAAATTTCGCATAAAAAATATCGAAATTTTGCAACAAAAAATAATACAATATATAATATTTCGCATTTATTCATCCCTCCCCCCCCCCAAAAAAAATAAATAAATAAATAAACAAAATCATCAAAAATTTCGCGTTTATTAAAAGAAATTACAATTTTACTTACTTTGATAGATAAGTATCAAAATTCTTAGTTGAAAGCTAGCATTGTAGTAGTCTCCACATTATCTTCTTAAAGTCTTTTGCTTTCTGTCATTAATTATTATGTTGTACATATAAAATATCTCTCAGCATCTACGCTGTGACGTCACGCCTTTACGGGGGATGCGTTCTCACGCCCCACGGGCCAGCTGCATATTTTTCGAGGATTCCAATTCAAGTTCCCACCGAAATTTTTGAACACGTGGGGGATTAAAAAACGATACCAACAAATGCCGCCATAGTTTTTGGCCTGAAAGTTAATCCCAGACATAGCGGTTTCTCTAGCAAGCTGTGGGGGTAACTGTTTGGAAAACAGAAGCGTCGCCCATCATCGTCGTAAAGCTGTCTTCCATAGCGATAGCTCCATGCGATTTTGTCACTGGAATGTAATAGAGTTTCGCAGTTAAGAAGAGTTGTCAGCCGATAATCTGCCGCCGCCCCCCCCCCGGTTTTGGGAAAGCAATTTCTAAGAAGACGGCCACCACCGAAGTTTCCAAGCCGGGGAGATTGTCATGTAGCATTCAGCTAGGCAGACGTGTTTTTTGGAAGCTCCTGTTGAGACCATTAGTCTGGGAGCGTACGCTGTGAATCTGCACTTAAATTAATTGAATATGTTGTAACTGTTTAATGTTTGATTTTTTGTTGTAAATAAGTTTCTTGTTAAATTTCTGTTTAAAGAATTGGCCTTTTCATTATAATTAGGATTCTGTCTTTCTTGGTCGTGAATTCAGTAATAGTAATTTTAAAACATCCTCATAGATTAGCCTTAACAACCTATCATGATGACACAACGCTGTTAATGGAACTATAGAAGCTTTGTTTAGCTGTCTTTGCAAAGTTAAGGCAGCAACGTTTCGTTGAAATTAAAATCTATATAACATCAACAGAAGTCTCTTGGTTGACTACTTAAGTAGCTGAAATACCCTTGGCTTTGGCGCTTACAACAGACGTTCTTAAATCTACTAAATTGTTCCACAAAAGTTGATGGTTGATTTTTACAGTTAAATTTTTAGGTTCGACTCCGGTACAGACAAACTGCCCGGGTGAAATTCAGAACAAATCCGGAGATGGAGATTTCTCAGTTATAGACCTTGGATGGTCTTAATTAAGCTATTATGTTAATAAATTATTACTATCATTACCTAATTTCGCTTAAAAAGCCGTTTATCACTGAGTTTTCGCCGAAAAGTAATAAAGAAATAATTTTTCCGTTTATTCGCTCTTATCGGTAAATTTCGCATTTATTCGCATCTATTTCGTAAATACGAAAATTACGTATCCCTAATTATCATCATTTCCCTATGTGGCATGTCCCCGGGACTTCATTCGCCCAACTGTAACTGGATGGTGGCTATGCTGTTATAAGAGCACCACAGAGGTAAACCTAGATTGCTCCCTATGATGGGACAACACTGGAACCATAATGCCGTAGCCGCGGTTCGAACCCAAGACACCGCGTCGTGACCAATATCTATGGTGACCCATATTTCTAACTTCTCTATGGCGGCCAGTCACGTTTCCGAAAACCAGGTGGACGTTTTGAGGGGTGGCCGTAGAAAAGGGGGTAAAATAACATTGGCTCTATGGAGTGTAGTGGATCGGTTTTGAACAAAATATGGCCGTTTGGTAGGGTGGCCGTCCAGAGAAGTTTCACAGTATAATCTTATATGAACAAAAGTTAATTTTTTGTAGTTCTCACGGGCTAAAGCACAGACTGTCAAAGTCGTTGTTACCACCTAACAAGGTACATGGATAAATTCGCTGACGGAGGCAACTTTAGTCATTTATCTATATCAAGTATTGTAGCATTACAATTGAATGCATTAGTTTCGGTGCGTCAGTCGACCTCGCAGATAATCAATCCTACCGTTAATTACGGGAAATTTTCCGCTCAGTACTTTTCTCATCACAGATTAGCTGATGAGAGTTTATAAAATATGTTTATCGCATCTGAAAATAGATTTCTGAATGCGATGAAAGCGTTTTTCAAGAAATGTTTTATAATTTAATTTACTTTCTCAGAAAATGAATTTTAATTTCGTACGAAGATAATAATGACTTGACGTCCTGTGAAAACTAACTACTACTAAAAGTTAATATATATATATATATATATATATATATATATATATATATATATATATATATATATATATATATATATATGTATGTATACGCTTTCTTTATTTAAACACCTTCATTCTTATCTAGAAAACAGAATTCAAAATTATGCTTTTACTAGTCTGTGATTCGAAAAATACTGAGCAAATAATTTCCCCAGTAGCCTAATGCTTGGATTGAAGATTTGTTATCTGATGTGACCGTTTGACTCCCTTACAGGGTTGAGTGTTAAAATACTCGTCAAAAACTTAGTAGTTGATAAATAGAAATGTATTAGTTTACTGTGTGGATACAGTCAGAAGAGCGTCAACCGGATCAAAAAGTCACTCCCTAAAAATGTTTAAATTTATCGGAACTCCTACAGATTATATCCGTTCTAATTAACGCATAGATATGCACGGAAAACAGGTAAACACGGATAACCGTACAATGATATATCTTAAACCTGCCTCGATCTGTCTTCACCGTCTACCATCATCTTCATTTTCTATATATCGTAATGGACTGCGCATATTACTTGAAGTTTTATTTAAATGATAAAACTTAAAGAATTTATCAGAAGTGTCTGTTCTGGAAAAAGTGTGCTACATTCCTTATTTGTTTTCCAGCAATGTTACATTCGTTGAATAGTAGTTCATTTCTTACCTTTTACTTCATTTTAGAAGTCACCCACCTGGTGTAGTGGTTAGCGTTCTGAGCTGACATACAGTGGGCTTGGGTTCAAATCCCGAATAAGGCTTGGTTGTTTCCGCTTCGTCCCCGGAAACAACCAGGCTCATAGGGAGCAATGCTGGCTCACCTATATGGTGCTTCCATAATAAAGTAGCCAGTAAATTACGGTGAATGTCTAACGATGGTTTTAACAACGACAAGTGCCTCCGCATTAAACAAAAAATTTAAAAAAATTGACTTTAAAATTAAAACACAAGCGATTTTAATGTGAATACAAATTATATATGGAATTTAATGCATGAATGAATATGACAAAAAATTTCTTCAAATAAACTCACCGATGCTTACACGTGCATGGCATTCCAAGTGTGTGTTTCTTTTTCGGATCACAAAACGTGCTTCCGAAAGTGATATGTCTGTAACCAGCAGACAAAGCCACATAATGCTTGTTATTTAGTGTGTGCAGACATCTTTATTGCTTAAAAGAAAGATACATTTTGCTATGTATTGGTATTATGTAGCTTAAAAAGTTGGCCGAAAAAAATATCAATGGAATATTTCCAACTGTCACGGACAGACACGTTGATGCAACTTCTGTGATGCTGCAACAAGATGCATTTTTAAAGGAGGATTTTGTTTTGCTTTATAAGCTTTTTTTTAAAATTATTGCATACATTTATACACATAGCAATAAATTTATTTTCTAGACAAAATATAAAGCTGAAAGAGGGGGGTAAAGTGTAGTGAATTTTGAATCGTTCATATTCGAGTACTATTTCGACGTTTCTATCCGCCAGCTCAATAGCTATAAATGTATCATTTGTCTTGAGAAATTCACAGTAACTTATTTTTAAATATGAAAGTATCAGGTAATATTATAAGTAAATTTTTTTGTAAAATTTTACAAATTTTACTTATATAGTTATATCATGCACTAGTATATAACCCCCGCCAAAAATGGCGGAATGTTGATCAGCGTTTCCTTCTCATAAGAGTTCATACGAACAAACAAAAAAAAAAAAATGAATATTCTATTTTTGAATGTAATGAAGAAAGATTTTAAACATATACTACGATGAATACAGGCACATAATGCTATATAGGTTCCAGAAAAATACAATTTTCCTTTAAGTGTAAAATTCTGCATCAATATTAAATAAATAAAAATACAAAAAGTTAGCCAATTAAATAACACAGTAATGCAATTAGCAAAGTGAAACACAATTTAATTAACATTAAAATTAAACATTAAAAATGTAGTTATTTAAAGGGAATATGAAAAACCATGGAGTAGAATGAATTCGAAATTCAAGTGAATGACTCAATTGAATAAATGATTCTTTTCAATGGATATTTTAATTTGAAGATATTTCAAAAACTAAAGGGTTTTGAGCTAGGGTGTTCACTTGAAATTTTCATATTTTTTAAAGGGCTTTCAAAATATGTAACTTTTGTGGTATTACTTTTCAAGAAAAATTTCAGAAAATGGCGTCGCAATGTTAAGATGTTCCCGACTTGGTCCGTCCCGGAATGGTTACCTACACTTTTCTACTCTAGGCTTTTATATGAGTATAGATGATAACTTCTGGATTAATCAAAATTAAGTAGAGTCCATCGATATTATATTTTGACGGTATACCCCGCTTTCCGAAAGTTTACATTGCAACATTTCGCTCAAACGAAAGATTTATTTTCCTTTCTGTTTTCGTAAATTTGAGAAGAATTTTCGCTTTCGACTGAAATGGGGAAGAGTGAAATAGCGCTCGGAATTTGCTTTGTTTAAGATATGTGACTTCAATCTCGGACCGATCTAAGCCTCCCACACATCCGAGCTGACGCATGAGGAATTTTGTTGGCCACTGTCGCCAAATGATGTCACCTCTTTCACCTGATGCATATCGAAGCGTTCTAATTTCTTTGAATCTTTTCTTTGCTTTTTACAAATTAATATATTCCATTGAACTATAAAAGCTAATTGTAGAGATGAATTTATTACAAAAAAAGAAACCGACTTACGTCCTCAAACTCGAATTGTACCACCAGTAAAGTCAAATATTCATAAATGGTCCGTTCGCATAAAACCTTTTTCTTTGGATTGCACTTTGCTATGTATCGATGAAACACATACAGGGAAAGGTAATGGAATTCGGAAACATACAGAATAAGGAAATTTTAACATTGTTTAATTATACATGTTACCGATGACCCCTACTACAACCTCTGTGACCTTCAAGAGATGATGGACAGGTCTCACCTTCTCCGCTCTTTCCTCGAAAACCACGTGGGACCGCTAGTGGCAAGCAAGGGACCTTATGGGTCTATAGATTCTCATTTTCTAACTGCTTTTCATATTTTATTTTTTCATTTTTTTTCTTTTGGTCTCAGATGTCTTTTGTACCCGCCATTAGAAATAAAAAAAAATTTTAAATCTTTTGTAATCTGGTGTTGCAAGTCTACGAAATTAACGAGTGTTTCGGCGAGATTGAAAAACAAGATGGAGGCTCATGAAACAGCTTGGATATTTGAGAGCTTTAATGAAGGCAATGAAGAGATACTTAACCCTTCAGCGGGCGAGCCAATTTTTGGTACACCAGCAGGCGCGCGTTGCATAAAGTGCAACATCTCTTTCAACCTAGATTATTCCTTTTGTAATAAACTTTCTTCTTTCAAATTGAAAATATTAATTCTGTGTTTTATGACAAGATATAAAATGTTGATAATATTGAGATATATTTATAATTAAAGGCCAAAGAATGCAGATACAATCTCCTTATTTCAAAACTGTCTGGTTTAATGCATCTAAAGATAACTTGCGAATGGATTCCTATTATGTCCAAAAACCTAAAAAACAATGAGATTGTCCATCTTCGTGATATGCGGAATACCGTGTAATAGCTGCACATTTGATTTACTACATCAACTCATAAGTTTGTCGTATTGCAATCCAGCATAATCGCTGGTTTACCACGGTTAAATCACGACTAACAATGAATGGACAGGAATACAAGGGTCAGAAAATCAGACCTGCATTAGAAAGGGTGTAGCTATAAATAGAAATTGCTTAGAACATTCAAACCTTACTTGTAAAAACAAACCATTAAAATTACGAAAATGTTGCACTTTATACACGAGCGCGCCCGCTGAAGGGTTAAAGATCCTCTCTTCTACCACGCTAACATCGACGACTCTGACAACAGATCATTGCTAATACCCCCATTTCTTTGCCTTCCCCAGTTCTCGCTTTCTTCCCTATTCTGGTTAATAAAACTGCTTTGTACACACATATTAGATCTTATTTACAACAGTTGTATATTTTAACCACAAAACAACAGTTATATGTTTTAACCACGAAACCTCTGGTGATAATTAATCAGTTACTGCAATCCATATTAAAAATTAAAAATGACAACAGGTATTCTCCATAGAGCCACATTTTAATCCTTCCCCAGAGCCCGGGTCACAAAGCAGTTGCCACTATGGATAAATCACAAATGTCAAGATGAGCTCGTACATTAATATAAAAAAGGAGAATCCATACAATTTTCTAGATTAATATCTCGAGCGTCAGCAGAGGAGAGGAAAAAAAGACTTTTGCCTGTCAGAAAAAAAATGAGGTTTTGTTACCCCTTCTGACAAACTTCTGGAAAATTCTGTTGAGTCTACGACTTATCAAAGAATTTTATGATCATCGTAATTGCGATCAATCCACCGTGACAGTCGTACCTAATGGTCTGTGGACAAATGAAAGATTACACGCTTTTATTCGAGGCTAGTTATCATTTCAAATTTTTGTCGTAGATGGTAAAAACTATATTTTATTCATCGTGCATTTACTTTATACTACCTGTTTTTACGATACGTTAGCAGTATTTTGAAATTCCACAGTTACCTATGATCAATTGATAGAGTATTATTTGTGTCGGGAAAAGCGCAATGTTTTTTCTTTCATGAGTGAATGATAATTGCTCTTTCAATTTCTACACTAATGATTTAGAAACACTCTTCTGGTGGTGTATCAGCTAGGACAGTGGAGCGCAAACTTTTTACCAGCCCAATGAAATCTTTTTGGTAAAAGAAATTTTTTTTAAATTAGGAAAATGCTAACAAAAAAAATAGAAAAAAGCAATAAGCAGATGTTGGCAAACTATTTTTTGACTTTTACTGACTATTGTGAGATTGTTTGACGCCTTATTTAACAATATCATATCAAAAATATTTTTTAACATATAAAATATATCTATATAGAAAACTAAGACTATATGCTGGGTCGGTGTGGGCTTGGTTTATTTTTTAAAAAAGATTTTAAAATTACAATTAAAATTCACAGATACAAATATGCCCAGCGGGTAAAATCCGTAGAAAAAGAGACACAACTCTTTATGTATTAAATGATGATAACCATATTTAAAATTAACAATATTATTTATTACAAATATCATATAAAGTTTACTACATAATAAACACTTGTATAAAAGTATTAAAATGATTCATATTCTTTATAGGGACAGTAAACTTTCAAAATTGTGAAATTTGTCCAAAAATTCGATTATTTTTTATTTTATTGAATTATGAAACTACGGACGAGTAGGAATGTGTTGCAAAAAGAATTTTTAATTTCTGCGATTACTTTCCTAGTTATAGGCATTTGTATTTAATTTAGATATTATGTGGTTACTAATAGCAATAACTTTAAATGTAGTTTTCTCAAAATAAAAATTTTCATGTCATACGAATATTCAAACTGCTTCAGGCGCATTTCTAATTAGCGTATTGCTTTGAAATTTAAGTTTTATATATTTAACTGTACAGTAAATAAATCTTATTGAAAAAAATTATGCTTCGTAGCTCAGAATTTCTAAATTTTGTACTTGAAAAGATGATTTATAGTTATTTTGCGTAATAAAAAGGGTGTTTTCACTATTATTATTATTTTCTCTTTATATTTTTAATGAATGCTTAAAATGAGCAATAAGTTTCATTGTTAGTTCTATAAGGTATCCTGTACATAAAAATTACCATATTATATGCAAAAGAAATGCGCATGGAACATTTTTAATTAGGCCAATTTTTGATATAATTAATAATTCCTAATTCATAATTCATAAATTATTAATATTTCGTCTTTAAATTTTAACCACGTTTACATATCTATAATCACATATTCAAATTTCAAGCAAATCCATTCAAAACCAAAAAAAAGTTAGGTTTGAAGGTCCACTGTCCCCTTAAGTAATAATTTGGGCCCTCACCAAAATAAAAAATTATACAATTAAAATAAAAATTATAATTTATCTCTACAGTACTGTCACGTCACGAAAGTAATTACTGGACTTACCCAAATTCGGCGTGGCTGAATTCATCATGCAAGACCGCGCTCACACACCTAACCACTGCAGGGAGACTTCGAAAGGCCCTCCACCGGCGAGAGAGAGAGAGCTCGCGAGCATCTCTCTAAAATTTCGCTCGCTACATTGTCTGTTTTTCGAAAATCAAATCATAGCTCCCCTCTCTTCTCCTTTAATCCTGTTTCATTACTCGTCCTAATTTTCTATGAAAGTTTCTAGCTCCCAATGAGAATATTTATCTTTCCTTCTAAACTCACCTACATCGACAAACTTCGATTCTGGTGGCCTAAAATTATTCTTTTATTAAATTCACAAACCTCACTGGAGCTCTTTCTCACGTGTTTACCCATTCCTTCCTTCATTTTTCTTATATTTTTATTTTCTTAAGACCTGGCCAGTCCAAAGCATTTTTCCCATGACTGGTCTTCCTCTATCCTTTCTCCCATGCTAACAACCCGACAACACTGTGTTGCACAAATTCCAATATAATCTTTTCAATTTTTATATTCCATATTCTAAGGGACCCCTTGACTGAGCGCTTCATACCCCGCTCTCTTTCTAACATTTTCCCCCTACACCATAAATGTATTTTTATTGCTTAACGTTTCCTTTTTCACTAAAATCTCTGTAAAAATTCTATAGCTATGCATGAACTTAACCTTTTAAAATCTTTTAAACTTATATAAAAGGCCTTTTCTTGTACCCTAAATAATCTTAAAGCTAACCTTTACCCTGTATTGTAATTCCACCGCCTGATCCTACAATTCGCGTATTTTCGTAAACAGCATCTACAATCCTGAAATTCTAAGCATTATGTACGCCTCTTGTAGAATTAACTTGGTAGGCCCAAAAAGGCTAGCATATATAGTTAGAAGAAATTTAAAGAATATTATTTTAATTAAATAATTCAATATGATATAAATTTACATCAAACTATCGGCAACACCTCCAATTTTTTTCGTGACCCACAGTTTACGCACCTCTGAGCTAGGAATAAGAAACGTGCCAAATCACTTCTGCGAGACTCGTGCTTTACAAACACTACTAGGCAAAAATATTCATGTTCACATTACATTTCTAAGTTATCGACGTGGCTGTTGACACCGGGACAAGTTTCATACCAGGCTGCCGTAGAGAAAGATGTTCATGCCAACACAACTAGCTGTAAGAGTGGATTGGTTTTGTAAAGGCTTTGTGGCCTATAGATATACAGTAACCACCGCTTATAGTGATCAGTGGTTATAAGAATCAACCGTTTATAAGAATCAATACCGCGAAAACAAAAACAAATGTATTATTTTCTTGTTAAAATTTTCGCTTCAAAGAATCAATCCACCGGTTTTAAGAATCAGCTTACACTCTTCGCTTTCCTTTCATTTTTCCAAAAAATCCACTTAAACCCTCAAAAGGCACGAAGTTCTTTCTTTATTTTTTAAAAGAAAGATTGATAAGATGGGATGGAATACAGTCGTAAAATGCATCCCTTTCTTTGTTAGACATAACATAATAGTTTCCCCTTAAACGCTTTAGCACAACACTGTCCTATTAGCTTGATCCGGGGGCATCTTTACCCGTCCGGGTCCGATTTCACTTTACTCCACTGACAAACAGAAATAGGGACTCTTTTTTCCAACCTCCCACATCCAGGTTGAGGCTTCCTGGACCCTGAAACACATAAATCTTCGGCGAAGTGTCCACTATCACTTAGGTAAACGTGACATTAGTAGATTCAGCACGTGATCAAACCGTGAAACGTAAGCTAGAAGGTGAATCTTCGTCTGAGACTATTAGTATTGAAAGAGTTATAAACAGCCTCCTGAAATCTTCATTACCTCAAACTACCATAGAAAACTTTTTCTTTCTCCCTTCCTGTAGTTGAAATGTTAAAACTGTTAAGCAGGTATGTTGTAACAAATATTGGATTTTTTCTTCTCTTACTTTAATCATGTGTATCGACTTATAGGTCTAAAAATTAAGTTGTATTTTTAAAATTATAAAAAATAATTTTAATAACAGATAATTAACGTAAATTAAAGAGTATTTTACGGTAAATTATCTAATATATGTATATATAGGTGTGTGTGTGCCTGTCCAAAAACCGAAATTTCGGCTATAAGAATCAAAAACAGTAATAACAAACGTGATTCTTATAAGCGTAAATCACTTTATATGCACGAGTCAACTGGAATGTATAGAACGAAAATTAAACAAATGAGTTATGATTTCTTGACTACTCTCTGAGAAGCATTTGAGTAGATTAACAAAATTCATTCCGTTCTGATTTCTGTCCTTACTCGATCTTTCTCTCATTTACGACGTTATCGGTAAGGAATTTAGCACCACTCGAGTAAATATTTAAAATATTTTATTCACACGACTCTCAAACAAACACAATACTCAACTTATTCACAGAACTTATGTACAATATTTACAATCTCTACATCAGTCATCTGTCTCTGACTGAGAAAATAAAGAAAAAACACTCAGTGCGTTTTCGGGGGTCACACTCTCATGCACTGTTTTCTCTTGAACTCCCCAACTCAGACTGACCACCATGGGATCTCCCCTCAAAGGACCCCCACAGCTTACCCCCTTCTCTGGTCAAGAGCGCCATGCGCGACAATGATATTCTTAAATTCAACATAAAATGCTACTATAAATGAATTTATGAGTTTTTCAGAAAATTTGTTAGGTAACTTTTTTTTCTGGAAAAATGTAAACATTAACCCTTTACTTCCCAGTACCCTTTAAAGTTGAAATTCTGATCTAAACATTTGTAGGCACTCTGTTTAGGCTTAAAGGAGTACACAGTTAAAATTTCATAAAGATTGCACTTCCGGTTTCGATTTTGTGGGTATTCCATGACCTGGAACACTGGGAAACTAGGACTTTGAAAAGTGAGGCTGAGCGAGCATTGCGGTGAAGCTAACAAAAGAAAAAAACGCACACATACAAATTAAAGCACAGCAAAAAAACTTGATTATATACGGTTTTAAATAAATATTTACAGTTCCTATATACAAAAGCAGTTCCTATTTATACAAAAGCAGTTCTTATATACAAAAAAACACACAAATAAAAACACAATTAAAAAAACTTGATTATATATGATTTTAAATAAATATTTACAGTTCCTATATACAAAAGCAGTTCCTACACATAAAAATATTCACTAACCAATTTTTTTTGCTTCGCGATATTTTTGGAAGCACGTCAGTCCCTTCTGAAAAAAGCAAAAACCAACATTGCAAGTTTTGCAACATTGCAGTTCCTCGAGTTTACTGTTCGTAAACTCGAGGATGAGAGGATGCTGCTTAGGCAATCGACGAACAACGAGGAGCCCGAAGGACTAGTACTGCACAGGATTTTCGACATAGAGCGTTTGTTCGAGGTATGCGGTCGAAGTTGAACCGGTTTGGACTGGCTGAGCTGGACAGAGAGAGACACGTGTTCTACTGCTCAAACCGCTCTAGTTTCCCAGTGTTCCATATCATGGAACACCTTTTGAAAATCTTTCGTTATTGGTATGGTTTCGGTATAAAAAATTTAAAATAATATAGAATAAATAGTTTTGAGTATAGCCAATAAAATAACATAGGAATTTTTTTCCTAGCAATTTTTTTTGTATTTAAAAATGATTTTTAAATTATGGCTCTGAAATATGGCTCTTTTTTATAACGCCCTTGGAACAAGGGTATGTATGGGCTTGTGACACGCTGCCATGTATTATCAAACAGAGTAGATCAAAGTAAAAAATGAAGCTAATTGCTTAGTTTTTCGCCGAATTTTGACGGTTTTAGAAGCGAGTAAAGATTGGTGTTACACTATATGGAACACCGGGGAGCAAAGGGTTAATTGCGCATGATGTTAACTATAAGCCGTTAAAATATCGTCACAGATAATTTACTGCAACTCGCATTCGAGAATCACGTAAACATTTACCTTCGATTAATACTTATGAAAAACTCAAAGTCTTCATACTCGTAAATACCGTTAAAACTCTAACGAAACCATACGAAACAAAGGAAAGTGACTGTTTCATCAGCTGCGATGAAATGCAGAAAACCAAAAAATTTCTATCTCTGTTAGTCGAATCAAATCTTAATAAAGATGAAGAAATAATGCATGCTCTCTCTCTTAAAAAGTATTGATGCGCCTGAAAAATACAAATATCTCAGTAAACATTCAAGCCCCTTCGTAAACCACTTTTTTCCAATAAATAAAACTTCGAGTGCAGTACAAATAACAGATTTTACGAGCATCTTTTGCCTCGCGTCTCTGAACAAATAATATTTATTTGTATTTTACTGCTTTCATGCGACTATCATCGATTGAGATATTCGTCCTTGTCTCCAGTGTATCTCTCCATTTATTTCTATACAATTTTTCTTTATGCAGCTCGATATGCGAGCGAAGGATTTCCAAAAGTAAATAAATGTCGAGCGAAATAAAACGTCATTAAAAAAGGACATAAATTCTATTTGCTTCAAGACAAATTCCCCCAAGCGCTCGCGTCTCTTACAGTACTATATACATTGTAGCATTTTAATGGTGTTTATTTTAAGAGTCCCAGAAGTATAAGATAAATAAACGGAAAAGAGTAATTAGAGTTTTAAAAGCAGTTTTTGTTTTCGTAGAGCAAATTTTACACATTATTAGGCGTAATTAGTTTATTTAAGAAATGCTCAGATGTTACTTTCAAAGGAATGACGTTAAATATCAGTAGCCAGTGAGCGTACGCGAACAAACACAAGGCATCTGGAATTCCTTCCTTGCTTTATCTGTGTTTGTTCAGCCTGAGAATAGGCGGGAAACGCATAGGTGACGGCTTGGAGAAAGAACCAATGTATGCTGTAAAATAATATCGATATATTAATTTTCACTAGTACACTGACTACTCTCATGGACCTAGATTACGCTCTATGTATAGTTATCTCCGCATGACATAGTCCCTCAGTACTCAAGGAATGAAACGATACGTGGAAATTTTTATTATTGGGGGTAATTCAGTAGTCACAGTCCATTGAAGATTCAGATCTTTCCATTCTGTATGGTCAGCAGCAACAAAAACATTGCACCACAGGTGAAATTATTCAGCGATGATATTGAAAAGAATTCACTATGGGGATAATAAGCGATTGCAGAGGAATATGCTGGAATTCAAGGTATTTTAGAGCAGAAAATTGGTTCCGCTCAAAACTGTTGGTTTCTTTTACCTTCCTTCTTCCAAACTTGCAATTGAACATAAGTCTCCTAACCTCGAGATCAGACTTCTAACAACTGAACTAGCCTAGCGAAGTTTATTATTATTATTAATCCAAAGCCGCATGCACATTGTCTTTCAACATTCACCTATTGAACACCGCGAAAGCTGTTGGTTTGTTGTAATGGAATGTAACGTCCTCGTAGTTGAAAATAACCACGCGAGAGAAAGAATCATTTAAAAATACAGCTTGTATTAAAAAATCCACATATTTACAAATATGTACAAAGGCAGAGGGACAAATCTCGTCTGCATCTGAGAGATTTCTAAAAAAACATTCACAAAGACTCTTTCAGTCTTTAACCGAGAGACTAACCGCACGAATCAGCACTTGGGACAGCCTACTGCTAAATTCGTTGACTCCGGCTGCTGGCCCGCTCTCCGGCTCTCACTCCGTCTCTCTCCGTCTCTGCATCTGTCAGGCGCTCCTGTATATCTGTTGGTTCGGCGGCGTTTTTTCTCGACTATAGACGCCCCGTGGGGACTGAAATGATGACCAAACGTCATTTCAGTCCCCAGGTGGGTCGTATTCATCTCGGTGAGGCGAGCGCCTGTCGAGCTCATTCTTAGCCCTGATTCTTAGCCCTGTTGAAATGTCAAACCCTCATTGCGATCTGCGTATCGAGAGACAGTGAAACGAGACTGGCGTGGTTTCCGCCATACTGTAGTCGAGGCGTCAGTTGGTTTCCGCCAGACATATGGAAACCAACTTACACAGGCGTAGCCCTGAGACTTACTTTTCCCCTGGAAATTAAATGTGGCCCCCTCAGCTTCTCGGAACAGGCCTCCCAAGAAAAAGAGAGCTTTGGTTCGGGGTGATTTCGTCTCAGGAAAGAGGAATCCACCTTAATTTAAAACTAGCAAAGCCCCCTCCCCCAAGGAGAGACATCAAGAGCCTCGTAACCTCCTGCCACACCTGGAGAGTTTCCTGCACACACTCACACACATATATATATGTGTGTGTGTGTGTGTGTGTGTCTGTGTGGCTGGCTTGGTACTGGGTGGGAAAATGGGTTTTGTGCCGATTACAGATTTTAAAATATTAAAGTTTCTAATTTCCCACGTTCGTTTTACCCAGCGTGTAAACTCTGTAGAAAAAGAGACACGACTATTTAAAATGATGAGGACCAATAATTACAAATTAACAAAAAACCTTTAGTACAACAAATAAACAATTAAGTTATACAGTATTAAAATGCTTACTATTCTCATAACCACACATATAATTAATAATATGTTGAAATGATTAATATTCTTTAAGTACTAACTTGGGCCCTCACCATAATAGGAATCAACTATGTGATATTAAATTTAAATTTAACCTTAAAATTCAAGAACTGTCCTTCAACTTAAAAGTAAAGACTGACTTACCTCAAAATCGGCTTGGTTCAGGGGATGACATCGCGTACTTCAACATAGTTGCAAGGTGGCTCGAAAGCAACACCACAGGGCGAGTTAATCGGGCCCGCAGGCCCTCCAGCTCCCTGCACTCCCCTAAATCTAGTATATTCCCATCTCCTATATCTCTAAAAATCCAAGTCGCTTTCTTAAGGCTACTATGTACTAAGAAAAAAAATCGTATTTCCCTTTTCCTCTTCTTGCAAACTCTTGTGGTGAGAGGAGTCCAGTTGACAATTCGAGAATTCCATCCCCCTTAGGACTGACATTTTGAGGGATTGTAATGGCTCTTTCTCTATAGAGGGGTTAAGCACTGCCCCCAAATTTTTTATTTAAAATATACTTTTGTCAACTATTTACAGGTACATAAATGCTGATAATGTAATAAAATTGGTGTCAGATAGCCTGAACTTTTCTGCAAAGAGCTACAGGATTCATTTTATAAATTTCGTTCACCAAAGGAATTTATGAGCGTTTAAAACACACTATACCAGATTTTTCCCCGAATAATTTAAATTTTAAAATATTAATTCCATTTTTAAAAAAAAGAAAAAGGTACAAAACTGAAAATTTTCTTTCTCTATGACGGAGTACAATTTTTAAAAAAAATCTTTGAATCCAAGTCGGCAATCCGTGGACAAATTTTCTCCATAGGTTAACATTGAGGTGAGCGAATCTAATGGGGTTAGTACATAGCAGCCTTAATACCAATTTCTCTATAGAGGGGTTAAGCACTGCCCCCAAATTTTTTATTTAAAATATACTTTTGTCAACTATTTACAGGTACATAAATGCTGATAATGTAATAAAATTGGTGTCAGATAGCCTGAACTTTTCTGCAAAGAGCTACAGGATTCATTTTATAAATTTCGTTCACCAAAGGAATTTATGAGCGTTTAAAACACACTATACCAGATTTTTCCCCGAATAATTTAAATTTTAAAATATTAATTCCATTTTAAAAAAAAAAGAAAAAGGTACAAAACTAAAAATTTTCTTTCTCTATGACGGAGTACAATTTTAAAAAAAAATCTTTGAATCCAAGTCAGCAATCCGTGGACAAATTTTCTCCATAGGTTAACATTGAGGTGAGCGAATCTAATGGGGTTAGTACATAGCAGCCTTAATACCAATTTCTCTATAGAGGGGTTAAGCACTGCCCCCAAATTTTTTATTTAAAATATACTTTTGTCAACTATTTACAGGTACATAAATGCTGATAATGTAATAAAATTGGTGTCAGATAGCCTGAACTTTTCTGCAAAGAGCTACAGGATTCATTTTATAAATTTCGTTCACCAAAGGAATTTATGAGCGTTTAAAACACACTATACCAGATTTTTCCCCCGAATAATTTAAATTTTAAAATATTAATTCCATTTTTAAAAAAAAAGAAAAAGGTACAAAACTGAAAATTTTCTTTCTCTATGACGGAGTACAATTTTTAAAAAAAATCTTTGAATCCAAGTCGGCAATCCGTGGACAAATTTTCTCCATAGGTTAACATTGAGGTGAGCGAATCTAATGGGGTTAGTACATAGCAGCCTTAATACCAATTTCTCTATAGAGGGGTTAAGCACTGCCCCCAAATTTTTTATTTAAAATATACTTTTGTCAACTATTTACAGGTACATAAATGCTGATAATGTAATAAAATTGGTGTCAGATAGCCTGAACTTTTCTGCAAAGAGCTACAGGATTCATTTTATAAATTTCGTTCACCAAAGGAATTTATGAGCGTTTAAAACACACTATACCAGATTTTTCCCCGAATAATTTAAATTTTAAAATATTAATTCCATTTTTAAAAAAAAGAAAAAGGTACAAAACTGAAAATTTTCTTTCTCTATGACGGAGTACAATTTTTAAAAAAAATCTTTGAATCCAAGTCGGCAATCCGTGGACAAATTTTCTCCATAGGTTAACATTGAGGTGAGCGAATCTAATGGGGTTAGTACATAGCAGCCTTAATACCAATCTCAATTTTCCATATCCCTCTCTACCTTCCAACCTTCCAATCATAATGTTTTCTTCTCCATCTAAACTCCACCTACGTCTTAAAACTCTATCCTAGTGGCTATAACATTTTCTTTATTAAATTCACAAAATCTCATTGGACCCAAATTCTCCTATTTTCTGCATATTTTCCCCCTTTTTCCTTTTACTTCATTTTTCTTTATATTTTTATTTTTCCTACTACCTGGTCAATCTAAACACTTTCCTTTTACTGTTGCGCATATTCCTTTCAATTCTTATATTCCATGTTGCTTCTTATATTGCTTTTGGCTGACCCTCGTCAGCCTTTCAAAACTCTTTTCACCGCTATACTATTTATGAGAGCGGGCCTTTTTAACTTCATCTGTTACTTATTCAAAGGAAACCGCGCTATTCTCCAACGTTTTTCAATCTTCACCATAAATGTTCTTATTCCTAAACATTTCCCATTTTCTCATATTGACCACTACAACCAGCTTTCTCTAACCTACCTCTCCGTGTATAATTTTATGGCTTTAACTCCTTTAACTTATTTCTTAACCTTTTCAAAACGTTTCACAATGTATAAAGCAATCCTAAAATGGCTTGCAGCTGCAAATATTGCCAAGAAACCCTTGCAGGGCTTGAAGAGCCCAGCATTGATACAAGAATTGCCTGCGTGAGTTTCTTCCAAGAGGACTTTATTTTCTTATGTCTCTTTAAAAAAATATTATTTTCAATGTAGGAAGTACCCAAGTCTGTACAATGGTTTAGAAAACAATTTTAAAGCATCGGACAGACTTGGGTACTTCTTACATTGAAAATAATATTTTTTTTAAAGAAACATAAGCAAACAAAGTCATCTTGGAAAAAATTAACTTAGGCACTTCTTGTACCAAGCCACAGATGTATTTACATTTAAACGTGCCCCTACCCGGTGTAGACACGGTGACATTCAGTTGCGCTCATCGGGATTCTTTCCGAGCACCTCTAGGACTGAATTCTGACGCGCTAAACACTAGGGTGCCCCGCGCCTACCCAGGCGAATTGATATACTCTATAATTTCGAATTCTATTCTTCGCAGTATGGTAAGCTCATAATAAAAATTATATCAATCCGATAGCATAGAAAGTCCATCACACAGTTTAATTACAACAACGAATTCAGTAATTTTTATCAGACTTTAATTTACCTTGGATCATCATTAAAGTTATAAATAATTTTATTCTTTGAAACTTTCCCACGAACTAAGAACCCTCTGGTGTTAATTTTGAGGATTTCTCAAAATTTTTCTTAAAATTTGAAACCCTAGACTTTTTAACTCTAAAAAAATATCGAGATAAACTCTCATTTAACTTATTTAATCTTTGGCGTTTACTCCGCTTCGGCATGACTCCGCTTTGAATATTATTTACACTTTTTTTGAAAAACTACTGTAATCCGTCAAGATGGATAATTTCCCATATCTCCTAAAAGTTTCCCGTCTAAAGCAAAAGAAAAGTAATACTTAAATCCCCGTTCTGGTGACTCTCAATTGTTATAATTTCCCTAAACAGAAAAATGCGCCAAGAAAAAAATACGATCTCTCTACGTTACTCTCTCAGATAAATATAAGAATCATTACTGCTGCTGCAGAAGAAATAAATCAAGACAAAAGAATTAACAAAAACATACGTCCCTTAGGGTAAAATTATGCAGCTTAATTAATGGATGCATTTCAGAAACTTAATTTTTTATCTCTCAGGCGATAACGAATTTTGCTTCATGTTATCATAGTTTGTATATATCATGCTCTTTTTAGGGCTTGTTTGAAAAAAAAAATTCTCTAAAAGAAATTTTTTAATTTCTCTTTGAACTCAGTATCTCTCATTTTGCAGAAAGATAGCTAACGATATATGGTTTTTTTTTTCATTTCAAAATATTTTTTACCTCGTCTAAAACATACCGCATAAATTCATTGGGGATTTGTATAGCTTAAAATGAAAAATTTGGAGTCCAGTAAAAAAAAAATATATAGTATTATGTATCAGCAAATACAATTTATTCAAAACGTTTTTCTCAAATTTTAGTTTTTTCACATTTTCTATGCCATAAAAACGATGAAACTTCAACAAATACAAAGCCAAATTACCTGTAACATTTTCAAAAGAACTTTAGGTTTTTATGCGCAGATGAGAGATTCGTCTTTTTTTTTTTAACATCTTGAAAATGTTTCTAAAATTTACGAATATAATTAATTCCAAATTTTATGTGTTTTTTCTACGTAAGCTTAACTTTTTTTACATGATTTTCTCGTGATCTTAAATTTGCACCAGTAATGCGACGCTTTAGTAGAAAAAAAGTCTTATTTTGAATCACAGACCTAAAGAGATACAATGTATAGTACCAAACAGTTTTAAATGGTTCATTTAAAAAAATTTAACCTTCCCGCCCGAGATAGAGAAGCTACAGAAATCAGGAAACAAATATAATGTTTATTCGAATTCTGATCCAGACTGAAACTCTGAAGTCTTCACTTTGTCGATGAATATTTATACGTCAGGGTAGAAGTATTTAACAGAATAGATTCACTAAATTTTTGAGTTTTGGCTTAAAGTGTCAAACTCTAACTCTACATTAATCCTCTTTCTTTAAAACTCTAACTACGTTATATTTATTTAATATGAATGGCATTTTAGATGTTAGTCTGATGCGCGCGCGCAAAATAATCGGTAAAAAAATTAAAACAATGTAGTTGAGTCCCTGTTGAATCAAGTCCCATCGTCTCTATCAAAAATGCTGACAGGGAGGAAGTACGCTAGATTTAAATTATTAATTACATTTCTAGAAACGTGGTACAGCAAATTACAACAAGGAAGAAGCTAAATAACTGTTTATTTTATAATGAAATATCAATGTTCATGTGAATTCGTTTCAAATTAGTAAAAAGTGAGTTTATTGTACAGTTAGCTGAATTTTTTTACGCCATTGGTTCATAGTTTGTCACTACAGTTTTAAATGGGTTCTAATCAACCACAGACTCCCATACCAACCGCGGGACTCGAACTTGTAGAGTAAGGTGCCAAGGGAAGTGTCCAAAGTACTTGGCCAACGTCCGGCTGAAATCTTAATGGACTCTAAAGATAACTAACTACAGACGTACCGATATACCTGAACACTTATGCCTGTCAGGTATACCTGTTCGAGTGTAGCTGCAAAAACTGATAGTTCTGTCACCCTCACCTTCAGGTATACCTGTCAAGTATACCTGTCAAGTACACTGGTACTTGTTTAGCCGTCTAACTCAGGATTGTTGTATGTTAATTTGGTTCTTAACGGATTATTGTCAAAGATAGGGTAACGTGATAAATTATGTTAATCTCCAGGAAATTTAAAATGTTGTACTTACTAGGAAACTTTTGAAGGATCCTAAACGAATACACGTTAAAAGCGCTTCTCAAAATCAACCAAAAAAAAAAGATTTAATTCGCGACTAGTTTCGAAATAGTAAGTATAATTCTTCGTCAGATGGGGGATGTAATGACCTCTATGGTAAATTTGCAGTTATATTTGTGAATTTATCCAGAATATAATTCGTAATTTTAAGAGACTGTTAAATATGTTTGCTTGGAGCGCTGAGTCATCTTTTACAACTCGAGGTCCAAATTTAAAGGCAATATCATCAATAAGTATTATGTTAAATGATATGATATATGCATTAATAATATTTTTCTTATTATAAAATGTATGAATATATATAGAGTATTATAATGATATAACATTTACGAATGAACTTATAGTTCATCTTGATTCCTATTCATTGTTTAATAATTAATTCTAGATGTAATATTTTTAATAATTAATTATAATTTATTTATAGTCTCGTTCTTTTTGCAATGCTAAACGAAGAAATTTGACACACGTATATAGAACTTCGCATAAAATCTCTCTATTCTATAAAAAAAGTAACTCCCGCCGCCGGTCATCTTCAGATTACGATAACTCGTCAAAAAATGATCGTAGAATTTTGATCTTTTTACAATCTAAGACTACAGAATTTCTCTTTCAAACTAGACCTCATTTGTTTAAAAATATTTTAAAACAAGACTAATATTTTCATCAAAAAATGAAACACAGTTTTTCAAGAAATGTGTAATATGGATGTAATATCGATGCTCCTCGAGTTTTTATCTTACAAAGAAAATATTTACATCATCTGGAAGCTGAAAGCTTTCTTATTCATATAAACCTCATTTCAAGTCTATATCTTAAATTTTCGATTTTTAATTGAATTTTAAAGCTGATAATTCAGCAGTGTTGAAACGCCCTTCGCATTAAAGGTGACAACAGTAAATGGATGGAAGCTGTTACATTGCCCGAGAATCACCCCTATGTATCTCGCTATTAGCCATGACAGAGGAGCGAGCGTAGCAAGCCTAGGGGCGAAGCCTCTAGTATACAATAAAAAAAATCTATTTTTTTATGTTTTTGTATTTACAATAAAAAATTAATATCTATTTTTTTAACAGTAAAAGTTAATAACATCTGTCTTGCATTTTCTTAACCACCTGCTCTTTCATTTTTCATAAACAAGGTCCTGCACCCGAAAACTCTAAAAGTATGCAAGTATTTTGTAGTTTAAGTTTGCTAGACTGAAAGAGCTAGCATAACCACTGTTTACCTTCGCCACCCCTGGATTATACCATCTTTAATTTGGAGCTCAAAAATGTCTCAGATGGAACAATTTTGAATGCTATATTACAGAATAGTATAATTCGTCAGAAAATCTTTTTTTTCGTTGGACAGAAATAGAGAGATAAAAAGTCTGAAACGATTTTATAGCGGTAAAATAATGAGGATAGGTGAAATAAAAGATGTAACACGTAATTTTTGACTTACTAAATTGTTACCCATTCTAATGTGTTGCATACAAAACAAAAGTGATCGCTTCTATGAAAGAATTTTCAAGACTTTCTGGAACAAATAAAACTGAAAATATCACGCTGCAAAATGTAGCCATATTGGATTCGCTCAGCTGAATGTTAATCTACTGGGAATTTTTTTCCAAAGATTGCAGACTGAGATTTAATTTTTTTCAAAAATTGTACACTGCAAAAGAGAATTTTATTTTTACCCTGATATCTTATTCATCAAAGAAATTTCATAAACCGAAGGAAATTATATGCCTGCGGTGGGCACATATGAGGCCAAAGAGAGCCTTATTCCGGTATTTTATATTCTATAAAGAGCCACACGTAGATACACAAACTCAAATTTGTTTATTTAATGTAATGGCGTATTTTCACAAATCACATATAAGAACACCTATAAAAAATATAATTATGAAAAAGAAAATAATTATTTCAAAATTTTAGGAATAAAATTCAAATATAATAAAAATCAAATATAGCAAAAATCAAAAACAATAAAAACGTATTTATTATTAAAAAGTATAATTATAATATTTCGCCAAATTTTGAAATTTGGCATAAAATTAGTTAAAGTTTGGCGTAAAATTTGTCCTCAGAAATTCTGTATGTGTGTGTGTTCGTGCGAGTATCGAGATTCGAGCAGCAAGCATTGTGCGCGGTCAGCTGTATAACGTCAATTCTAAACACGTGTATATATTATTTAAACTTATTTATCCATCGATCGTTGTTAGAATATACTGAGGGAGGTTCTAAATTACTTAACCAAAATTTTTATAAACTCCCACCCATATTGGCTGGAGACTTCAGCGTTAACTTCAATGATAAAGAAAATTTTGAAAAGCTCACATCTTTTTTATCAGGTACATTTGATTTAAGTATTAATAATGACCCAGCGCAGTTCACAACGAAATACTGTAAAACCGTTGATGCTGTTTTCTCGAGATACTTGGATAAAATTGAATCTCAAACATATGCATCTTATTATAGTTACCATAAGCCAATAATTACCATGATACAATACAATGATAAAATTTAAAAAGAATTTTTTCTTATTTGGAATTTTATATATATAATTTAAAATTCACTATTTTATATTTAATTTTTAATAAATGACTGTTTTTCCTAAAATTTTAAATGAAATTTATTGATTTAAATCCTTACTTTACAATTTTGCTTTGAAAAAATGATAAAAAATAAAAATAAAATATACAAATTAGAGAGAGGGAGAGAGAGTTGCATAAAAGAGGGTTGCGCTTTTTGGCGTGACAAAAATACTCTAATATAATCAATAGAAATCTACATATTAAATCACGTTTAGAGTTAAAAAAATAACGTAAGGAACTTCGTTCCTGACGGGGGTCCCCCGACCGCACAATTTTTTTTCCAAAGAAATATTCAAACTAAAATGATAGGAGTTTCTTTCAAAACAAGTATCCAAAATGTCTTTCTATATTACGGAGTCTAATTTGAAAAATAAACAAAATCTTTAAATTTAAGTCGACAATCAATGAAACAATTTTTCTTCATAGGTTAACATTGAGCTCAATGGATGCAATAGGGCTACTAGCCCGGCAGTCTTAACCCTCAAACGGTACAGTTGCTGGATCTTCAAGTCCAGCAAGGGTTTCTCGGCGAATTTAGGAGCTGCAAGCCATTTTAGGATTCCTTTATGCATTGTGAAACGTTATGAAAAGGTTAAGAAATAAGTTAAAAGGAGTCAGGCATAAAATTTTGATACGGAGAGGTAGGTTAGAGAGAGAGCCGGTTGTAGTGGTCAACCCAAGAAAGGGATATTTTATAACGTTTTTAAGAATAAAAATATTTATGGTGAAGAGGGGAAAACGATGGAAAATAGCGCGGTTTTCCTTTGAATAAGTAACCGATGAGTTAAAAAGCCCAGCTCTCATAAATATTAGCCTCAGTGTAAAGAGTCGCGTAGAGTCGAGGGTCAGTCGAAAAAAGCCCCTTAGAATATGGAATATAAGAATTGAAAGGAATTTGCACAACAGTAAAAGGAAAGTGTTTAGACTGGCCAGGTGGTAAGAAAAATAAAATATAAGGAAATGAAGGAAAGGAAAAGGGGAAAACATGTGAGAAAAGTATAGGTCCAATGAGATTTTGTGAATTTAATAAAGAAAATGTTATGGCCACTAGGAAAAGTTTTAAGACGTAGGTGGACTTTAGATGGAGAAGAAAATATTATGATTGGAAGGTAGAAAGGAATAGAAAAAAAAATGAGATTAGTATTAAGAGGGGGACTTGGATTTTTAGAGAAGAGATTAGATTTTGCAGATAGAGAAGTATTCACAGAGAGTGAATAGCTTATGGGCTTGCTCTGTGATGGGCTTTCGAGCCGCCCTGCGATTATATTGGAGCGTGGTGGCTTAGCCAGGCCGACTTTGGGTAAGTCAGTCTTTACTTTTCTGTTGAAGGACAGAACTAGAATTTTTAAGGTTAAATTTAAATTTAATATCACATTTAATATCACATACCTATTTTCGGTGAGGACCCACATTAGTATTTAAAGAATATTAATCATTTGTAATATTGTTTAGCTTAACTGTTTATTTGTTGTAATAAAGATTTTTTTGGTAATTTGTAAATATTGGTCCTCATCGTTTAAAACATTCAGTTGTGTCTCTTTTTCTACAGAATTTACACTCTGGGTAAAGCGAACCTGGGAAATTAATATTTAAATATCTTTAATCGGTGGAAAAACATATTTTTCCACCCAGCACAGTGGGGGTCGGATCCGACCCAAGGGTGTGTCTCCCCCCTCCCGTACTCTCCCCTCTCATTGCAAGAGGTTGAGTTGACAAGGAACCCTACCAGACAGACCTACTAGATCCCCCCCTACTAGATATACGAATAAGTTAATACGAGTGCCTTTGTTGAAATACATTATTCATGATCACTAGTCCTTCTTTAAATTTTTTATTTTAGATTTTTTTCATTTTCTATTTCGATTTTGATGGCCAAAAATGTCAGTATATATTATTTTTAACATTTTTGTGCTCGGAAAGTTGGTTTCACTAACTTCTAAAACTAGGTAGACTAAATTACATATTAGAACTAATATATACAACATTCTATGTAAACGCCAAAGACATTTTCTTTATTTAGCAAAATTACAATTCGTTGGTCATTTTTTTCTACAAAAAGGGTTTTATTTCATGTAAAATATTATCAATAAATGTTATTATACAACAAAAATGCTTATTGTGTACTTATTTATTTCTACTAAAAGCCTCATCAATAAAGAGATCGGGTCGGATCTGACCCGTCCGTACCATCTCTTTCGTCTCAAACCACTGCACCGTTAGAAGGTTAATATAAATATATATATAACGAGTTTGTTATCCTTCCACCAGATATCGAACAAATCCTGGTGTTTCCATTTCCTGTTTGCTCTAGTCCTTGTGTCGTCATAAAACATGTTTAATTAAGACCCCCTCCAGTTCTTCTTGGAGCGCAGATACGCAGTTCCGATCCGAATCGGCAAGCGGGTAGCATTAATATCGTGTTCAAAGCGCCGCTGATTTAATTCCGATCAGTGTTTATCCTACAGATCAGTATTTATTCACTGTGAAATGATTATCGCCGAGGGTTTTATTACTGCAGCGTCGACAGAATGAAAGTGATTAAAGTAAAATATGGAATGTTGAATTACATCAGGCTCAAGATAAAGAACACAATAAATATTAGCAGTATAATATCTTATTAGAAATCTAATGAGGGTTTTGTAGGATGATGTTATAATGAAAAGATTTTGGGCGTAATTAATTATGACGTAAATACATCTGTATATAAATCTGTATATAAATCTGTAATCTATATATAAGCCGTATTTGTTCTGTAGGAAGAAAATCATAAATATTTCAATGTACTGTTCACAAAACATAAACTCTCTTAGTAACTTATTGTACAGCGTGTTTCAAAAAGAATCATCCGATTAAAGAAATCATAACTATTCATTTTTCAATTCGTTTTGATCGAATAATGTATAGGTAGAAAGAGGGAAATCTCGAGTTTTACGCAGTTGCCGACAAGTAGCGCTAACGCTCGTCCTTCGCCCGCCACTTCAGTGTTTGTAAAGATGGCGACTGCACAACAGAAATCATTTTGTGTTCTACGATTTTCGAAGCGTGAGTCCGTAACAACTGTTCATCGTGATTTTCGTCGACAAAATCCTGGTACATTGAAGCCCCTACCTCTCAGAGCATTAGGCGATGGTATAAACCAGAGTTGGGGAACCTTTTTACCATTAGAGGCCACATGTAAATTAGGTAGTAATAAAGGAGGTGGCATAAGTTGATGAACCTAAAAATGCGACTTTTATGAAATTATTATAATTAGATATAGTTTTAACAATTTGGTGCATTATATTGAAAAATAACCAAAAAAAATTAAGTCCTTATTTATTTATTATTTGACACAAAAAGTTACAATATAAAATATTTTTGTATTCACATAAGGATAAAAACTTGTTATAACATTAATCATTAATTATTATTTTTTTTTTTTTTTTTTGCAGAAAAAATAATACGTTTTAACTTACATGGAGTCAGTCACAACAATAATAGTAAGAAAATAGTTTTTGTGTAGAGATCATATAACATGTCTGGAAGTATTGCTAAGAAACTCTGAGCATTAAATTACATATAAAGTGTGGTTAAAGTATCATACAATCAAGGTAAACGAAGCTCATTTGGATAAATATACAATTGTAGCGACTTTAGACAACAATTTCAAAATGTCAACTTTATTTTGGCCGACACTGTACATACATTCATGCCGTTCTTTATTTAATTCTATTGATTTGGAAATTGTTGTAATTTATATAATTAAATATTGATTAATACAAGTGCTAGCTTTTATGAAGGCCGCAAGAGAAGATCACTGAGGCCGCGCGTTCCCCACCTCTGGTATAAACAATTTCAAGACACGGATTGTCTGTGTACGCATCACAGCCGTGGAAGCAGTGTATGCAGACATGCTCACAAAAGTTTGGGACGAATTTGCCTACAGAGACATAAGTCGTGCATCCAAGGGTGGGCATATTGAGCACCTTTAATTTGGTTTGTAAAAAAACTTTATGATTAGCTATGTAATATAAAATTAATTGTAAGCTTCTATGTTCAATATTCTTCATAATATACTCATTTCGGGTGATTCTTTTTGAAACACCCTGTATTTTAAATTTTAAGATTGGAACGGAATCGTTATTCAAAGAAGCCTACCAACATATCATACAACACACGGGGAAAGGGCAAGGGAGGTAACCTTTTCTTGTGCACGGGCCCAAAAATCTTAAGTAATATTCTATCAGGTCCTGAAAAGTGGCAGGCAATTTATTAATAGGAAAAAACACGCTTTTAATAGTAGATTATTATTAGTTACTACAAATTTGTCTTGTGCTTTTAATGGAGCAAAATTTACGCAGGAATCCTAATAAAGTATTCCGTATAAATCAAACCATGAAAAATTATATCAATCTAAGATAAATACCATTTTGGCAGATAAATATTGGCATTTAGTCCCTCAGATGAAAAGCAGTTGCCCACATAGGTAAATCAATTAATTTATTTCTAAAATTCCCTTTCATGAAGCTCATTTCTGATGATAAGGATTCTCTTGCTTTTGAAAGAGACTTGTCATACTCCCCTAGGTAGTTTATAAAAAGCACAAGGCATAGTACCTTAAAAGAGAGATATAAACTGTGATATATATTTTGTAAGCTTTTGTGACCCTCTAGTCACAAACTCTTACAAAGCTTTAAGGATGCTGCGTACTAACCCTACTGCATTCCCTCACCTCGATGTTAACCTATGGAGAAAATGGGTCTACTATTGATAGCTCCATAAATGCCGATAATCCGATATATATGGTATTTTCAGATAGCCTGAACTTTTCGATACCTTGCAACACGTTTCACTTTACAAATTGCGTCCACCAGAGGAATTTAGGGGCGTTTAAAACACACTCTACCAGATTTTTGCCCCGAATAATTTAAATTTTAAAATAGGATTTGCCTTTTTTAAAAACAACGAAAAATGCCCCGAGGTGGAAAATTTCTTTCTCTATTACGGAGTATAATTTTTAAAAAAATCTCTCAATCCAAGTCGGCAATCCTTGGACACATTTTCTCCATAGGTTAACATTGAGGTAAGCGTATCCAATAGGGTTAGTACACAGCAGACTCAAATTTCAACCACATAATTATGTCACTCTATATTTCATGTACAATCCTTTGGTTTTACATCGCAGTCTTTAGGCGGGCAGCGAACGAAGGGTAACGAGCTAATTAGGCCAAATTTGAACGAAAAAATTCGACGTTCGGATAAAAATTTGGCTGGCCCTCTACATTAACAAACCGAATGCTTGCACAGCCCTTACTTAATTTTCGTGAAGTGAATTATTGTAATGAGTACTCCAATTCATACTATATTGCGCATCTCAGTTTCTTGTAATGAACAATGAAATAAAGTTGCCTTACCCGAAATGAAATTTCAAAGCAAAAAAATTTGAAAATTCCAAGCTAAACTGTAGGCTCTGTACACATACAGAGCTAACGAAGAGTAACAAATTTCATTCGATGTACCTTTTAGTGAGTGAATTGTGGCAAAGGCAAGGGAATGTGTTCGATGGGGATAGTTGCTACTGATATACTTAGCGAACAACTTTCTTTACCCTTAATTTGACTTCGTTCGCTGTATGCATACGCGTCTTTTTATGTTACATAGGCCCAGGCCAAGACTTCTTAAGTGTAATGAAAATATTTCAGATAGTCTCTTCTAACGAAACTACCGTTGGTTATTAACGTAGGATTACTTATCGTTGCTTTCCTTTTTTGTATAAATGTATGCATGTGTTAGGTATATATGGATCTATATACAGTGGTTTTCGCTTATAAGAATCACGTTTGTTATTACTGTTTTTGATTCTTAGAAGCGGTTGATTCTTATAGCCGAAATTTAGGTTTTTGGACAGGCACACACACACACACCTATATATACATATATTACATAATTTACCATAAAATACTCTTTAATTTACGTTAATTATCTTTTATTAAAATTATTCTTTATACTTCTAAAAATACAACTTAATTTCTAGACCTATAAGTAGATACACATGATTATAGTAAGAGAAGAAAAAAATCCAATATTTGTTACAACATACCTGCTTAACAGTTTTAACATTTCAACTACAGGAAGGGAGCAAGAAAAAGTTTTCTATGGTAGTTTGAAGTAATGAAGTTTTCAGGAGGCTGATTATACCTCTTTCAATACTAATAGTCTGAGACGAAGATTCACCTTCTAGCTTACGTTTCACGGTTTGATAACGTGCTGAATCTACTAATGTCGCGTTTGCTTAAGTGATAGTGGATACTTCGCCGAAGATTTATGTGTTTCAGGGTCCAGGAAGCCGCAACCAGGATGTAAGAAAAAAGGGTTCCTATTTTTGTTTGTCAGTTGGGAAAAGTGAAATCGGACCCGGACGGGTAAAGATGCGCCTGGGTCAAGCTAATAGGACAGTGTTGTGATAAATCGTTTAAGGGGAAACTATTATGTTATATCAACAAAGAAAGGGGTGAATTTTACGACTATATTCCATCCCATCTTATCAATCTTTAATTTTTAATTTTTTTTTTAAGAAAGAACTTCGTGCCGTTTGAGGGTTTATGTGACTTTTTTGGAAAAATGAAAGGAAAGCGAAGAGTGTAAACTGATTCTTAAAACCGGTGGATTGATTCTTTAAAGCGAAAATTTTAACATGGAAATAATACATTTGTTTTTGCTTTCGCGATATTGATTCTTATAAATGGTTGATTCAAATAACCACTGATCACTATAAGCGGTGGTTACTGTATATGTACGTATATAATATATATATATATATATATATATATATGTGTGTGTGTGTGTGTGTGTCAGTCAGTCAAAATTTTGAGGCATTTTGGTACTTTTCTGTTTAACAGTTTACTGCTTTACAGTTTACTGCCCAAGCGATACAGACTGGGTTTGGCACGCTGCCAAAATTATAACTCGAGACGGCGGACGGTTTTAGCATCTGAAATTTTGCTTTCCGGAGGACCGTTATGGAGGAACGTAATCCCTACGGTAAAAAGATGTATAAGACTAAAGGAAAACACTCACAACAGCCATAGAAATTCTTAGGAATGTCACTGGCGATCGTACATGGATTTAAGGTGATAACTCGGTTATAAGACTGCCCTTCAATACCTGAGGACCGAACTCCACGTATTTTCCATTTTATCAAACGGTTGGGATTGTTTGTGCGAAATAAGCTTTCGAACTTTGATTTTTGTCTTTTTCTGGGAGAAAGAAAAAAAAAATACTGGGATGCTAAAATCTTACATCCGGCTCCTGTACTGGGACCTGCCCAGGACCCTATAATCAAACCCGTGGAACTCGGGGATCTTACCTCCTCTCCCTTCCCCTGTGCTCATTGGGGCTGACTCTCTCTTTTTCTTTCTCTATAACAGTGTTTCCCAAACTTTTGACATATGAGTACCCCTTCTATAATTTTCGTAACGCTGAGTACCCCTCATCAGAAAAATGGATATATTTTGATAACAATCAAAATGTATTTATTTTATTTTTTGTGACATACACAAAATAATAAGAAAAGAGAAATAAAATTATTCATAATAAAATATAAATAAAAGTTATACACTTTAGTGCCACTGGATTAGGGATACCTACCTAGTAACGAGTTGGGCCTCCTCTGGCCTTGATAACGGCTGCCACAAGACGAGGCATAGATTCAACAAGTTTCTGGAAACGTTCCACGGGAATGGCTTGCCAAATATTGGCTAAAGCTGTCCATAATTTAGTAAGGTTCTTTGGTGCTGTGTGATGGCCTTGCACGCCTTGTTCCAAAACATCCCAAAGATGCTCAATAGGATTTAAGTCTGGGCTTCTAGGTGGCCAATTCATGACAGAGACGTCAGAGGAATGCTCATCCAACCAGCCAGTAGCCAACCGGGACTTGTGAGAGGTACAGTTGTCTTGCTGGAAAACTCCATTACCGTACGGATAACAGAACAGCATAAACGGATGGAGGTGCTGACCCTTCAACTCTACGTACCGAATTGCATTGAGGGAGGTTGGTACACGCACCAAAGATCCCAAACTGTGCCACAAAAAAAACACCCCAGACCATGATTGAGACACCATGCCCTTGTACAGTTCCAGCCAGGCATGCAGGATCCATGGCTTCATGAGCCTGACGCCATATTCTAAGCCTCCCGTCGGCGTTAAGTAGTCGGAATCGAGACTCATCACTCCATGCTACTCGTTTCCAGTCCTCTACACTCCAGTCTCTGTGCTCTCTTGCCCAGGCAAGACGTGCAGCCCGATGGCGAGTATAGAGCAACGGTACTCTCGTAGGTCGACGGCTCCCGAAACCCATACGGTGAAGCGAGCGTTGCACAGTCCGTTTACTGACTGTACGACTGGCACCTTCATTAAACTGTGTGTTAATTTGAGCTAATGTTTGGCTTCGCTGGCTACGTACAATACGCCTGAGCCGTCTCTCACCACGCACTGTCAAGGCTAATTGTCCTTTGCAGTTTGCCCGATAGCTAGTTTTTTTTCCACCATCCATGTATTCTTGGTATACTCTTGACACTGCCGACCTTGAAAATCCCAGCTGTCTGACGATTTCGGAAATTGAATGGCCCATGCGTCACGCACCTATGATTTGTCAGTGATCGAAGGAGTCTAAATCAGGCAGTTTACCCATACTGGCAATTCCAACAACTAATTCAGAACAACCACAGTACGCGCTATATATGCAGTTACCACAGCGCCCTCACTTGCGCATACATGATGCGCAGCGCTACACAATTTGCATAGGCTTTGCTATCCCTAATTCAGTGGCACTTCAGTGTATTATAAATAACGTTTATTTGGATCAATGAGAAGGGTGAAATTGTTTGTGCTGAGATAACAGATCGTCATAATTTGGTTCCCTGGTTGTTACTTTTAACCTGAGATGTGGTTCCACGTCCAATAGTTTGTTCCTTTTTTTCGACTTAATGTCTACAAATGCTGAAAAAGCAACTTCACATAAATATGTAGTTGGAAAAGGCAAGATGTATTTTATAACTTTTTCTGTTAAAACCGGATACACAAGTTGCATTTGTAACCAGAATGATGTTAAAGTACTCTCCTTATGTTTATTTTTCAAAAATCCGTCTGAAGCTAATTCCAACAATTGCTCGTCTTCCGCATGCGACAAATCTTCCGGCATTGATGTTGTGTTAATGTTAAACGGATATCTTATCCATTCAATATTTTTGGTTAAATCAGGGAAATAGTTTTTCAAGCCCACTTGCAAACTCTCCAAATGCTGTGTTATGCATTTCAGAGTATCAGCATCAATTTTAGTAGTCGAACTTGTTATAAACTCATGAAGAGAGGGAAACGAGTCTACTTCTCCATAACCAACTCTCTTTTGCCATAACTTTAGTTTTGCGATGGCAGCGTTCACTTTATCTTGAACGTGAAACAATGAAATTTCTTTGCCTTGTAACGATAAGTTGAGGCAATTTAAAACAGAGAATATATCTGCTAAGTATGCTAGTTTATAAAGCCCTATCTAGTCATGTAAACAATTTATCACCACAAATCTATCATTAAGAAAACATTGAAGTTCATGTCTAAGTTCAAACAATCGATTTAGAATCGATTTAGAAAGCTGGGTATGACTACTTCCCATTTCTTCGGATATTTGCAAAAAAAGTCGTGCATTCAAAGGATGGTTTTTAATGTACTTAACGATTTTCACGCTTTCATCCAGGACTTTCTGTAGATCAACGGGCATCTTACGTGTTGCCAAAGCCTCTCTGTGTATGAGACAATGTGTGGATATGACATTTGGGGCAACATTTTGAATTTTTGCAACGAGTCCTTTATTAATTCCGACCATACTTTTTTCTCCATCTGTGCTTATTCCAACACATCTATTCCAATCAATTTTGTTCTCTTGCATAAGTTTGCTCATAACATTAAAGATATCTTCTCCTGTTGTGTGACCTAATAAAGGCTCGCAAAATAAAAAGTCGTCATGAATTTCTTGATTTTTTTCGTATCTAACGAACGCCACAAGATTTGCAAAATTCGCAATATCAGTGGACTCATCGACTTGCAATGCATAATAACGACTTTGAGAAATATCAGATAATAACATCTGTTTCACATTATTAGACATATCAATGGTTCGTCGATGAACTGTATTATTTGAGAGAGAAACGCGGTCAAAAGTTTGTTTCGCTCTATCTCCTATCAGTACTTCTGCCATTATCTTGGTTGCAGGCTTGATTAAAATTTCGCCAATGGTTTCCGCTGCACTTCATTTTTTGATTGTCACCTCCTGTCAAACCCCGCATTACTTTTCGAGACTGATTTAAATCCTTAAGTTTATTTTCAAAAAAATCTATGGGTTTATCTTTGTACTGATTATGGTTTGTCTCAAAATGGCGCTTTAAGTTAGATGGTTTCATGCTTTCGTTTGTTAGATTTTAAAAACAAATGACGCAAAATGGAATAGGCTCATTTTCATCTCCAGTCCATTAGAATCCAAATTTAAGATATTCTTTGTCGTACTTGCGAGTTTTCCTTGTTTTTTTCTTAACAGGTTCTTTCAGAATTGAAGTTGATTCGTCGTTAATTGCATTATTTCCTGTTAGTTGATTGCTACTATAATCATTACTTTCTTTCGGTGTAGTAGTTCAAGATTTCAACCAGCGATCCATAATCTATGTTAGGGATAAAAATTATATTTTATAAAAATAATCAAAATCAGTGGGACTTAGTAAAGCCCATAACAAACATTTCTTATACGAAAAATTACACATAAGCTAAAAACACACAGGCGCCTGGAGAAGCCACTAACTATTAGCGAAGTAAGTTGTTTCTGTAACGAAGTTTGGTATATTTCCGCCGTGTTACACCGGACCATCTCACGCCTCACAAGACTGTCTTGACTTGACTCATGAGAACGTAGAATTAAGCGCAGCTAATCACGGTGTAGTGCATATCCCCACCAAACTCCGGTGCAACGCGTACCCCGGTGCAACGCGTACAAACTCTTCCCGTACCCCTGGGGGTACGCGTACCACACTTTGGGAAACACTGCTCTAGATTATAAAGAGGTTAATTGTTTCCAGATGGCAAAGCAAGTAGCGAGTACCGAACGAATTTTTCCCATAAGGAATAATGAAAATTGAAATAATTTATATCTGAACCCTAGAAATTTCATATTTTGCTTGGAAATTTATAAATTGATGGGGATTTTTTTTTGTTATAAAACTTTAAAACTAGACAGACATAATAATTAGACAAAAATTAAATATATATATAAAATAGAATAACATTTATACCTTTTAACCTGTACTCAGAGGAGATGATGGCCTAATGGGATGGTAGCGAGGTAAAGGAAAGATGTTATTGTTTGAAAGGGGAGTCTTCTTCCAATAAAACATCAGGCACTTGAAAAGGGGGTATGTTTTCTGTCTACTACTAAAACCTGCTGGAGACTCAGATTTAGGGAGTTTAAACAGAAATTTGCTTCTTCCTACGTTCAAAAATGTTTCGAAAGTAAAACATAGTTAGATCATTAAACAAATCCACATTTCGGCATGCTAGAACTCTGCCAGACTGATAATTTTCTACAAAATTTTTGTAATTCAGCCCATTTAGAACACATTTCTTGCAGCAGAGAAATAGAGGCATTCTCCCTTCCCTCCTACTCACCTGAAGAATGTTTGTCGGCCACTATCTTTTGCAGCTCCCATTTAAAATCTTTCAGATCCTCAGTACTGATCTCATCTCTGCGGTCCTCCACAAACTCGTCAATGTCGTCATTATTGCCCTCCATGCCCATGGACTTGCCCAGAGAGACAATGTCCTCAACTATCGTGCTAGGTTCAGCCTCAAAGGAGTTACAGCTTCTGGTCCCAATTACCTCCAGGCAGAGTTCATAGTCTTGTTAGAGACTGCAAGCCAAGATTTACCTGTCTGAATGATTCAGTGGAGGATAAAGGATATTGGAACAGTCCTTCCATAAATCTCTCAGTGTTACCTGAACATCTGAGATCACTTCAAAGCACTTCTGGAAGAGGGCCTCGATATAACGCTTTTTAAAGTTTGAGATGACATACTGGCCCATAGGCTCAAGCAAAGGAGTTGTGTAAGGGGGAAAGAACTTCCCAGTTATAAATTAAACTCCTTCAGCAAATCATCCTCCAAGTCTGAAGGGTGGGAAATAGCCTTGTCCATTGTTAAGAGAGCCCTCGGACGCATTTTTTCCTGAATATATATATTTTTTTACACTGGGACCAAATACTTCGTTCATCCATTCCATGATGAACTATCTGGTTACCCAGGCTTTGTTGTTGGCGCTCTACATTACACTTAACTTGGTTTTTATAACATATTCTCTCTTGAAAACTCGGGGCTTTTGACTCTAATAGAACAGTAGAGGATTAAGTTTTAAATCCCGACTAGCATTCCCACACAATAACAGATTTAGACTGTCCTTTATCGGCTTATGCCTCAGCAATGCCTTCTTCTCTTGAGTGAGTAGGTTCTGCGAGGAATTTTCTTTAAAAATAAAAAAGACTCGTCCCAACTGAAGACTTGTCACAAATGAAAAATCTTCAGCCTCTTCATAGTCCCTAACTCACTAACAAACAAAGGTCTGGCAGCTTCTTTGTTGGCAAGGCTACCAATTCCATACATCACCCCACTATGAATGCTAGTTCTTTTTTTAAATTCATGAAATATGCATGACTGGCTTCAAACTCTTCACTGCTCTCATCAGATATTCCAGGCTTGTTTTTTAACAGACCGGCATACAATTAAATTTGCCTTAACGCGAATTATTGCCTCGGATATATCATCACCTGCTAACTATTTTTCATTAATCCAAACGTAAAACGACTTCTCCACTTCTTCCATTGTCTGTGATCTTTGCTTTGTCAAGGCCTTCACAACTTTTTGCCGCCCTGACACCTTTAATACCATGCTTATTTTTAAATACCATAGACATCGTTGTTCTAGGCATTTTGCACTCTTCAGCGACAGTAGGCACGCGACAACACTGCTCATACTTAGCTGTTATCTTTTTTTCTGCTCTATCGTGTTTCTCAATAATTTTCTTTTCTGTCAAATGGCATCACTAACCTTCTTCAAATCCATGATGTCTTTTTAGAACAAAGAAAAAAAGAGCTTGAAATCTAAAAAGCACAAGAAAGTAAGTGCACGGCGAAATATGTGGGATTCTGCACTGAACATGAGTTACTGTGAGACTAACGTGTCGGTCTTTGTTTCGTCCAAATAGATGATATGCGGGGAACCGTCTTTGCTCAAAGAGATTTTAGCGACTGTGGCGAGTGCTGAGTAAGCATAGAGTGCTGAAACATTTTTTTTCTCGTTGAAATGCGTCGAATATCGAATTCAGCGAGTTCCGAAACCGACGACTGCCGAGGTATGACTGAATGTATCTTGTGACAGAGTCTGAATACCTCATGAGGTAACCAGGCTTCATGTATGAATTACTCGTACATAATGTGTTATCAAAAGAACAGAATGCTGCCAGGAGAGGGAACGAGTATCGAAAATCAAAACAAAGCGAAATTTCAAATGGATTAAAATCATGGATACACAACCTTTTTACTTTATTGGATTATCATAAAAATTTTAATAAACGTTACATTCGCAATTACATTAGACAACAAAAGAATAACGATGTAGTAATTCTCTTATAATTCGGAAGATTATCAATGATTAAATTCCGAAGGTAACTATTTACTTAGCGAAGATAAACGGTAGCTTTTGATAGAAAAATAATATCAACGTCCTCGCAATTTACTTGAAGATTCCAGGCAAACAAAACAATGGAATCGAACAGGAAATTGAATTTTGAAGAAGAAAAATGCACACACATTTTTCTGTAATCCTCCTAACAAAATGTATTCCGAAAGTAGCGACAAATTACTTGTAATTACTCGTATTTACTCAGCGCTTTCGTAACACGAAGTTAAACGTGAAAGGCTCTTAACTCAAATTCCGGGAGCGTATTTAATTTTCATATAAATTTTGTCAGCTTGATAAATATTTCGTTAAAACATTCTTCATGCTTGAATTGCAGTAATTGGTTCTTGTTAGATGAGTGTGTACACAAAATTAAGTGTGTTTAATGCTTTATCAGCGAAGGAGAAGGGGCCATATGCCAGTAGCTGTTTAGAAACTAATATACCGTTATTAGAAGGATACATTATTGTTAAGTAAGGCGTGAGGTCGGTTAATTCATAATTATCTTCATCGCTGTTATGAGAATTAAATTAAGGACACGTGAAATGTGACACTCTCTCATTCTTCATTAATTTCGTCGTAATTGTATAATGTGCATCATGTTATACTTATTTTTCTTACAATCTGGATAGAAAATATTTACCTTTGATTTCCTAATTGTAATCTTTGTAATCACATTATTTTTTTCATTCTGAACATTCCATACATTTTTTCTAATAGTAGCTGCCGTTTATTGATAGCAATTAGAAAAAAACGCCAACATATAGTCACCATCTCGTTCCTTTTGCATAGCGTTAGGGATTTTTTCTTCTTTGAGAGCAACGATCTTATTATTTCTTTTTGCCGCACAAGGGCTAAATCGATTGAAATCTACAGTCGAAATTTTGTTCTTCATCTCCATAATTGTTCTCGGAGAAAGCGTTTAGAATTCTTCGGCAGGCTTTTTAAAATGAAATTGATTTCGTTGCATTATTTATCTGATCATTCTGTATGTTGAGACAAGAAAATAGGAATTATCTTTAAATACCTTTATGACAGCCACGTGTTTCTAACAAATTACTAGTTCATCGATTAACTATTAATTAGTTCGAAACGTATGTGCATCCTTTTAATTTATTGTGGATTTGAAGAAATGTTTATTCCTGTAAATTACATATATTGGCATATATTGTGGCATATATTGTGTTTTCATTCCTTCTTCCCGCAAATTTCCTGCAAATCATACTTTTACTCATTCTGGAAGCTTATTATTTTGTATCATTCTCTCTTTGGTACTTTATGGTGCTTGAAATATTTCCATTGCCCATAAGTGTCCTTTTAAGACCCATAAAACTTCCTCAACAATTTTCCAAATGGTCATTTTTTTAAAAAATTTGATTTAGGACAAAACAAATTTTAGAGTACATTTAAGTGTTTAGCAATGACCGTCGAATGCGATCTGTAACAAACCCCTCACCGCTCTACTAAAAAAATGTAAAAGAAAATCTTTGTATTGTTATCATAATTGCAAATAATATCCCATTTTTTTTGCAACAATAGTTTGAGGGAAAAGAAATTTAATTAGTGAAAATTCCTCACTTTGCCGAGATAGGTCAGTGATAAGAAGGCGTTAGGATCAAGATTTGGAGACCTGGACCTAATCGTAAGTTACACTATTAAAGTTAATCACAGTCGTCCTTCCGTAAAACCCTATACTTATTTGGCATATATGCATTATTTGGCAAAGCGTAATCGACAAGTAAGGCATGTTGTAATTCTTATAAAATTGGATTTAAAAAAAGCTGAAATTCGTCTAATAAGTACTCGCATATAATCATCATCATCATCATATTTGGCAAGACAGCCCAGGGTGGGCCAGGGTCTTCTGTTGAAGATTCCTCCAGGACAACCTATTTCTAGACCTGGTCTGCCAGTTCCTCACTCCAATCACTCTAAAATCTGATTCAACAGAGTCGAGCCATCTTAGTTTTGGTCTTCCTCTTTTCCGACTAATAAAGGGCCTTGCAACAAAACTCTTCTTTACTGGATTTTTTTCATCCATTCTAACAATATGGGACACCCAGTTCATTCTTTTAATTTTAAAACTTTTAATAATATCGGGCTCTTAAAAAAATCTATAGAATAGCCATAGGCCATTTTCTTTGACACCACCAAGGATGCTTCTGAGAACCCTTCTCTCGAAGACTGCAGTTATGTATTCTCCATTTCTTGTTAGAGACCAAGTTTCCGAACCATACATTAAGACTGGCCTAATGATAATTTTATAAATAAGAAGCTTTAATTTTTTTCTGGAGAGAAATTGAGACTTTAATAAAGAGCGAAGTCCAAAGAAGGTTTTGTTTCTCAGTGAGATACGATTTTGAATTTCAGAAATAATATCGTTTTTTACATTAACAAAAGATCCAAGGTAATTAAAACCAGGAAGAGTTTCAAATTCATGAGGGCCAATTTTCAAGTGATTGGTTGTATCACCAGATGGTGTTTTCTGTACAGGCATATATTGGGTTTTAGAATCATTTACTATCAATCCCATACGATTTGCAACCACCTCTAAAGAAGAGAATGCTTCTCTCAAGGCTGGTACGCTCCTAACAACTATATCTATATCGATATCATCAGCGTAAGCCATGAGCTGAACTGATTTGTAAAGGATGTATCCACGAGTGTCAATATTTGAATCTCGAACAGCCTTTTCCAGTACTCCCATATAATACACCTATAAAATATGTCAACTAAATTTATGTCTTAGGATATGTTTACCTGTTTCTACTCTCTTACCCCCTTTCCTTGCAAACAATTCTTTTTACATTCAGTTAACTGGAGCCACAAGAATAGTTGATTTCCTTGTGAAATCTTAATAATACGGTGGTACCTCGATTTAATTCGTTCCGAGACTTGGTTCGTAAACCGAAGCAGTTTTTCCCATATAAATTAACGAATGAAGAATTAATCCGTTCACCCCCAGAACAGGGGTCCCCAAACTACGGCCCGCGGTAGCGGGCAGTACATGCCTGGTATCCGGCCCGTCACGGTTTATTTTGTTTACATTGTAAAATTTACAATGTAAATAAATCATACAAAATAATAATCAGATGTTTGTATGTAACGACCGATTAAGGAATAGAATAACTGACATACATAATGAAATCTATATTTAATGAACATTTTAACTATAAATAATCATATTAGATTTAATCTAAAAACTTACAATATGTGACATACATACGTAATTTACATAATGAAATTAAACATTTTAATTATGATTAATGAGATTTATGTAGCTGTACCTCTCCACTGAGAATTATTTGCAGTTGGGATCGAGTTTACTAATGGACATTATTAGCAGCGACTTCAAATGCTCATCCGTTAATTTGGATCTGTAAATATTTTTTGTATTTTTCATTTTGGAGAACGTTTTTTTCACACAGATAAATAGTGCCAAAAGCGAAAAAAAAGCCACAGGCAAATTTATGCAACTGATCAAACTGTGTGAGTGGAAGACATTATGTTGGTATGATACAGTATGTTGTTATGATGAGATAGCTAGCTAGTCTTGGCCCTTGGGACTTAGTGTAGTCCTTTGGCTAAAAAGTTTGGAGAATCCTGCCCTAGAACATAGTTATTTTTATCTTGTTTTTATGAGTTCAGTTATAAAGAAATCGTGAAAATAAATGAAAATAGACTTTATTATGAAGAAATAAGACATAATTGTTCAGTACAGCATTTTAGATTTGTAGTGGATAATTGTTGGTTGAGAGGGTTGATTGTTGAAAAGGGAGGGAGGACTACAGATATTACTGCTCGGAAGATAAGTCATCTTCCGTAATATCATTAGGCAATTCTGATTTTAGCGTTTTTTCTCTTCGTCTACTTTCAATATCACTAGATGTTTTTGGCAGAAGAAACCGATACAAATAAATTTGTCTTTTGCTTGTCTGAGGAATTTCATAGAAGTTGGACATCACATAGTCATTAAGAATATTAACTGCTCTGTTGGTCACAGATTTATTAGGGTGATGGTTTTTAATAAGCGCCTGCACTTTCTCCCTATCATTGTCTTTTTTGATAAATGCTCCTCCTGGATAGCGTTCATCTATTGACTCTGAAGCTCAAGAAGTTCTGTGGTGAGTTCTTCCCTGTGTTCCTCCTCCAGCTCCTCCACATCTTCACAGCTGACCTCCAAGCTCATATTTGTGCCCATGGACACTATCTCATCCCCAACTTCCGCCTTTTTATTATCAAAGCCCTCGAAGTCTCTCTTTGGCACACAAGTTGATCTAAGTTTCTTCCAGGCAGACAGCAAGGTACGATAAGAGACCTCCTTCCAGGTCTTATCAATAATGTTGATGGAGTTGAGGATATGGAATTGCTCCTTCTAAAAATCTCTCGGGATCAAATAGGTGTCATCTGTGACTTGAAAGCACCTTGAAAAAAGTGCCGCGAAGTACAATTTTTTTAAAATTAGGAACAACCTGTTGGTCCATAGTCTGCATAAAAGGAGTTCTGTTGGGTGGTAAAAATTTGACCTTAATGAAGTTATATTTGATATGTCCAGGCCCTTTTCAAAATTTTGAGGATGAGGAGAAGCGTTATCTAGGACGTCAAGACACTTCAAGGGCAAACTATTCTCCTCAAGATATTTCTTGACAGCAGGTGCGAAGACCTCAACAATTCATTCCATGAAAATGACTCTTGTTACCCAGGCCCTCCACATTATAGGCAGTTTAGCCTTCAGCACATTATTTCTCTTGAATGCAGGATGATTTTCAGAATGGTAAACTTATAGTGGCTTGATTTTACAATCACCACTTGCATTAGCACACAATAAAAGTGTAAGCCTGTCCTCCATAAGCTTGTGTCCACGAAGTGCCTTCTCCACTTTGGTAATGTAGGCTTATCTTGACATTTTTTCCAAAACAATCCTGTTTACTCACAGTTAAAAATTTTGTTTAGCATGTAGCCTACACTTTCCAGAAACATTTATAATTCATGAACAAATTTATCTGCAGCATTTTTATCTGAACTAGCAGCTTCCCCATGTCTAAAAGCACTATGAACTGCACTTCGCTTAAGGAATTTCTCAAACCTTTTTAAAACCTCTATTTAAAATCTTCCCATTCGTCCCCATTTGTAGTGGGTGTTTTAGCTATCAAATCACTGTGCAACTTCTTAGACTTTTCGCATATTAAAGTCTCACTAATACTATCACCAGTAAGCTATTTTCCCGTATCCACATTAGCAATAATTTTTCTATCTTCTCTATAACTTGAAGCCTTTGCTTCGTTAAAACAGTCACTCGATGAGCCATATGAGCTGCCTTTATTGCCTCTTTGTTTTTTAGGATAGTACAAATGGTATACATTGCCAACCCAAACTGCGTGGCGAGATTAGAAACATGCACACCATTCTCTTGTTTAGTTATTATTTCCTTCTTTTTCTCAATAGTTAGGTTAGGTCTCCTGCTAGCAATATCACTTGCTCTAGCCATTTTCTTGGTAGCCATATTGATCGCTAATTCAAACAAAAATATTTACAAAACAAATCTGTGAAATACATGAGCAATCGACGTTTAAGCTGTGTTAGAGAAAGCCCAACTGAGCTTGAAATGTGGACTGTTCGCGAACCGAAGCAAGTGAGGCGAATGCTTGCATCGCAGACCACCAGATGACAGTGCATCTCCGCCCCTTGTCCGTAAACCGAATCGTTCGTAAACCGAGTCGTTCGTAAACCGAGGTACCACTGTATCTGAAACTGGTTGATTTGGAATGCTACATTCAACTTTTTCAACACGAGGGCTAAACTGACCGTGACTTACAGCTTATAGCGAATTCCGAACGCCTACTAACACCTCTGTCCACCACAATATCTCTAACCCGTAATTTTGGTTCCGAATACTAGCGCCCTACGGGCGATTTGGCGCTGTAGGCGAATGAATGCCTTTTAGATCCTCAGAGATCTCATAGATCATAAGTTTGTCTGTTTGAAGAATCTCTAATAAACTGAAATAATAACCCACAGATTCTATAGTATGTAGTATCGTTGTGAACGGGCAGTATTTGGTAAACACTCATCCAACAATTAGTCCAAACACTCAGTTTTCAAGGCAAAAGAATTGTACTGCAATGGATACCATCTCACTACGGTATTTTAGGAAATTAAATGACTGTCCCTCTAGGCAAGAAGGGTATTCACATCTTACAGACTCCCAGTATTCATATTTTATATAATTCGGCTGCCACTCATGTACAGCAGATGGCCACCAAAGATTTCCTCGAAAAATTGCACTACAGGACGAGACTTAGGAGGAGGAATTCCATCCAATCACTACCGGACTGGCTGAGAATGGGGGCAGTTGCTACTTAGCCCAGTCAAAATATGTTTTATGGCTAAAAAAATATGAAAGTTTTGAAAATTGGTAGAGATGTTTGTTTAGGTATGCTAATGAACATACTAAAAGTCCCCACCGATCAGACTTGAGCTTTCGCTGCCATCTTGGAAAATGTGTACATTTTTTTTGGTTTTTTGCAAGTAACTTGAGAAATATTGATTTTATGTAAAAAATTTGAGTTTAAAAATTAAAGAACACTAAATTGTGAACAAAAGCATCATTTACATTTCTTTTATAAATCGAACACGAACAAGGATAATTGACTTTGAAAGGAGCGAACCATCACACCTGGGACGCGAATGCGCGGATCATCTCCATCGCGATGGGGGATGACCCGCGCATGTGCACCAAAAGTCTTGTATACTCACGTTTGTCAAATCTCTGCATATCAAAGAGAAAGTTGCAACAACACCCAATCCATTGTTATCAGGTTGTATTGAAAGGCTTGGTGGATTCTATATTTTTATATCCTACTTAAGCTGCATTGGGTACATGATGGCTGGAGGTGAGTTAAAATAAATATTATCTTTGATGTGCGTAACTACGTCAGTAGAAAAAATGTTGCGTGGCCATGCATACGCTAGAAAGATTCTAGCTCATTTATCTACCCAAACATCTTTAGCAAAAATAATTTTTGACGCCATGGACATATCTGATTTTAAAGCAATAATCTGCATGGGTTGTTTAGAGATTTTGAAGGTTTTTTTGTGTTTTTGCAAATAACTTGGAAAATATTAATTTTTATGTAAAAAAAGTTTAATACAAAAATTAAAGAAAATTAAATTGTGTACAAAAAATATTAAATACATTTTGTCGTAATCCTAACACGTACAAATATATTGACTATTAAATGCGCGTTGATTATGGAGGTAGCGTCCAATTCTCGTTGCAGGTGCTTTCCTTTGAATTATCTCCACTCCCTCATTGCGGCATTCTTTAAACACAAGAAAATAGAATTTGATGTGTTGTGGTATGTAGATAATTGATCATTATTAATTTTATAAACGAATGTAATATACTTGGATGTATTCACTACCGTATTTTCATTGTGTATAATTTTTTAAGCTTACCTACTTTATGGTTGACGTGCTTTTTTCGGTATGGAATTGTTCGCGTCGTCAGTCTTGAAAAGATCATCTATGGGGCAGCTAGCATCACTTAATTCATCAATTTTTCTTATTGGATCGTCATGATATACAGGACAATAACTTCAATGGGGTATGCTGTTGTGACATACTCCATTGCAGTTACTGCAGGCCATTGTGCAGTTGATGCCTGCTTTCCGACACACGCATCTTTCTCCCCAGTCAGTCTTACTGTTGCAAAACACTATGCTAAAAACTGAATTGGAAGCCACTGCATCCATAGTTGTGATGGGCACGAGGGTTTTCTCTTGACGTTTCCAGTCCCACACTTCAGGATTCAACTCATTCCCAAACCACTTCTGCACTTACAACCGAAAGAAAAACAACCGAATACAACCGAAAGGAAAGTAGCCTAGCTTCCGCTTCAATTGAGGGAAGAGGCGAAATGTATGGTCTTATTGTAGTGTCAAATTTTGCGAAGCATTTGTACCTAAACTTATTTAGGTACTGTTCACTGGAATGTGCTCCATACCAGATCAGAAAAAAGCATTCTCCTGCTTGAACCATCATTGTGCGATGAGTTGCATTTATTAACTACTGTCACGTTGTGTTCCATATCTTTAATTTCGAACATTTTTATGCAAAGTTTCTTTCCTTTCTTGAATGCTGAAGAAGTAGTATCACATCCCCTGAACGCATGTAGAAAAGGGATACTTTGGTAAGTCCCGATGATTGCATTTCATTTGATGAATATATTTTTTTCTTAGATTTCCCTTTGCGTCATTTGACAGGGAAAATGACTTTTTTATGTAGGAGTGAGAGATGTTAATAGAACCAGGTAGTCAACATCTTCACCGATGGTTACAACGATGTTGTTACCAGAACATGCTTCATTAATTGCAGTATTTATAATGAGAATGTCGGCGGCGTCATTACTTTGTCGGAATCGAATCCCATTGTTTCCCACCTCAGCTGATAGAATGCTTATCAATTCGCTCTTATTGTTTTCATTTGAAAGGAACTATTCTTGTTGAACAGTAACTCGCATGTTTCCATCAAAATTTATGTCTACATCTTTTTTCACTATAGACCGTATATTTTGTACAATTTTTTTGTAGTGTTAGTGGTTTGGATTAACCATTCAAAAAAACTATACTGCTGGTACCATAATGTTTTTTTATATAGTTAACTTAATTTATGCAAACTGCCGAAAAAGTTAATTGTGTTCCCCATTTGACACGGTGTAGGAGAAAAACACTGTCCACAACTTTCACGCAGTTCAGGAGGTTAAGGTCTTAGTTTGGAACTTCAAAAATGTCGTACATGACCAATGTCGTTCTCTCTTGCATACCAGCTTCATTAAATAGAGCCAACGGAAAATGAGCTAACTCATATTCTAAAAAAAATGCTAGGTCTTCGTCGTTTTGTTTAGCAATCGCTATCCTCTGAAAAAGCAACAACGGATTTACTACTATATTGAAACCATTTCTTTCACCGTACAATTGACGGTGATCAAGCTTTCATAAGGTCTACCATTTCAAAGTACTGAACTCAGAGGGCTGCAGTGGAGCTATTCTCTTTCAACTGCTTCAAAGTCATCCTCATTTTAATCTCATATACGATGGCTCGTATATAAGTATGTCCGTTTATGGTTTCTAGCGATAGTAGTTCAGAAGCAAAATCTCTAAACAACTCATGGAGATTATTGCTTTTGAAATCAGATATATCCATGGCGTCGAAAATTATTTTTGCTAAAGCTGTTTGGGTAATTAAATTAGCTAGGATTTTTCTAGCATATGCATAGCCAGGCAACATTTTTTTCTACTGACAAAGCTGCATACGTCAAAGTTAGTATTTATTTTTACCCACCTCCAGCCATTATGTACCCAATACAGCCTAAGTATGACATAAAAATATAGAATCCACCAAGCCTCACAATACAACCTGATAACAATGGATTGGGTGTTGTTGCAACTTTTTCTTTGATATGCAGAGATTTGACAAACGTGAGTATACAAGACTTTTGGTGCACATGCGCGGGTCATCCCCCATCGCGATGGGGATGATCCGCGCATTCGCGTCCCAGGCGTGATGGTTCGCTCCTTTCAAAGTCAATTATCTTTGTTCGTGTTAAATTTATAAAAAAATGTAAATGACGTTTTTGTTCACGATTTAGTGCTCTTCAATTTATGTATTCAAATGTTTTACATAAAATCAATATTTCTCAAGTTACTTGCAAAAAACCAAAAAAAGTGTACACATTTTCCAAGATGGCGGAGAAAGCTCATGTCTGATCGGTGGGGACTTTTAGTATGTTCATTAGCATGCCTAAACAAACATCTCCACCAATTTTCAAAACTTTCATATTTTTTTTAGTCATTCGTCAAAATCAGGTCTATTTTGACTGGGGTAACTCTGCGACTGCCCACGGAACACAGATACTTTGCTGTACTAGAGGCGACGTTTTTTGCACGATTTGCAATACGAGCACAATCGATGAAGAGTTGTAAAACACATGGAAATAAAAAATTTGTCGATTGGTGGGCGAAAAAGTTTAATTTTGCATGCATGAAAATAGTGGACATTTGCAAAACGGAAAGGAGCTGGCCCACCCGGAATGTCATCTGTTTCTGCTGTCCGCTTCTTTTAAGTTCGGCGGTTTTAATTTTATAATTTAAAAAGTTTAAAGTTTAGAAAGTTGAGGATGGCACCAGTGCACGCGTCTCGTCCGTCCGCGTCCATCGGTACCAGTCGCGATATCCTGCTATGTTCGGTTCGCGAGATTAGCCCGTCCCCGTGTCTGCTGACTAACAAACTAACATTTGTTTACCTTCAGCTGTTATTATGTAGATTAAACTTTTTCGAGTTGGAGTGTGTCTACACTCCTTGTTGCGTCGAGTTGATACCATGAAACTGGAGTAAACCACGACCGTAACGTATCACCGAATAAAAATCGTTGTATGCATAAGATTAAATGCACCGTTCATACTTCATCATAATATTCATTATAATTCCGAAATGCTCAAATACTACAAATGTGGATGCATGCTTTGGGAAGCTCTCCAACCTTTTTTTATTTTTTATAGACAGTAGTTTTGAAAGCTGGGAAATAGTTTTTTCCAATGTGTGAGTATATAAATAAAAAATTTGATACAGTAACTCAAAACTTTTTATGCCGCCAAAGAACTCCTAGAATATTATTTTTTCCTCAGTATTTTACCTTACACATCAAAAATAAATATTTTGGCGCCAAGGAATTTACACAATTTTGAAATAAACCAATGTTTTCCCCTGGCGCTATTGGGGGGGGGGACTATCTAAATTGGGGGGGCACCTAATCCGGAGTGGCACCTTCGGATATGTGTCCCGCATTGGATAAAAAAATATTTTTCCCTAAAAAAGGAATTTTGTATTTTGAAAAGTGAAGGATTTTTTTTGCATCAGTATGGTTCTCAGACAAAACTTAAAGCAATATGGTTTATTACCAAGAACGACTACGTCATTTAATGTGGGTAATAAAGTACTGTGGTGGGAATTGTAATTCCGCTAACGTACTATTTATTGTAGATTAAACATTATATAACTGTAACCCTTAATTTATCTAAATAGAACTATGCGGTACTCTTAAAACACCGGATGTGCACTTGAATTTCAAGTTAGTGTTAGGACTTTAACAGGAATATAAACCAGGTGATCCTTTCCACTGTATTATAGAGTTGTTTTAAGCACTACACTCTGTCACTGATATCTATAACTAAGTTTTGATAACACGCCAATGATGTTTTCGTAAAAGACTCAAGACTCATTGGTGAATTATAGACAGACGGCACCATCAGTGCATTCTTCACACCAAGGACGTCCAAACGTCTAAATCCGTAGGATGTAAAAGAAAGAAATAATGCGATTGCGTTCAAGTTCTTCATTCTATATTCTATAAATAAAAATTATAGGAAACCCGTCTGGGTTCTACGACTACTGAATGCAAACCGATAATTTTCGATGTGAAATACAAATGCTTATTAATAATAATTTCTGAGACAATGGCTTTTGATTCAATATTTATGTCCTCCTTTGCATCAATCACACGCAATCCCGTTGCCCATGTCGTCGACTCGCCGCAAAAATTAAAACAGCTCAATTGTGAGCGATTTCTTTCCCATCCATCAAACGGCAGGCCTCTGGAACCTGATATCAAGGACAATTCCAGCACGATTCTGGGATTGTTTCACGCACGGGATAGCAAAAGGCGGCAGTAAGAGATGGAACTAACTCTCTCAAAAATTTCCCAAGACTGAATGCGCCTGTTACATAACACCCTTCTCAAAACAATCTGGTCATTGTAATATTACTAAATATATCTCACTGAATTTACTGCAGAATGATAAACATAGTTAACTGTGACATTACAATCGTTTAACTACTTAATTTTTGGTTGAGTCTGATTTTATTTTCTCAAATTTCGGTACTTCGTTTTACAGTATTTTTTTTATGGTTGAGTCTTTCAATAACTATGTATCAGTACGCATAATGACAAAACACTAATACTTATTAATTTTTATTTGTATATGTATTATATTAGTGCGATACTTTTGTTAAAAAAATTTCGGACTTGCAACTCTGCTTTCTTGTCTTAAATTTCAGATAGATCATGTGATCTGCGCCTTTAGAGTTTCATTTTTTTTTATTTGAACAGATGAAGGTGTCGCAAGGTTTGATTTACAAGTGTGCCGTTTAAATAAGGCGCATCTACACACAAGCGAATCAGCTCCCTCCGTCGCCTCTTGACACATTTTGGTGTCTATTAGTCCCCCCCCCTAAAAAGCGGGGGAAGTATTTCGTCGCTTTGATCATTCGTATTAAAACCGCTCTCCGGGGCGGTCTGAGTACAAATGATCAAAGGCACGAGGGACGCCATAAAACCTCCTCTCGGCGATGGGACCAATAAATCACTGCTTTTCCTTACACTTCGCTCTCTGTTTCGCGAATGTGTGCTCGCAGTGTATCGAAGCAGCTGAAAGTAGGTTTAAACAAGCTCGATCAGTAGCATAAAAATTATTCCTATGCTGAGAAGTGGAAAACACATGACTGTTATGTATGCATTTCATACTCAAGCGATTGTTGAATAATACAGATTTCCTACAATTTGTTTCGTTACCTAAATCAGCATTGCTCAACCTTTTTTTCTCTCGAGCCGCATGCACATATTAGGATACTATCTGCAGTATTAGGATACTTTTGGCGGGTTTAACAGTATTATGCAGTTACAACTGTACAACTTTCTACAGTTGTAATGAATCGTAGGCGATGTTACTTTTTGTACCACGGATCGTGGGAGTTTCTACTGCAGTCAAATCACTCCAAATCAGTCATACTAAACATTTTTCTCTCTCTCTCGGTCCACAGGCATATGTTTGCTACGTTACGCGGGGCACAACATAGTACACTATACCTCATAATATAATAATGCAAAAAATAAAACTCAAAACCTAAATGTATTCAAAAGTGTATTTAAAAATGAGTGAGATGTTTCATGTTGAGACATACTTTTTACTTCTCTAGCCAAATTAGGGATGCGATATCGATGTCGATGTTTTCAACACATCGATGTTTCGATAAAACCATCGATATTCTAAACATCGATTTATTGAAACTGATTTTTTTTTAACATCGATGTTTTGTGCTCGATGTTTTACGTTGTTCGATGGGGTTTTTTTTAATGAAAAAGCACCATAATAAAAAAAAAATTAACTACCTAGCATAATTTTCACACTCAGTAAATGTAAACTTGAAAATTCTTTTAAATGATTTTGCCCTATACTCTGTTGATATGAAACCAATCCTTTTGTCTTGTGTTACATTCATGAACTTCAGAATTTTTTTTTTTACAGAATTAGTTAAGCCTCCTGGAAGTAAATTATTCTCTAACTTGTAAATAAATATGATTTGATATTTACAATAATTTTTCACATTTAACCAATTTAAATTAGAAAACATCGCGGATTTTTCTTTAAGGCTTATTTTTTTCTTTAAGGTCCTATCAATCGTTTTTATAGCAATAATTTCTTCCTCAATTTTCTGGTAAAAGTAATAAAATGTATCATGGAAATTTTGCGATATTCGCTGACTTTAGCAACCAAGTTTTGGTCATTTGTGTCAGCCCAGTCAAAGAGTAAAATTAAATCAACCCCCCCCCCCCCACGACTAACCGAAGTAACATTAATGTTAGAGGTTACTAAACCAGTTTTAAAAATGTATGTTCAAAAATATCGATGTTTAAAAACATCGATGGTTTTCGAGCGATGTTTTATTAGCATCGCTGTTTTAATGCTGAATATCGATATTTCAAAACATAGATGTTTAGTTGTCGATGTCACATCCCTAAAACAAATCAGGTTCATACTTGGTACATGCTACTCTCAATACGTCATGAAGGCAAGAATCAGTAAGTCGATTTTTATATTACGTTCTTCGCATATTTCATTTTGGAATAGGAGAATTCGCAATGATACGAGGGTCATTTTTTAAGTAAGAACCGTTTTGTAATGGAGTAAGAGAAACTTCAGTTATGAAAGTAAATTGTATCACAAACTAAAATATGAAAATTTTTCACTTTTCAACATAGTCACCATTAACATCTAAACATCTGTCAAGTCGTGTCACCAGCTTTTGGATGCCAAGAACTCTCCGTTAAACCAGTTAAACTCCGCCTGACCGTTAAACCAGTTAGTAAAAGTTTCTTTCAACATGTCATCATTTTCAGAGCGTTTTCCACCAAGAAATTCCTTAAGTTTTGGAAACAGATGAAAGTCTGACGGTGCTAAGTCAGGGCTGTTTGGTGGATGATCCAGTAATTCCCAATGAAAATTGTCCAGTTGCGTCTTTGGTCTTGCCGCAACGTGAGGCCGAGCTTTGTCGTGAAGCAGAACGACGCCGCTAGAGAGCACTCCCCGCCGTTGATTTTGACAATTTTCATTGGGAATTACTGGATCATCCACCATACAGCCCTGACTTAGTACCTTCATACTTTCATCTGTTTCCAAAACTTAAGGAATTTCTTGGTGGAAAGCGCTTGGAAAATGATGACATGTTGAAAGAAACTGTTACTAACTGGTTTAACGGTCAGGCGGCAGAGTTCTTTGATGATGGGATCCAAAAGCTGGTGACACGATTTGACAGATGTTTAAATGCTAATGGTGACTATGTTGAAAAGTGAAAAAATGTTCATATTTTAGTTTGTGATACAATTTACGTTCATACCTGAAGTTTCTCTTACTCCATTACAAAACGGTTCTTACTTAAAAAATGACCCTCGTATGTTGGTGAGAACAACGTGAGCAGAAGGTGACACATTTTAGTACAGATTTGTATTTTTCAGGTACCCATTTCCAAAATTATGTTTAGAAAAGCACTTGTCTGATAGTGAGTGGGAGTGTCTCGGGCCGCACATCCAAGATTGGTGGGCCACAGTTTGAGTACCCCTGACCTAAATGAAGTGTGAAGACTGATGAAACGTTGAAGGGGGGGGGGAGAAGTAAAAGGAAAAAATTCCCTATCGTGTGCGATTATTAGGAGCCCTCGTCTGGTTTCAATGCACAGGCACAGCGTAAGACGTTACAGTCCAGCAGAATTTTCTTTCCGGAGTCATAGGTGTCAGGAGCATAGAGAGCCGGCTATTCTTGGTCCCGAACAAACGTCTTGCCAAGAAAATCTAACAACCAAGAAGTTCTAAACAAAACCAAGAAAATCTATGGTATCGAAAAAGAAATTTGAAAAAGAAAACGGTGTCGTCGTGTCGCCTTTGTTGCGGTAGCTTAAATATTAAATCTGTCTTCAGCTCATGAGGTATCGTTAAAATACGCAAAAAGAAAGGAAAATACTTTCGGTTAAGTACCTAAGATATAAGCTTTTTAGAAACGTTTTACTTTACTTTTTCGACGTTCGAAGAAAAGAAATTCAATAACTTATAGTAATGAACGTATACCGAATAGTTCCAATTTATTTTCTGAAAGAGAAAATATGTCAGACTTATAACCTCACATTATTTTTACATTTACAAGCGTTCACACACTGAACTTTACTCTTTTCTGACAGACTGAGGGGAATGCGGCCCTAGGTTCCATTGAAAATATTGTTCGTTTTGATGAGTACTATCACCCCTCTTATTTTGTCGACATGGTTTACGACCCTGTATATATATATATATATATATATATATATATATATATATATATATATATATATATATATATATATATATATATATATATGTGTGTGTGTGTGTATATGTGTGTATATATATATATGTATATGTGTGTGTGGGTGTGTGTGTATATGTGTGTGTATGTATATATATATATATATATATATATATATATATTAGGGTGGGTCGATTTTTACTTTTTTTCAAAATCGAAATCGCCTGTGGTGGGAAAAGCTGTGTATTGCTATCAAATATTTGTAAAAAAATTTGTCTTAAATTTAAATATATTTAGGTCCGCCGCCCGGCCCTTGAAGTTTTTCCAAAAACGTAAATAAAAGCATTTTTTATTTATTTTAAAATTTTTTAGCACTAAAAATTTTAACCGCCTGTAGTGGAAATTGTTGCATAGCAAGACCCTTTGTTTGTGAAAAAAAAATTTTGAAATTAAAATATATTTAGGCCCCCGTCCGGCCTTTGAAATTTCCCCAAAAACGTAAAAAAAAAAGCATTTTTTATTTATTTTTTAATTTTTTAGTACCAAAGATTTTAACCGCCTGTAGTGGAAATTGTTACATAGCAAGTCCCTTTGTTTGTGAAAAAAATTATTTTGATATTGTATCATATTTAAAGCCTCCGCTAGGCCAGCGAAATTTGTTTCGAATTTCCCCGACAGACGATGTGATTGTACTGCGTGGTTTCATATAAAGTTTCATAAAAAAAAGTTTCAGAAAAAAGTTTCCTAAAAAATTCATGAATATAAAGAAGTCTACTGGAAAAACAAGTGAAGCTGCGAAAATTAAATTAAGAAGATTTCAAAATGATGCAAAATCTACACTCTATGATATTTCAACATGTAAATGTCATGAATTTTCATTGTGCACATGTGGGAAGTCAAGAAAAGTACCGGTTTTGGAACAAGCATTTTTGAAGAACCAGAGACCTTGGACGAAAATGTATATGTGGAATTTGGATGCTTAAAATCACTAGTGTGCTAAAACTTAGAGTGGCAAGAAAAGCAAAGGATGCTGAACGTGTGAATAAGCGAAAATCGGAAACTGAGATAAATAGCCAACCTCAAAGATGTGAAAGTATTACGGATGGTAGCTCTACTTCTGAAAGTGAAGATTATTTTTATTTGATGAGGATTTTAAGCAAGTTGCTACATCTTCAAAAGAAGTGGGCAGCTCCAAAAGTGTATGCAAAAGTTTGGTTTTCACTAAAAGTGAGCCTTCATGCACAGCTGGTACACAGAATCTTTGGGAAGTTACACACTACTCAAGATATCTGAGCGATGAGCTGAAATTAGTAGTGGATCCTGTAATGTAAATGAATAATTTTATGGTCACCCAGAAAACCTACTGATTGCCTTGATCAACGACAAACGATCCTATGTGAGGAAATTAGGCTTCAGAAGAATCATGAAGGCCCGAACACTTCTCAATGAAACAATTTGTGATTTTGTCATTCAAATTTCACGCAAACGACTGTGCAGAACTGATCAATTGGAAGAAATGTTCACTTACAGAACCTCCATTGACTAAACATATACCCAGTGCAGAAATTGAGAAAATGGCTGAAATAGGTGGCTTTATTGAAAGTAAGCTGTGGACTCTCTCATGTCGTACACAAGATGTCGAAAGGGCAGTCAAGATAGTGTCAGAGGCATCCTCATCTCTCTGTGGAGCAAAAAGTCGCGATGACTTTATACATACAACATTGGCGTCTCGAAATCTGATGCCAAACTTCAAAAATAAGGCAAAATATAAACTGTAAGATTTCTATATCACTAAACAGGAAAAAAAAACTGCGCCCATATTTGGTTGGAAGGGTGGGTGAGTGAGAAAGGAATTCGAATGCAGCCACCTCCTCGGGGTAAATTCTGGGTTATTCTGCCATAATTTTGGCAAAATAAGCAAAGAGCTGTTTTAAGCCTTTGACACAGATGGTACATTGAGTTTAATAATAACTTTAATTTTTAAAATATATTTATTAAAAATTCTGCTTCAAAGAGTTAAAGTATCAAATTTTCGCCGGCCTAGCAAGGGCTTTAAATATGATACAATATCAAAATAATTTTTTTCATAAACAAAGGGTCTTGCAATGCAACAATTTCTACTACAGGCGGTTAAAATTTTTGATACGTAAAAAAATTTTAAAATAAATAAAAAATGCATTTTTTTACATTTTTGGAGAAACTTCAAGGGTCGAGCGGGGTAAATATATTTTAATTTCAAAACAATTTATTTTTGAAATTAAAATATATAACGGCCTAAATATATTTTAATTTCAAAATAATTTTTTTTCACAAACAAAGGGTCTTGCTGTTCAACAATTTCCACTACAGGCGGTTAAAATTTTTGATACGTAAAAGATTAAAAAATAAATAAAAAATGCATTTTTTTACACTTTTGGAGAAACTTCAAGGGCCGGGCGGGGGGCCTAAATATATTTTAATTTCAAAAAAAAATTTTTTACAAACATTCGATAGCAATGCACAGCTTTTCCCACCACAGGCGATTTCGATTTTTAAAAAAAAGTTAAAAACGACCCACCCTAATATATATATGCGTGTGTGTGAGTGTGTGTGTGTATGTGTGTGTATGTATATATATATATATATATATATATATATATATATATATATATATATATATATATATATATATATATATATATATATATATATATATATATATATATATGTGTGTGTGTATATATATGTGTGTGTGAGTGTGTGTGTGTGTATATGTATGTATATATATATATATATATGTGTATGTGTGTGTGTGTGTATGTATGTATATGTATATATATATGTGTGTGTGTGTGTGTGTGTGTATGTATGTATGTATATATATATATATATATATATATATATATATATATATATATATATATATGTGTGTGTGTGTGTGTGTGTGTGTGTGTGTAGGTAGTCTGGTACTCTACACTTATTTCTGGGTTTTAAAAGAGAGTGTAACTGTTTTTCCTGCATATCCGTGAATCAACTGCCAAAGTCAGGAGTTTCGTAATTTTTATTGTAATTAAGTAATATATATTCAGCATATTTTATAATTTTTTCTAACGCGTACAAGTCAGTTAATTAAAAGGATAATATTGCTTTATGAATACAGAAAACCAACATTTAACTCGAGAGTTTGACTTTTTATACTGGTTACTGTTACACACATTTTTAAAGAACGGTATTATTTTAATATAAAGCAAATCAGGACATTCTAAATCTATTTTTATTTTACAGTGTTTTAAGCTTTGTTCATTCAGCCTTTCTACCTCTATTTCAGACCGAATATTTCACTATAAAAAAAAAACGTTGTTTAATCTGACAGAAAACATACTCACTAAGACATACTCGGCATACAGAGTTGGCGTCTTCATCAATTTTAACGCCTTTTATATCTTAAACAAACAGAAACAAAACGAGAAATCGGTTGCTAAGTGTCAAATACGGGGACTATCCCAGTCAAACCGGAAATTTGTGGTAACTTAAGAAGGAAGGACCTTGATTTTTAACGAATGCTCGAGGCGAGTAAAAATTTCATCCATCTTCTTTGACAAAATAAGCAAACAGCTGTTTTAACCCTTGTTTTAACACAAATGGTACATTGAGTTTAATAATGACTTTAAATTTTAAAATATATTTATTAAAAATTCTGCTTCAAAGAGTTAAAGTATCAAATGAAAGTCCTGAAAAGAACCTAACTGGCGAAGTGGCCCGGTTGGCAAAGGAAGCGAGCCAGTGATCTGCATTTGTTGTCGAGAGGCATACGGTGATTATACAAGGTGTGACAGTGTGGGGAGCGATTTGTTGGAACACAAGATCACCTCTAGTCGTCCTTCAACGCACTTTGACGGCACGCAGTTACGTGGACGAGATTTTAACGCCAGTTGTACTGCCAGTGCTATCAAGTCGTCCACGTGCAATTTATCAGTAAGACAACGCTCGTCCACATACTGCGCGACTCTCCCAACAATGTCTTCAAGGATATGACGTACTCCCATGGCCTGCCAGGTCACCAGACCTCTCGCCAATAGAGCACGTTTGGGACGTGCTTGGAAGACAACTGAAGCCATCCCGGAATACTGGTGAATTAACTGCCCAGTTACAAAAATTATGGCATGATCTTCCGCAGGAGGTCATAGGTGACCTCATTGATTCGATGCCACGCCGTGTTTCGGCTTGTATAGCTGCCAGAGGTGGATTTACTACTTACTGATTTGTAACCTTTTTCATGCCATATCTTCATAATAAAACGGTCTGTTCTTCTGAATTTGTAATCATTTGCTTATCTTCTCATACACTAAAACATGTTAAGTTTCGTGACAGTAGCTCATTTCCTTCTGGGTGCATATATTTTTTGTGACAGAGTGTATGTCAGCACTATCACTTTAAAATAACAGATATCAAGAAAAATCCAAATAATTTTGGTGAAAAAAAAATCAAAAACTTACATTTTTTCCAATAAAAACAATTGTTTTAAGCTTAAAAATATAAAATTCTAACCTACTGCACGCGTGGCTGCGACAGTAAGAAAATAATGAATTTTTAAATAAAAACTTTTCCGAGTCGATGATAGATGGCGCAGGGTATCCAAGTTTGATTTCTTTTAAGGAACTGTTATCGTAGAGTGCCACCTACAAACATAAAGTCATTCCTGAAGTGCCCAGGAAATTTTATTTAACATAATATGCAATGATACCGGCGACCCATGGGTAATGCTCACGGCACAGAATGAAAAATTTTTGAGACCCACCGGTGATACTCATGGCAGTGAACGTGTTAAAAATATGAATTTGCTAATCTTCGAATAGAAATATACCGAGAAGAAAAATTTTCCATAGCTTAACAGTAAAAATTTGAGATGTACCGTCTCAATTCAGTGCGAGACAAAGATGTTCTCGTGTGGAAAGAAATTTTAATGGAATACTAAACACTGTACTTTCATTGGTCTGCTCTCCGCCTCATTCAGTCGGAAAGTCTACGGTAGAGTGATGGACTAATAAAACTAACCTGCAAAGTAATCTTACGAAATTACGGTGCTTTATATGCCAAAGGGCAGCTTGGAAATGCATTTTATTAAATATTTGGTGTATCCAAGTTGGAATTTCCAAAACATTTTAATCATTATTCTTTTACTGCCATGCCACAACGTCGGGACCGGCTCTAGCATATACTTGCCCAATACACTGTCCAACGCTAACCCTTAGTGCTATTTTTCAAATTTGGGTCTCGTACAACAACCTCATGTCCAGAGATCCAAAGCGCCGTTTCAAAAGCAGACTTTTCTCCTTATCATAGCCTGAAATTTCCAAACTAAAAGGCATCCCTTAAAGGTGTTTTCGTATTAAAAAAATAAATAAAGGACGAATGATTTTCGATCAACTTGGCATTCGAACGCGTTGGCATTCTGAACCAAAGTCTACCAGTTTGAGTCCCATGGTAGCATGGGTGTTAGTAGCAATTCGAAATCGGCTGATGACGTGGGTCTGTTAGCCCTCCACGCAAAAGATGACCTAAAGCAAAAGATGACCGTAGAGCTGCTGTCCCCCACCCACACTGTAAAAATGAAATGCTGTTTCAGGTTCAGTTCAAATGCTGTTCAAGGGTCCATTCGCTTCCCAGAAACATGACTTCGCAATTCAGGGTATCATGTTTCTGGGAAGCGAATTGGCCTGTTTGGGGTATCCCATATTTGTGTATTGAAAATCCTTTCGTACACTTCTAATTATACTTCCATTTTTGTGATATACCTCAAACAGCATGCATGCGCTAATACTAATTAATCTACACAGTTAATATATATATGTGTGTGTGTGTGTGTGTTTGTGTGGGATGGATGATATTCACATCATGTAGTGGAGGAGATGGTACACAAAGATGTTGTAATCGAAGCACCAAACAGGGAACACATACACCTTGGAGATCCAGAGAAGAGACGCACGAACAGTACCCATAGAATTGATCTATTCAGACATTAGTATTCAGCAGACATCGACGACGATATATGGCACAAAATGATGATATAAAATTTGCAGGAGGAACATTAAATGGCAAAAAACAGCCATCGGGCCGGCTGACAGGGCAATGAAAAGACAGAACGTCACATCGGACAGCAGCGGAGCAGCCCGAAGATAGGACAAGAGTAAAAAGAGAGAAGAGCATGGAAGGACCGAAAAGCGCTGCTCAACGTTTTTATACTAGGTGTTAACTAATTTTGCCGCACGGCTTGGAATTATTTTAATTAGTTAGGACCGAACATCTGACTCACCATGTGATCCATAACTCATGGATGACGAATACTCCCGTGATTCGGAACATGTGATGCAAAAGCGCCTGGTACTGAGCCAGCGGTTAATTAGTAATCTTAATATTCGCACGCGTGCCTTAACGGACAAACTAATTAGTTAATCATTTATTCCTAGATCTCAATTTGAAATAGGGGCTGTACTTTTTGAGAGGATAACAGGACAATTTTGAATACGCGTTAGATTTAGGACAATTAATAATAGTGGGACGTTATTATTGCATATACACTTATGGACAAAAAAATTAGCGCACCAAGAAATAATTGCGGGATCGTAACGAAACTTGCAATGAAGGTACATGTCGGGGAGATATGCAAATGATTAGAAATGCAGCATGATTGCGCATTACGTATAGCCGGTAGAGGGCGTTGAACATCGTACTCTATGGAGTATAAAACAGGTAACCAAAGCTTGTTTGAGTGTGCTGAATCATTTACAAAGGAAGAGCTGAGATAGACATGCCATTACGCCGTGTTCGAAGACAATATAAGCAGTTGTCGCAGTTTGAGAGGGGGAGAATCGTCGGGATGATGGAAGCTGGGTGATCAGCTAGGCAAGTAGCTCGTCAATTAGGCCGCTCTGATTGTGTTGTGAGGAGGTGTTGGGACCAGTGGACCCGAGAGATGTCATGTACACGAAGATCAGGCTCAGGACGCCCTCGACAGACCAGTCGTCGAGAAGACCGCCACATCGTAAGAAATGCACGCGTACAGCCAACTGCTTCTTCGGCCGCCATCCAGGCACAGGTAGCACTTTCACTAGGGGCCTCTGTGTCTTCTCGAACCATACGAAGGCGCCTGGCTGAAGGACAGTTGGTATCGCGGCGCCCATTACGTGTGCTGCCCTTGACGCCCACCCATCGACGCCTCCGTTTGGAGTTTTGCCGCGCACGAGGAAAACTGGACTGCAGCGGAATGGAACCAGGTCATCTTTAGCGACGAATCCAGATTCAATCTCGGCAGTGATGACAATCGTGTTCGTGTGTGGACAGCCCGTGGTGAACGCTTCAATCCTGCCTTTGCTGTACAGCGACACATCGCTCCCACAGCTGGTGTGAGGGTATTGGGTGCCATTGCCTACAATACACGGTCACCCCTAGTATTGTTCCGTGGCACCATGACAGTCCAGCGGTATGTTCATGAAATCCTGCAACCACATGTGTTGCCACTCATGCAACGGCTCCCAGGAGCCATTTTTCAACAAGACAATGCTCGGCCTCATACGGCAAGGGTGTCACAAGACTGTCTCCGCACTGTTACTACCCTTCCTTGGCCTGCCCGATCCCCAGATTTGTCTCCAATCGAGCATATCTGGGATCATTTGGGACGGCGAGTTGGGCATCCCACGAGTTTGAACGAACTAGAGGCAAGGTTACAGCAAATATGGAACGAAATGTCTCAAGACATCATACAGAACTTGTATGACTCAATGCCCGATCGTATCGCATCGTGCATTCGCGCTAGAGTGGGTCCAACGGAGTATTAACTCCTCCATTCTTTTGCCTTTTTCTCTGAAATAAATTATCCTCTTTCTTTCATTTTCTTATCATTTACTTATATCAAAGTAGTCATTACGTATGTAAAATTTCGTTTCATTTTGACGACTCCTTCTTGGGTCGCTAATTTTTTTGTCCATGAGTGTATATACGTGTAAGTAAGCAATACAATTTAAGGTGATAACCTAAAATTTTTCAGATCGGAACTTTCCATAAAGGAAAACCGCATAGCATCATGTCATGGCCCCTAGCAACGAGTCCGCTTGGTAGTGTGAGCGGGAAAAGTCAATGACAGCTTGCCACGATGCATGCTGCATGGAAGTTCACCTCGGAAGTTCACATCCATGGGGAAGGCACTAGGCTTTTGATTAAGCTTATAATTAAGCTTATAATTAAGCTTATAGCGTCTAGGAGACGTTATAAGCTGCGTCCAGGCTCCGAGCTGGCGGTGAAAGAAAAAGAGAAATGCTTGTACGATGTAACAGATTGGATGTAATCTATCTCCCTCTTGGGAGTTTGCAATTCTGTATATATAATGAATATTTAGACTAGAATTAATAAATATCTTTAATTAAAATATACTACTCTGGATCAATGCCTATATCTGATTAAGAGAGAAAGTTGGCCGAATGAGCACTATATATATATATATATATATATATGTGTGTGTGTGTGTGTGTGTGTGTGTGTGTGTATATATAATGTCGGTAAACTGTGTGGATGATTTCGTTTTTCCATAAAATTCTTGATAAATAGTTAGTTTAGAGTCGCCCATAAATTTTCTCTCCCGGCCATCGAACTCGTCATTTGTAGTTATGCAAAACATGCTTTGCATGACCTTTAAATAATTCTAAATCGCGCACAAGCAAAACGGAATATATTTTTATGGTTTCCCAAACGTGTTTTTTTAGACACGAGTCTGACGAAAACGCTTTTCATTCAAGTTCAGGGCATTAAGTTCGATGCAAACAAACTCTTTTGGGTTAAAATGTCAATAAATCATCCATAAATTTAAACGGGAAACGCTTTGTCTCCTATAATCAACACACCGTAATATATTCAGAAACATTAATTTATCCACTAGGTATAATTTTAATATTAAATGTTAATAACCTAAACTGAAAACGTGAGTTTGATGTTTATATGATCTTAAAATATATAAGGACTAGCTGAATACCCGTGCTTCGCTACGAAGTACATTCAAATTAAATACAACTATCAATGTATGCAATTAATGCCAAAAAAATCTACATATTTCTAAAAAAATCGTAACGGATATTTTTATAGACAAAATAATGTAGAAAAAAATATTCAAATTAAATACAACGGTCAATGTATGCAATTAATTTGTATGTTTAATATCCATAAAACATACTAATTTAATTAAATTCTTAAGAAATTTCCATCTCAATTAGTTTATTGGTTAAATTTTATCTTTTACCGTATTTCAAATTTTTTTTGTCAATTTATTTTGTTGTTAGTCACGTGCGGCAAAATTAATTTAAAGTATCACAAAAAGGAAAAAAACCACGGGATCAGCATTTAATAAATTAAATTCTAAAAATTAATCTTTAAAAATTCACCAAAAATCAGAAAATGGAGGTAGAGATTCGAAAAAGATTTCATTTTAAAGAAATTTTTATGATCTTTTTCGTGATATAAATTTTATAACCCTAAGATTATTATTTTAAATGCAAACTTAAAAAAAGTTATTGAAACAGCTAAAAAATTTAATTTAAAAAAATCTAAGAAGAATTTTTCAAAAATCTCTCATATTAAACACCTACACTATATAAAGAACCGCCATGCAAAATTTCAGCCCTTTATGTCCAGCGGTTTGGTCTGTGCGTTATCTGTCAGTCAGTCAGTCAGTCACGGAATTGTTTTATGTATATAGATAATATTTAAAATTTGTTTATATAGCCTACAATGTGCTATTTACTTTTAGTAAATCTGCTATTTAAAAGGTTAGTTGGGGGAGAGAGCTACGGTCAAATTTTGCTACACAACGGCTAATTAGATCGGGACCAGCAGTTAAAAGCCGATTCCGAACGGCTACAGACATCCATGTCAACAGTTTGAAAAATCTAAGAAGAATTTTTCAAAAATCTCTCTTATTGCACACCTACACTATAAGAAGAATCGACATGCAAAATTTCAACCCTTTATGTAAATTTCAGCCAGTTATTCAGCGAACCCACGGGATCGAATGACAACGCCCTAGCTATTTGGCTATGACACACGGAGAGATACTACACGAATACTAATTACGTACGATTACGTCAAATTTCGTACGAAAGATCTGCAAATCTTTTACTCGATATTTTTACCTTACGAAGAGAACAGATGACAACTCATTTTTATATTTTATAACTGAAGCTGTGAGTTTTAAAACTGTCCTTATACAAAAATTTTTAAAAAAATTGTAGCTGAATTACGTAGTAAAACTCACTATTTCTTTTTTTAAAAATTAAATGTCAAAATATGGGGTTATCTGCAAAACTGTTGTTATCTGAAAAAAAAAACTTTTGCAGTTTGCCAAAAATCACTTACAGTCGTTAAGAACAGTTTATAAATTCGCCGCCTCAACAATAATGAAAACTTTCTCAAAATGGTTTTCTCCCTTTTCTTACATTCGTAACTATGAGATACGCACTAAACGGTTTCATTCACCATGAAGAAATTCATCCTTGATGCATTTCTCGTTAAGAATAAAAGTCTGTAGAAAGAAAACGTTAGGTTTTTTTCATTTATCCGTTATGCACAGCGTCTCGGAATCGTCACTCCAGTGGCAAATTAACCACGTAACCCGTCCATTACTAAGTACAGTAACGGTCGTGAAGCAAACCCTCTGCATAGTTTTAAATTCTAAGTGCTTACTTTGAAAACCCGTTAAACTGTTTTTAGTTCCACAAAAAATCTCACTCTCTGCCCATCGCACGACACGTTTCCTTGTTTCGCCAGCTAATGACGTCGCGCTGCGGTATTTTGGAGACCCATTCAGAGCGATATCGCGAAATCTGAATCTAACAGTTTTTAAGTTAAAGCAGCCGACAAGCAAGTCCTTGTTTTTTGGCTTTTTGTTGAAAAGTTCACTAAAAACGGTTAGATACGGGATTGTTAGATTATACAAGATTTGTTCTGGTTGCCTGAACAGAATTTTAAAAAGTTCTTTATAGAAAGAGAGTGTCATCCATTAGCTACTGTTTTTTTTTTTCTCGTCTGTCTGCGGCGTACATAATTGGGTATTATTCTTGACATAAAAAGAGAAGCCTAATAGTTAAATTTATCTCTTCTCAAGGATAAGAAATAATTTGAAATAGGCTTAAAAGTTAGAATAATTACAATGTGCTGAAATAACACTCTGGCTTGATGAACGTGGCTCGTGAGTTAAAGCGAAACTTAATCGTTATATTAATTTCTCAGTAATATAAAATATCTACATATTTCTCATGCACTAAATTAACAATGGCGGAGTATTAGGTCAAGATTTTTAAAAAAAAAGTAGCAGTTAAAATAATTTCAAGTTCAGAGGAAAGTAGGTGTAAAAATATGATCAACAATAAATTTTTGCCTAAAATCAACTTATGGTTGCTTTTCTTAAAATCCTAACCATTATTTTAATGCAACTATTAACCTTTAGATTACGGGGCCCATTTTTTCAGTTCACTCTTTAGAACGGGAAGTTTCATACCCCCTTTGTAAGAACGGCCATTATAGGGGTTATAATATATATATATATATATATATATATATATATATATATGAATATATATTCATTCGTATTCTTGGGATATATGCTATCCCACCCCGTAAGGAAAAAGTTAAGCCGTAAGTTATCAGTTATCAATTACTTTATGACCCGCTCCTGAAATACAACTGCCTAGTCTTAGGATCGATGATAAAACCTTCTGCTTTCCGAAGAGATGAGCAACTTCTCCACCAAACCATGTTATAATCAACATCAATAAACCAGCATTCATAACTACCCGATAGAATCCGGCAGAGGGAAAGGGGGGGAGGTTGATCTCTATTCCCCTAATTTATTCGAGCACCTTTGTAAGGAACATTCACCCCAACTTTCATGCATTTATTAATTTTTCCATCTATTAAAAGGGGACTGATCGCGACCCGATAAATTTGATCGATTAACAGTTCGGACAGATGTTCTGCAACCCGCAGGCATTTGTTATGGTCTACCTTAATGATACTAACATAAGAAATTAAAAACAATTTTGTATGCATGTAAATGTTATTAATCCTGAAGAGGTCCAACTTTTATTAAGCTTTACAAATGACAAAGAACTCGAAGAGTGATTCCATTTTACTTTTTCAAACTTAGAACTATTCCTTACTGTTTGTATAAGTCAGGGGTGGGCAGACTTTTCCAGGGTACGGGCTACTTCTAATTTTTTCAAGATGTTGCGGTCCACCCAGTGGCGTAGGTGTGGTGAGCTAAAAAAAAGGTCTGCAATATTTACTATAACTTAATAATAAATACGGAATGTGTACTTACTTACATAACTACAATAAAAAAACCTACTCTTTAAAAACAACGTTTAAAGCAAAACGCAAGATACAAACATAATAATAATAATAATCTTAGGCCTTATTAAAGGTGGTAACCCCAAAATGTCTTGATGGTCCACCGGTCGATCGCGATCGACTTAATGCCGACCCCTGGTATAAGTGATAGTTCCTATGATTTTATTTACACTGCTGGTCACCCAAATTGCAACACCAAGAAAGACAAGAGATATCACAACAAAATTTATTTTGTAGATAACATGTTGACCAAGTATCAAATGATTAAATTTATAGACTTCTGTGAAGTGTGGTTCCTGCCAAAATCAGTAGCCAGAGTAGCCGCCATTGTTGGAGATCACCGCTGCCACACGCCTCGGCATTGATTCAAAGAGACTTTGGATGAGTTCTTGGGGTACAGCAGACCAAGCAGCTTCCACACGTTGCCAAAGTTGATCTGCTGTGGCAGCTGGGGATGGAATCTGGGTCAATCGTAGAGCAACCATGGACCACATGTTTTCTATCGGCGAAAGATTCGGAGAGAGAGGCGGCCAAGGAAGCAATTCAATCTGGCGATTGACGAAGAACCGTTGGACAATGCGTGCCACGTGTGGTCGCGCATTATCCTGTTGAAATATGGCTGTGGGCAAGCCCTGAAGGTAAGGAAGGACCACTGGCTCCAACACCTCGGAGATGTAGCGCTGGCTGTTTAAAGTACCGGCAATGCGTACTAGAGGTGTGCGAGAGTGATATCCAATACCGCCCCATACCATAATACCCGGTGCAGGACCAGTGTGGCGGTGCATAACGCAGCTGTTCAGCATCCTCTCTTCACGGTGTCTCCAGACTCGAATGCGACCATCGTGGTGTTGCAGACAGAAGCGTGACTCGTCAGTAAAGACAATTTCATTCCATTCTGCCGTCCACATCCTTCTGTCATCGCACCATTGGCGGCGGAGACGTCTGTGGTTCTGCGTCAAGGGTAGACAAAGCAATGGACGTCTTGCGGACAGACCACTCTGCTGTAAACGGCGTCGAATGGTACGCGCAGACACTGGATGATGTGTTACAGACTGCATGTGCTGTGCTATGGTTCGTGGTGTGACTGAGCGATCCGTCACTGCCATGCGCACAATTTGCCTATCATCACGTGGTGCGCTGAGGTGGATGCGATCGAACACGCCGGTCCGTCGTACCCTCCTGCATCCAACGATCACATATCCGCATTACAGTTGTTTGGTTTCGTCCAACACGACTACCGATTTCCCTGAAAGATAATCCACAATCTCGGTAGGCCACTATCCTTCTCGGATACTTGATCGGATACTTGATCAAAAGATGATCGCTGTTTTCGACGAGGCATAATTGATCGTTTTTTTTTAAAAACCACAAGAAAAAAGAGATAAATTTTTTGAAAAAACCACAAGATTGCCGAACTTGAAATCGTCGAAATCTCCAAGCCTTAAATAGCGCTTTGAAATGGCGCCACAGGCGCGCGTGATGTACGTCTGCGCTGAAATTCTAATCATTTGCATATCTCACCTCCTCTAATGCATGTTGTAAATTTCTTGTTATTTTTATGTTTCCTTCAGGGTGTTGCATTTACAGTGGCCAGCAGTGTATATGAAATCCAAAGCCTTCAATTTTCATTAATCCTGTATGCATTTATCATAATCATCATGTATCATAAAGTCTATCAAGTTTCCTTAACAATGAAAATATAAATAAAATTGGGTGTGGGTCCGAGGTAGTAACGAGTTTGCTTCGGTGCTGACGGTGCTCGGATCGAATCTCGACAATTGTCATTCAATACCTCCATGTCTAGGCATGTAATGATATGGGCATGTAAAATCCGTAGACTGGAAGGTCCCTCTATGATGTCAGAGAGGGTGGGATATGGTACGACCCCCTCCCACTGTCACCCACTGGTGTTGCTCGGTCAAAATTGAGGTGGCACCTGGTTAAATCGGACTCTGACCTTTGTGGTGTCATTATAAACTGGAGTCGCAACCCCAGTCCGCTAGCTTCTATGGACCTTGTCTGGGACTTCCAGTCAGAGGTCATAAAAAGATGTTACAAATCTACAGTAAAAGCTTAAATACTTTCATATGACAGGAAGCCGAAAATTTCTAAGTATGTACTGAATTTCTTCTATACAGTTAATTAATTTTCAAGACAGTTACTGCTGCAATTTGTCGTGGACAGTGAAGCCCAATATTGAAAAGATACTGTTGAGATATTCACAAGTCGTTGGCCCTGTACACTGTACATGTGCCTTTCAATGTACATCATCAATTCAGAATGCCATTATTTTGTCAATGGTATAGTGTCACGGAGAAATTTTGTTATACTCATAAAATTCTATATGTTGTTACTTTCATATCCATGTGTTACAGAAATGAACGATTTATGTAATAAGGTACTTTCCTTAAAGAGGTTGTGTAATATGATTTTAATGCTCCCCTCAAAAAATCCCATTAATAAATAATTCTTATCCCTTTTCCATTGGTTGTTTATTTCATACAACTTCTATTTTTATTATAACTGTTTAAATTTTGTTCTTTTAATAGGAAAGAAAAAATACAGGGTGCGGCAGAAAGAACGTTCCGAGGGTATAAATAAATAAATTAATAAATAAATAATAATAAAATAACAATTAATAATAAATAAATAAAAAATGTTATTTTTCTCAGGTATAAAAGATTTCTTTCTCTATCTTGCTTTGTATTTTTGTTATTGACGTTCCAAATCAGAACATTCTTTCTACCGCATCCTGTATGTTTAAATCAATGACAAAGTTTTACTGAAAATTGGATTTTCTAATTGATAAACTAGCTGGCCCGTCAGCACCTGAAGGTGTATTTTTTTTAATTTTGGTCCACGTGCGAAAGAAAAGGTTCGCCACCCTTGCTAACTGTATATTTAATTGCTAACGTCTGTATTTTTTCATGATTGTTTACTTTTCGAAGATACAACTAAGTTATAGTCAATACGAAGCCTCAAATTATGCTTGTAACATATCAGATAGCCAGTGACATAGTCAGCATAACAGGCGCCCGGGGCACGATACCTTTTTGGCGACCCCGAAAAGCATATAGTAATAAAATATATAGAATTAGTGAAAAGGACCATTTGATGCCCCTCTGCGAGAGGCGCCCGGGGCATGATAGACCCCCTTGCCCCCCTCTCGCTACGCCACTGCAGATAGCGTTGTGTTGATGTGTAAACAAAAGGCGCTCTTGGCGCTTTGAATTCTCTTAGAATAGGCGATGGGTGTTTTATCGGCCATGATGGCTGGTCCTTAAGTAGAGAACCCCTCAAAATTATTTCTCATAAACCTAGTCTAAATAGTTTTTTGAGATTTAGTAAATAAATTCACAAAAGGCCATTGAATCCAAATGAACGAAACGTTAGAATTTCGCTTATGTTTGTTATTATATTCCAGGTCTTTGAAGTGCTCGCTTACTTTGCCTACATCAACGAAAGAATTGGGGTTTCCTCCCCTGTAAGCACACATTACTGATCACTGACCTTGTATTTTACATACCAGAAAGTTTTCTGAAATTACCTTTTCTTGAATCGCGCAAAATAACAAGACTTTCACACTCTCTAACCGTTTATCTGTTAATGACATACGTAGTTACGATAGAGCATCTTATACGAGCAAAAATTTACCTTAATGAGCTGGCATCTAGATACTCCCAGAAAACGTAAATCACTCAGAAAACATAACATTCATTTTAATAGCATAGGAATCACTCCTTCTTTAAACACGTGTCTGACTCATTTCCTCAATCAAGGATCGATTTATTACATAATAAGGCGGAATTGCGCAACTTAATGATCCCCCTCTTATCTAAACCATCAAAATATGGCATTAAATTACATCACTCATCTCATAATCTCGCATGCCTTGAGATGAGTCAGAGACTGTTCGGAGGTCGTACGCATGTTTCAAAGAGAAATCCGTTAAAATCGTACACATCTATCATAAAGGAAGTTAATGCTTATAGATCAACCTGAAATGTAAGGAAGAAAGGAAACAACTTCTTTGCTTCATGGTCATCGAGGCAAATGAAGTTGTATCGAAATTTTGGAACCTCGAGGGCCATCTTACTCATGAGATGCATGTAACTCTCTGCTTTTAACCCTTAGTTTTTTGTTTGTTTTTGTTAGCAATTCTTAAATTATAATGATAATTAAATAAATACGTTTGATCTTCAAAAAATTTTATTTCTAATGCAAAACTGTTATCCACAGTATTAATATTGAACTTTCCCAACTGCCATTTTTTTTTGTCTGGCACTTTGTTATGAAACATTTGCCTTTTGTTATTCACCGCGATTTTCTGGCTACTTTATTATAGGAGCCCCATATAGGTGAGCCAACATTGCTTCCTATGAGGGGGACGACAAGGAAACGACCAAGCCTTATTTGGAATTTGAACCCAAGCCCACTGCGTGGTAGGCTCAGAACGCTAACCACTACACCATATGGGCGGCCTACTGCCAATATAAATAACTTTAAAATTATTGTGTGTGTATATATTATTCACACACACTCTCCTGATACATTGTTCCCTGTACAAATTTAAACTCCCCAAACAGCTTTAAACCCTTGAACCGAACAGGATGAGAATTTCCTCTTGAAAATCCTCTTGAGCATCCTCTTGAAAACGCAAGCTACTCTATAACACCCATTTCGCAGACATTCATTTTCCTTTTTGTCATTTTGCGTCGGCACGTTCCAATTTATTCGTTTCTTAAAGTTGTTTTCTTAGCATTACTTTCGGATACCTCGGGCAGGAATTTCAACTATCGGTCACCAAATGCTTTGCCAGCTGAAGCTCAGCTGTATTTTGCTAGCTCTAAAATGAGTGTGACAGAACGTTTACACATTTTCGCTCTGTGTGAAAGAAAAGTTTTGTGTGAGTGTGTGTGTGTGTGTGTGTGTGTGTGTCTAATGCGGAGGCACTTCTCGTGAGACATTCGCCTTTTTTTATTCAGCGCGATGTCTTGTTGGCTACTTTATTATGGGAGCACCATTTAGTGAGCCAGCATTGCTCACTATATGGGAACAACACGGAAAAAAAGGCGGGGGGGGGCTCGTCCATCTTACCTATGTCATTTCTTTCAGAAGGTCTGTATTCTGGACAAAACATTCCAAACAGCCACTGTGGTTGGCGAATGTGAAAACGTTAAGGACACACAACCAGTGATATATATTTAAAGTCACTAGCTTCTGTTCAGTCAACAGGAGTGCTTACTCTATGACACCTTATAACAAGTGCATCATATTTTTTAGTGTTTGGCAAGTAAAATCGGGTTACACAAAATCAGTTACAGGATTTTAGATTTCGTTTTACCTTGTTCCAAAGCATTATCGTAACATGTCGGATAACGAGAAGACAGCTGAATTTAAAATCCTGTAATTTAGCTAAACGAGGCCCAAATTAGAGATACTGAAGCATTAAATTAAATGTAAACAACTCATAAATGTGGGGCAGCAGCTTTATTATAGTATATTCCAGTTACGATCAAGCCCACTACTTGGAAGCTCACGACACTAACCACTATACCATGTGGGGGCTGAAAGAAAAGTTTTATAAGTCGTAAAGCATTAAAATAATAAATTGGCCCTGTTTCAATACTACATCTATGAACTCAGTAGAACCGAACACAGTGATGGAATTTTTTTCCTTTTTAATGAGGCAGTCCTAAAGGCATTCGCAGATGCACCCTCCGTGGCTTGTTGGCTACTTCTTTATGGGAGTACTCAGTAGGTGAACCAATATTGTTGCCTATGAAGGAACAGCACGAAGTATCCATGTCTCAGCAGGATTCTAATCCTGGCCCATGCAGTGGAAGTTTCTGTCGCTTACCACTGTAAAATACATGCGGTCGAAACGCGATATGTATTTGTAAACCATATATCACTATGAAATAGTTTTTTACTGCAATATGTGACTGTTACTAATTATTATTTTTCTGAAAATTCTAATAAGCTAGTTATAAGATGCTCAGGCAACGTCGGATAGTTAGAGATAGTATGAGTATGTAATAACTAATATTTAACGAAGTTGAACGATGAAGAATCATACTTCTATTCTACGATACCAAGCTAATCTGGGACAGGTGTTTGGATGCTTGAGACTTAGTAGGCTAATTTACTTTTGTCTTCTTCGATATATGTGCTGTTTGTTTTACCTTTTCTTGTAACATCTTGCTCGCTATTGCATTGGGAGAAAAAAAATACCAAGCTATGTTAGATTCAGTCTTTGATATATCGATACCTAAATCTCGTTCCACATTGAAAGGTCCCGTTGCTTATTTTTTATGTATAGAACCTTGATGAGCGCTCGTTTACAAAAGCCAATTGCACGTAAAGGAAACTGAAGACTGCAGGGCTTTTGCTGAAAAGTTTGTGTGAATATTTCTCTCTGATATCAGGGAAGCTGGTTTACTTGAAAACAACACTTTAGGGGCATCCCATCATAGTTTCATGTTTATCTTTCGAGAAAATTTTAATATTTTCTTATTCATGAATATTTTTTCAGCTGAAAAGGGCCCACAATCTAATTTTTTTTTCATGATAAAAAAAATGCCTGAATGTTTCTCAGAAGTTTTTCGAAGTTGGAAATTTCAATGATATTGTCGTGCACTTCTTGAACGCCTTGAGCAAAGCCTTTTGGAAGTAATACATTTTTCAAATGTGGACCTCCGACTATTATCCAAAACACTTCTAGAGTTTAAATAAAAACTTTCAGTTTAAATAAAAACTCAAAGTTTTGCATAACGGAATTACACAACGGACTGATCAAGAAGCGAAGCTTTGTTTTTGGACTTCAGTGACAACTTTTACTTAAACACACTCAAGCGTATACTATACGAGTAATATACTATATTATATTATATTATAATATATATATATATATATTATAGTCTTAATATTCCCATTTAATTCATCTTTTATTTTGCTATGTTTCAATTTTTACATGTTTCTAGATGGTAACAATTTTTAAACTATTTTGAATGCTATTAACATATTGCTTCTAATTTTCTTTAACAATTAGATTTTTAAAGATCTGAGAAGCAAGACTATCTTACAAACCGAAACGAAATCCTACAAAACGAAAGTGATAACAGTACCTTTAAACGATAAAAAAAATCTTTGTAAAACACGATTATATGCAATAACAATCCAATGAATTCTAAACTTAGTTAAAAAAAAAGTAGTGGACTGAATGAACTGGAATTTAGTTAATTATTTATAATTGTTTTTATTTTAGATGCTGAAGATGGACCGTTCTGTTCAAAATGAAGCCCAGGACATGATGTTTTTAGTCACTCAGCACTTCCTGAAAAACCATACTCCTTTTAAATTAGGGGTCAGCAAATCTGTGCCCATTAGGGCATTTTCCCCTTTGGCCAATTTGCTCCAATACAGCGGTGTAAGCGAGATTGTATAATCTGAGAAATGATTTCAAATTTGTGAAAAAGCAGTGGACTGAATGAACTGGAATTTAGTTAATTATTTATAATTGTTTTTATTTTAGATGCTGAAGATGGACCGTTCTGTTCAAAATGAAGCCCAGGACATGATGTTTTTAGTCACTCAGCACTTCCTGAAAAACCATACTCCTTTTAAATTAGGGGTCAGCAAATCTGTGCCCATTAGGGCATTTTCCCCTTTGAACAATTTGCTCCAATACAGCGGTGGAAGCGAGATTGTATAATCTGAGAAATGATTTCAAATTTGTGAAAAAGCAGTGGACTGAATGAACTGGAATTTAGTTAATTATTTATAATTGTTTTTATTTTAGATGCTGAAGATGGACCGTTCTGTTCAAAATGAAGCCCAGGACATGATGTTTTTAGTCACTCAGCACTTCCTGAAAAGCCATACTCCTTTTAAATTAGGGGTCAGCAAATCTGTGCCCATTAGGGCATTTTCCCCTTTGGACAATTTGCTCCAATACAGCGGTGGAAGCGAGATTGTATAATATGAGAAATGATTTCAAATTTGTGAAAAAGCAGTGGACGGAATGAACTGGAATTTAGTTAATTATTTATAATTGTTTTTATTTTAGATGCTGAAGATGGACCGTTCTGTTCAAAATGAAGCCCAGGACATGATGTTTTTAGTCACTCAGCACTTCCTGAAAAACCATACTCCTTTTACATTAGGGGTCAGCAAATCTGTGCCCATTAGGGCATTTTCCCCTTTGGACAATTTGCTCCAATACAGCGGTGGAAGCGAGATTGTATAATCTGAGAAATGATTTCAAATTTGTGAAAAAGCAGTGGACGGAATGAACTGGAATTTAGTTAATTATTTATAATTGTTTTTATTTTAGATGCTGAAGATGGACCGTTCTGTTCAAAATGAAGCCCAGGACATGATGTTTTTAGTCACTCAGCACTTCCTGAAAAACCATACTCCTTTTAAATTAGGGGTCAGCAAATCTGTGCCCATTAGGGCATTTTCCCCTTTGAACAATTTGCTCCAATACAGCGGTGGAAGCGAGATTGTATAATCTGAGAAATGATTTCAAATTTGTGAAAAAGCAGTGGACTGAATGAACTGGAATTTAGTTAATTATTTATAATTGTTTTTATTTTAGATGCTGAAGATGGACCGTTCTTTTCAAAATGAAGCCCAGGACATGATGTTTTTAGTCACTCAGCACTTCCTGAAAAACCATACTCCTTTTAAATTAGGGGTCAGCAAATCTGTGCCCATTAGGGCATTTTCCCCTTTGGACAATTTGCTCCAATACAGCGGTGGAAGCGAGATTGTATAATCTGAAAAATGATTTCAAATTTGTGAAAAATCAGTGGACTGAATGAACTGGAATTTAGTTAATTATTTATAATTGTTTTTATTTTAGATGCTGAAGATGGACCGTTCTGTTCAAAATGAAGCCCAGGACATGATGTTTTTAGTCACTCAGCACTTCCTGAAAAACCATACTCCTTTTAAATTAGGGGTCAGCAAATCTGTGCCCAGTAGGGCATTTTCCCCTTCGGACAATTTGCTCCAATACAGCGGTGGAAGCGAGATTGTATAATCTGAGAAATGATTTCAAATTTGTGAAAAAGCAGTGGACTGAATGAACTGGAATTTAGTTAATTATTTATAATTGTTTTTATTTTAGATGCTGAAGATGGACCGTTCTGTTCAAAATGAAGCCCAGGACATGATGTTTTTAGTCACTCAGCACTTCCTGAAAAGCCATACTCCTTTTAAATTAGGGGTCAGCAAATCTGTGCCCATTAGGGCATTTTCCCCTTTGGACAATTTGCTCCAATACAGCGGTGGAAGCGAGATTGTATAATCTGAGAAATGATTTCAAATTTGTGAAAAAGCAGTGGACTGAATGAACTGGAATTTAGTTAATTATTTATAATTGTTTTTATTTTAGATGCTGAAGATGGACCGTTCTGTTCAAAATGAAGCCCAGGACATGATGTTTTTAGTCACTCAGCACTTCCTGAAAAACCATACTCCTTTTAAATTAGGGGTCAGCAAATCTGTGCCCATTAGGGCATTTTCCCCTTTGGACAATTTGCTCCAATACAGCGGTGGAAGCGAGATTGTATAATATGAGAAATGATTTCAAATTTGTGAAAAAGCAGTGGACGGAATGAACTGGAATTTAGTTAATTATTTATAATTGTTTTTATTTTAGATGCTGAAGATGGACCGTTCTGTTCAAAATGAAGCCCAGGACATGATGTTTTTAGTCACTCAGCACTTCCTGAAAAGCCATACTCCTTTTACATTAGGGGTCAGCAAATCTGTGCCCATTAGGGCATTTTCCCCTTTGGACAATTTGCTCCAATACAGCGGTGGAAGCGAGATTGTATAATCTGAGAAATGATTTCAAATTTGTGAAAAAGCAGTGGACGGAATGAACTGGAATTTAGTTAATTATTTATAATTGTTTTTATTTTAGATGCTGAAGATGGACCGTTCTGTTCAAAATGAAGCCCAGGACATGATGTTTTTAGTCACTCAGCACTTCCTGAAAAACCATACTCCTTTTAAATTAGGGGTCAGCAAATCTGTGCCCAGTAGGGCATTTTCCCCTTCGGACAATTTGCTCCAATACAGCGGTGGAAGCGAGATTGTATAATCTGAGAAATGATTTCAAATTTGGGAAAAAGCAGTGGACTGAATGAACTGGAATTTAGTTAATTATTTATAATTGTTTTTATTTTAGATGCTGAAGATGGACCGTTCTGTTCAAAATGAAGCCCAGGACATGATGTTTTTAGTCACTCAGCACTTCCTGAAAAACCATACTCCTTTTAAATTAGGGGTCAGCAAATCTGTGCCCATTAGGGCATTTTCCCCTTCGGACAATTTGCTCCAATACAGCGGTGGAAGCGAGATTGTATAATCTGAGAAATGATTTCAAATTTGTGAAAAAGCAGTGGACTGAATGAACTGGAATTTAGTTAATTATTTATAATTGTTTTTATTTTAGATGCTGAAGATGGACCGCTCTGTTCAAAATGAAGCCCAGGACATGATGTTTTTAGTCACTCAGCACTTCCTGAAAAACCATACTCCTTTTAAATTAGGGGTCAGCAAATCTGTGCCCAGTAGGGCATTTTCCCCTTCGGACAATTTGCTCCAATACAGCGGTGGAAGCGAGATTGTATAATCTGAGAAATGATTTCAAATTTGTGAAAAAGCAGTGGACTGAATGAACTGGAATTTAGTTAATTATTTATAATTGTTTTTATTTTAGATGCTGAAGATGGACCGTTCTGTTCAAAATGAAGCCCAGGACATGATGTTTTTAGTCACTCAGCACTTCCTGAAAAACCATACTCCTTTTAAATTAGGGGTCAGCAAATCTGTGCCCAGTAGGGCATTTTCCCCTTCGGACAATTTGCTCCAATACAGCGGTGGAAGCGAGATTGTATAATCTGAGAAATGATTTCAAATTTGGGAAAAAGCAGTGGACTGAATGAACTGGAATTTAGTTAATTATTTATAATTGTTTTTATTTTAGATGCTGAAGATGGACCGTTCTGTTCAAAATGAAGCCCAGGACATGATGTTTTTAGTCACTCAGCACTTCCTGAAAAACCATACTCCTTTTAAATTAGGGGTCAGCAAATCTGTGCCCATTAGGGCATTTTCCCCTTCGGACAATTTGCTCCAATACAGCGGTGGAAGCGAGATTGTATAATCTGAGAAATGATTTCAAATTTGTGAAAAAGAAAAATACTTGGATTGTTTGTTTCTAGGCGAAACAAATTGCTTGAAACAGAATCGTAATTTGACAGTTTAACAATCCATATCCTTTTAGACCGATTTAGACGATCCTATTTCCCGTGCTATCGTGCGTCATCTCACATCTAGCACCGTGCCAAATTATCGAGTAGACAGGAAAATATGACACTACATGTGATATGAAGCTCGATATGAATTGCGATGGAATAAACCATTGTGCGTCATTTCGAGCCTCAAAAGAAAAGAGCAAAGTTAAGGCTGCTGTGTACTAACCTTATTGGATTCCTATGGAGTTCTTATGTTTACCTATGGAGAAAATTGTCTACTGTTGACAGCTACATAAATGCTGATAATCCAATAAAAATGGTATTTTCAAATACCTCAACTTTTCTACTCCTTGCAACAGGATTCATTTTATAAATTCCGTCCGTCAAAGGAATTGATGAGCGTTTAAAACACACTAGACCAGATTTTTGCCCTGAATAATTTAAATTTTAAAATAGGATTTACATTTAAAAAAAACGAAAAAGGCCAGGAGGTGTAAAATTTCTTTCTCTATTACGGAGCATAATTTAAAAAAAAAAACTTTCAATCCAAGTCGGCAATCCTTGGATACATTTTCTCCGTAGGTAAACATTGAGGCGAGAGAATGCAATAGGGTTACTACACAACAGTCTTAAGAGTTCGTGGGGGTTAAAGCAAGTCTCATATTCATATCAATGATTTTGATGTATAGAGCTTAGAATATTCACCTGTCATTAAAGTAATTCCTCCAATCAGTGGGTTCTGAATAGAGTTCTTTTATAAGAATAACGTGTCAATATTTGTTCCTTTGCGCCAACCAAGATTTGCACCATTTAGATCTAACTTTGCTCCTTTTTTTATTATCTGCAGCAATGGCAAGTGGCAAAGAAATCAACTCCAATGCGCTTAAAATATTCATGTCTACTACGGGGCTGAACTGATGATATGAAGCTGTATACGAGCATCAAAATGATGGTCTTAACATTCTTTCATATTTGGCGCGATCGAAAAGATCGCGAGATATGAAAGAACACACGATATGTCGTGAAATATGAGCGTCTAAATCGGCCTTTAAATGTCTGATTACATGTTCAGATATACTTTGCACGCAGGAAGCATTTGTATCGGTCAAAAAAGAAGGATGTTTCTATGAGACACATACTAAATAAAAAAAAAGACAGAAATTTGTTTCTATAAATTTTTTTAGATACCAATACCCTAATATTTGCACCCTAATATACGGCACAAAAGTAAGCAAAAACAAAGAAAATGGGCTCCAAAATTGTTTTCTTTTTTAGATTCAATCTTCTTTCGATCAAATCAAATCATTCAGCAGCAGAATTTAAATGTTCCGTAATACGTCATTTTTTTTTTTTTTTTTTTTTTTTTGCATAAGTTAGATTTTTTGAAATTCTCAAAACAACTCTTCATTTTCCTTTTTTTAAACATATTTCAGTCAATCTTTTAGGGTTTGAATTTGGACTACGGAGGATAAATAATTACCCACAGAGTTTTTACAAGCTTTTGTGGTTTTGATTTCATTTTCAACAACCTTCTAGAATGATCTGATTACTCGTCTATGTATGCTATTAAAACTAAACGCAAGACTAGACTAACTTAATCTCGGAATCGATCTCTTGGTATTAATTTCAAATACGGTTCCAAAGTTTGACCACGTGACTCTAAGGGGAAAAGAAGGTCAAGTATCGAATTAAATTTAGTTACTACGAATTCTGCTTTACAAAAAATAAGTTCTGATTAAAATTATTAATTAAAAAGCTTTTGTTTTTATTTTTCTCTTATTCATAATACTCCTCGTTATTTTCGGTCTTACTTTTAAGAATTTGTGTTAGAAAGTGCCTCTTAACCCCTCACACACCTGCCTTACTATAATTATATTCCGTTTCTTAAGGCGAATAAAGGTTTACTCTTGTTTTAATAGACGTACTTGTCGCGAGACATCCCCCCCCCCTTTTCAACACCGCAAGGTCTTGCAGGCTACTTCATTATGGATGCACCCTTTAGGTCAATGGATCAAATGGTACCGGCCCGCCCAAGGGACATTAAATTATTTCCATTTTATTTACTGTGGTGCATTTCTCTCGGGTTTGTGCGACTTTGTCGGGTTTGTGCGACTTTGTTGGGTTTGTGCCTTTGTAACAGAAGAAATCTTGTAACTATTTTAAATTAGTTTATTGTTTATTAAACATTTCAAGATTATGAATTAAAATTGCAGTCATAAAATTGAAAATAAATACGCTTTCCTGAAATAAAGAAAAAAAAGAAACAAATACATAAAACGAGTTTTTTATTGAACAATAAATAAACGTAATGTCATTTATACATCAAAATTATAATAACATCAATTATTATATCAAAACAATCAAAAATATAAACAATGAACGTCCTCCCTCAGCGGGCCGTGGTAAAATTATCAAACATTGACCGGTCCGAGGCGATAGAAAGGTTGGGGAGCACTACTTTAGGTGAGTCAGCATTGTTTGCTTCTCATCAGGTATCAACACAAGCCTTACTCGGGATTTGAACCTACGTTTACTACGTGGGAGTAAACCACTATACAACGTGGGTGACTGTATGAAAACTTGGTTTTTCAGTTAAAATAAATCATTTTTAATGACATCTATGTATGATCCGATTTGCAAGAAGTGAGTGAACTCTCTAACCACAAATATTTCGCCCAAAGGGGAAAAAAAAATGCTGCCGATCCGTTCTAGTGTTGTTCCTTTGATATTAATTTTAATACAGCTGCAGTACCGCGAAAGAATATTTAATGACTTTCTCGATACATTTCATTTTTTTCCCGGTACCGGCTGAATGCGCAGAACTTCGTGTAAAATAATCCTCAATCAAACAAATTATGCCTCACGATTATTATTTTTTTAACCCTTTCGCGGCGAACGTCACGTATACGTGACAGCAGCTATCCGCGTTTCTGGCCGATCGTCACCTATACGTGACAGCAGCTATCCGCGTTTCTGGCCGATCGTCACCTATACGTGTCAGTAGTTCGGAACGTTTTATTAGTTAATTTTTGGGGCACAAGATGGCACCGCATGTCTATGAAATTTGGAGTACACGTAGTTGGGACCTTCTATTCGAAAACAAGACTAGTATGAATCACATGCGGTCTATCGTTTTATGTAAACAAACGGAGGAATGGATGTATTGCGTTTGGCTGTCAGCGGGAAGGGCATTTTAACTTTGCACGTGGTCTTTGTTTACGAGATATCTTTGTTTATTTTTCTTTTGCGGTGGGATTGTAGCATTGGGTATATGGGTTTTGAGTCAGAATCAGATTCTGTTGCAGTGAGATTTCTTTCCTTTGATGATTTAATATGGATAAAAGGAGAAAATATTTAACAGAAGACGAAATTTCTGAATTGATAAGAAATGTGTCTGAAAATGAAAGTAGTGACAGTGATACAAAAATCTCGTCGGGTGAATCTGTTTATTTGGAACACGGAGATCAGTGATTATGAAGATATATCAGACATTTCTATTCTGAGTATATCGCGGGACGGTACTTCTTTGTGGTCTTCTCCCGTAAGGGATTTAACTCTATTAACATTCACAGCGGCATGCGGAATAAAAGTCGATGATGCTGTATCAAATGAATTGTATTATTTCAGATGTTTTTTTGATGAAACTGTAATGGATTTAATAACTAAATTAATGCGCATTATATTATACTAACCAAATTAATGCGTATGAGAGGTTCATAAATCCGGAAAGTGAACAGAGTTTATCCTCGAAGTATTTTTGCCTGTAACTAAAGAAGAAATGTTTGTTTAATTTGCTTTGACAATTTTAATGGGTACCGTGAAAAAACCAAAAATTAAGATGTACTACTCAACGAATCCAATGATTGCAAAACCTTTTTTCAGTAAGGTTATGAGTCGGGACCAACGCATCGAAATTCTTCGATACTTGCATTTCACTTCTACTAATGCCAAAAAGATTGAAAAAATTAAACCTTTTTTAGATTTAATCATTCAAAACTTTCAGAGTTCTTGATATATTATTGACATATTCTGGATATATTCCTGATAGGAATATATCAGTTGATGAAAGTATCTTACTGTGGAAAGGGAGAGTAGGATTTCGACATTATGTCCCAGCGAAAAATATTTTAAACTGTATAACAAAAATTTTTTAGTGGAAAAATAATAAAAGAATGTGTAAGTAACCCATATATAGCTTAAATAAATAGATTTGTTTGTAAATGTTACTATTTCGGAATTTTTCGTAACTTTAGGCTTAGCTCTTAAAAGTCCGCCGGCCTGGAGGGTACGCTCACGAGAAAAACTTCCGGCCTCAGAGGAAAGCGCGTGATCGGAACTGCCGTCGCGAAAGGGTTAATAGATTGCTCTGCGGTCCTGAGAACTTAGCGTTACATTCCAAGCTCGTATCTCCCCTAATATTTTTCTTTTCCGACCGTCCACGCCTATGCAATTCAAATACATTGTAATTGCAGAACATCTATATATATTATTTCTAATAGGTATTTATTTTTTTGTTTTATCCCTTTTTCTCCTTTCATACTTAACAAAAATCGATAAATGAGGTACCATTTTAGAGATTAAGATCCCCGCTTCGTGCGAATTGTTAATTTATAATTACACATCTTATTGTTTGTTTAAAAATCGAAGCATAAACATTATAAAAAAAATTCCCCTAGATGGCGCTCGCCCTAGCTATTTTATTTTACCATTACCAATCGCACTGAACATTTAAATTTAAAAATTGATTGCTTTTACTGTCATTCTGTGATTTTATTAATGAGTTTCTTTATCTGTAACATTCGCGTAGGTGTACATTATTCTTTTCGTATGGAAAAACCATGTATATTATTTCTAGAAAGGGGTTTTTTGTGACGACCCCTTTCTCTTCCTTCATACTTAACCAAAATCGATAAATAAGGTACCATTTTAAAGATTAAGATCTCGAGTTCTGACGAATTGTTAATTTAGAATTACACATAGTATTATTGGATTAAAAATCGAAGTATAAACATACTAAACATTTTTTCTTCCTCTAAATGACGTGCGCGCGATCACTGAACCTTCAAATTTTAAAATCGTCTGTTTTTATTATCATTCTATGAATTAATTAATAAGTTTCTTTCTTGGCAACATCCGCGTAGGTGTACATCAGGGGTGTCAAACTCGCGGCCCGCGACGAACATTTTTGCGGCCCGGCCAATATATTGGCACACAATAATATATAATAAAATAACCGACGCAGAATTATAATAAGATAGAAAGAATTCGCTAAATGTTTTTTTTAATGATACTCTTTTTTGTTATTATTAAACAAAATGCATATATTTATGTTGAATATACTGTAATTAGGTAAATAAACCTACGTTTCTATTAATATTGATTTTTTTTTGCGGCCCACCTATAGTTAAATCTTGTTTGTTTGGCCTAAGGTAGCCTTTGGGTTTGACAACCCTGGTGTACATTATTCTTTTTACATGGAAAAACAATTTTTTTGGACTAAAATCTATTTTCTTTCCCTCTGATGAACATTGTATGAGTGATATTTTCTTTTGATATGCATTTTTAGAGTTTAATTTAATTTAATCATTTCTACGTACACAATTGAATTGCATATGGCAAAATGCTACCAAGCTATCATGGGAAAGCTAATCTCTCTCATAATTAAAGGATAGTGAAAACAAAGGTCTTAAATCAAAATAAAGTATGTGAAAGTCGAAGAAAAAAAATAAGATTGCATGTGAAAGTTTCGCACGGGACACCTAATAAAAGCAAATTTCGCTTTTGTCTACTTCTTTAGGGAATTTCAAGTCTCATAAGTTAGTAGCTTCAAATCTTTGATGGCTTACTGTACCGAAAGATTTAGATGCAGTTCTGTAGTTTTTGCGTAGTTTATGATTGCATATCTGAAATTTTCCGTTGTGCAGTACAGAGTTTTCGGTGCTTCTGATGGAGTTTCGGTATTGATGAAGTTTCCTCCGTGGAATCATCTATAGTAGGGGCCTTAAATAGTAGGGGCACTGGTGGCCCACTGGACCAGTTCAAGTCATTTTAATTTAAAATTGACCTTAAAATCCGCAAAATTTCTAAAACAAAAAATCTTATTACCAGACAAAAATAGAAGAGGGAAGAAAGATCGGTGCACAGTGGAGTATTTGTAGCAAAAACGTGGCCAAAATTATTTTTCATGTGTTTTAAAGTTAAAACCATTGCTTTTGACATTTGACTTACTTTGTAATAATAAATACTCCTTTATAATTTTTTTAAATTTACAATTTAAATTACCTCTGTAAATCAGTCTTATATATATCTATATATGAGGCGATGAAAGGCTAAGTGGTGTAAGTCAGTAAGTTAAGTGGTGTAAGTCAAAAGCAATTTACTGCAAAAACTACAAAAAATTCCACTATAAATTGAACAAATTATAATTCATAATAATTGTTATAATATTGCAGATAATTATTATTTGCAATTTCACTATAATTTGAACATGGAGATTACATTTTTGCCTTCAAATAAAAAAAGTTGAAAATGTGACTTACACAACTTTGCCTTTCACCGCCTCATATATAAAACAATTCCGTAACTGACTGACTCACTGACTGACTGACATACAACGCACAGACCAAACCGCTGGATCTAAAGGACTGAAATTTTGCATGGCGATTCTTCTTATAGTGTAGGGGTGCACTCAGAAAGATTTTTGAAAAATTCTTCTTAGATTTTTTTAAATTAAATTTTTAAGCTGTTTTAGTAACTTTTTTTAAGTTTGCATTTAAAATAATAATTTGGGGGTTATAAAATTTATATCACGAGAAAGATCGTAAAAATTCCTTTAAAATGAGATCTTTTTCGAATCTTCACCTCCATTTCCTGATTTTGGGTGAATTTTTAAAGATTAATTTTTAGAATTTAATTTATTAAATGCTGGTCACGTGATTTCTTTTACTGGTACAATAAATAATTTATCGTCACGTGCATAACAACTAAACAGACAAAAAAAAGTTCTTGCTAATGGACAGACGATTGGACATTATCCAAAAAAATATTAAAATGCAGTAAAAGATATTATGTTCCTCAAACTGTACTATATTAACTGTACTATATTCTTTAATATTTCCTATTACATTTAATTATATATATAATCGCCGTTGTCTCTGTATAACACTTCTGGGCTGTATATATACAGAGGCTGTTCACACATTTTTTAGACGATGTATATTGTATTCACAAAACTAAATTATATAAAATTCTTGTGTTTTAAATGTTCTACTTGACATCCCTTATTATGAACTATCTTTCGACACCGCAATTTCCAGGATAATAATGCCTTTTGAAGTGTCAGAAGAGGTATTCTATCACATTCCTCCTGAACAGCTTTCCAGAGTCCTGTAAGTGTTTTGGGACGACGTTTGGATAATGCAGATTTTAAAAGTCCCGAAAGCACAAAAATCCATAGGTGATACATCGGGAGATTTAGTAGGGATATCAGTGAGGGGTATGGCCTTGATACCAGTTTTTTGTTCCATTTCTTTTAGGAACTTTACAGTGGAATTTGATGTGTGACTGCTAGCTTTGTCCTGATGGAGTCTCACAGATTAATGTCACTGTGGGTAAAGCGATGGTATTTCACTCAGAAAAATTGGCGATAAAATATGTTCCTGATAGTATTTGGAGTTAATCTTGACATTTTTTTCCACTCTCTTTATTTTTAACTTGCCATTATAAGAAAAACCAGCAACAATCATGAATCCCTTAGAAAAACTTTCTTTCGATTCTTTGAACCATGTACTTAAATTTTTTTCTCCCCTTTTATGATAATAATTGGCTCTTTTTTTGTTGCAATCATTTAAATACACCCATGATTCATCTATTGTGACAATTGTTTTCCATTTTTCTTTGGATAAGTGTTTCTCTTATAGAATTCTGCAGCGTGTCCTGCGTTCAGCGATATGATTGGGAAGAAGACGATGCACATTGCGTTTTTACGCTTTCTTAAGAATTAAATCAACGTTTATCATTTTGTTTACAGTGGACACCGAGCATTTTAATGATTTTGCAACTGTCCTTTGACTAGGGGGATTTTCTTTTAACATTAAACAACGTACCTTTGCAATAGTCGAAGATGTCCGTTTTTTCCTTGGATACTTGTTTGGAATTTTTGTCCCACTTGAAGCTCCAATTTGACGTTTTTTTTCCTTTCTTGTTGAAGATATTACCTATCGACGCTTTAGATATCACAAAACCATGACTCTTACATCGTTTTTGGATAACGGAGTATGTATATTTCTCTTCGGAAAGAGCATAAATGTAGCCTTCGAACCACTGCTTCGTTAAAAACGCCATTTTGAATAAAAACAAAACTTTCAAGCCGTAGACGATAATTTTGAATTTTAAAAACATAGTGCAATTACAATTATTTCTTTTGCAGCAAACAATTTTTTTTTATTACTGACACTAGATACTATAACCATTACGATTACGATTACGATTACGATGACCATTACGATTAACCATTACGACGTAAGAGAGCCACTGATACTATAACCATTACGATTATAATTCAATTTAGGTCCGACAAGCCCCGACACACCTTCATAAAGCATTTAAGAAATCTAAACTACAGTTAAAAATTCTTAAAAATAACATTTTTCAAACTGTCTATTTTTTTAATATGTTAATAAGGAAACCAAGTAAATTATTATATATTTTACAACAAAGCTGTTACCCTATTTTAACACGTAAACCTGATTCAATTTGAAAACATTAATTCTTAACGCGTCAAAAAATATAGATTTTAACTAACAACAAAGCTGAAACGTAATCAAATTGCATGTCCACTGGCAAAGAAACCTGTTCTTCAACTGAGAATAGGAGCTGCTGGATGTTACTTATGCTCCTGGAAATGATGTGATTAACGCATCAGTTAGTCAGAAATGATAAAATCCACTTTTTACAATTGTTGAGCAATTTTTAATTTTTGCACTTTTGGCCAGGTTTTTATCTCAAATACTCCGCTGTGCTGTGGCTGCAGCGGGAAAGGTTAGAGTGAGAATTTTCCATTTGCCTCAGATCTGAAACTTTATAATTTGTCTTTACACTTACGAGTGAGAAATTCGTATTGTGTTGTTCCGAGGTTTTCATCGTCCTTCCCGGTCACATAATTAAACGTGAGATATCTCTCATATATCTGTCGTTATAGGAGTTAGATTGTTTCTGGAAACGAGATTAAATGAAAGGCCTTAACCAGAATTCCCTAAGAATTGAAAATGTAGTGTTTTTACAACAACACAAAATCAAAAACAGGTAAAAAAGTTTCTGCTACAAAAACAAGTGGAGAACAGTTTGCAAACTTGGGATATACCCATTAATATGGTTACAGGGGTTGGCGTCACGAACCTCCGTGGAGTGGGTTCGAGTCCGAATCACGAACAGACGTTGTGGTACTGGTTCCCCATAGGTTGTGATACTGGTTTACTTACAGCGTGCTCCCCTAATTACGGTGTCAACAAATTTGTGGGGTGGAATGCGCGTATAATGGAAAGACAAATGCCTGCCACAATTAGAAAAATATGTATACTAGCTGTACCCGTCCCGGCGTTGCTCGGGTAATGTAATTACCAATTTTTTAGTAGCCTTAACCCTTTGTTAATGGGCGTCGCTGTCATCCTTTTCCTCACCACGATACATTATTTTACCCATATAAATTTAATCCTTTCTGGCACATTTTAGCAAAATTTTTGACATAGGATTACTAATCGAATATCACTGCAATAGTAATCGATTTCCTTGAAAGCGAATATATCACATCCTCCACATGCTGAAATTCTTTGAAATCTTCATAGATTTTTTCCACAAATACACCACAAATTATATGATATTAACTAAGTGCTGGCCAAAAAAATTACGGCATTACTAAATGCGATTTTTTAATCGATTATCAATGCAATAGTAATCGATTTCCTTTAACCACTCAATCCCTCATAGAAAATAAACGCCCCAACTCATCACGTGCATTACGTCGAAAAACTGGTTTTTCTCCTAGCTTCACCCGCTGTACCTTCGTCCGGAAATGAAGAACGAAATCTCCAAAATGAGATTTCTCGCAAGAGTTTCCGAATCATAAAATAAATTATTAAAAAATAACTACAATTTGTAAATTAATTTTGGTTCTGGCTTTCGAAACTGTGATGTCTAGGGTCTCTGAGATAAAAATTTCGTAAAAATGTAACGACATTTACGTATCGATTCGACAATTTGGAAAAAAGGGTCACGGACAAAATCCCGTTTTTTTCCGAAAAACGGGTGCGTACAGGCGATCGAAAAAAAATCACAATTAATCGATAAATTAAGACAGACAATTTTAATTGTGATTTCCGTATAGTGTCATCTTTCCCGTATAGGCTCGTCCGAAAAAAAAAAAATTCTTGGACGGATACGTTAGGATTTACGGGGCTTTTACTCGTCCGGGAGCTCCAAATCGCGACTAAATATTTAATTACGGAAAATCTAATTAAAAAATCGAAAAAAGGGCTTCGAGGTGCATAATGAGACCTCGGGAGGCATCTTCGTGTCGAATCTCAAGACTGTCCGACCTACCGTCTTTGCGCTGCGCCGCGAGCAGACAAAAACTCGGTCACACACACACAGACTTTGCCTTTTATATATAAAGATTTAGCCTTTTTTAGAATATAAAGTTGATTTTCTGATAAAGGCTCTAATGTCATTCGTCCTTGCTAAGTACCTTATTAACTATACATTTTCCTTGCAGTATAGTAGTGTACAAATATAGGGATTTTTCGATTTCATTATGTATATAATAAATTGCTTCTGTACATGCTTTCGGCATTCCGCTAGACTGGCGTGTGGTTCAACTGAGCATATGTATGTATGAATATGACCCGCATAAGTTTACGAATTAGTCAATTTGTTTATTGCGAATTCGTCACTTAGTCCTGAAAAGTTAAGACCTCTAGTCCAGTGGTTATTTAAGAAAAATTATAATCGCAAATACAGAGTAATATCAATAGTGGTCGGATACCCTGGTGGTTTTTGAAAAGTGGCTTTATTACGACAGTAAATCAGATACTTACAAGAAATAGAGAACTAAATTTACATAAATAAATATTTATGTCATTTATAAAATTGATATTCATAGCTTGTTATGTATAGCAATTGTTTATATGTATTATTATGTATAATAATCATTACGTTATACAGAGGCTGTTCACACATTTTTTAGACGATGTATATTGTATTCACAAAACTAAATTACATAAAATTCTTGTGTTTTAAATGAACTATTTGACATCCCTTATTCTGAACTATCTTTCGACACCGCAATTTCCAGGATAATAATGTATTTTGAAGTGTCAGAAGAGGTATTCTATCCCATTCCTCCTGAACAGCTTTCCAGAGTCCTGTAAGGGTTTTGGGACGACGTTTGGATAATGCAGATTTTAAAAGTCCGAAAGCACAAAAATCCATACGTGATACATCGGGAGATTTAGTATGGATATCAGTGAAGGGTATGGCCTTGATACCAGTTTTTTGTTCCATTTCTTTTAGGAAATTTACAGTGGAATTTGATGTGTGACTGCTAGCTTTGTCCTGATGGAGTCTCACAGATTGATAGCACTGTGAAAAAGCGATGGTACTTCATTCAGAAAAATTGGCGATAAAATATGTTCCTGATAGTATTTGGAGTTAATCTTGACATTTTTTTCCACTCTCTTTATTTTTAACTTGCCATTATAATAAAAACCAGCAACAATCATGAATCCCTTAGAAAAACTTTCTTTCGATTCTTTGAACCATGTACTTAAATTTTCCCCCCCTTTTATGATAATAAATGGCTCTTTTTTGTTGCAATCATTTAAATACACCCATGATTCATCTATTGTGACAATTGTTTTCCATTTTTCTTTGGATAAGTGTTTCTCATATAGAATTCTGCAGCGTGTCCTGCGTTCAGCGATATGATTGGGAAGAAGACGATGCACATTGCGTTTTTACGCTTTCTTAAGATTTAAATCAACGTTTATCATTTTGTGTACAGTAGACACCGAGCATTTTAATAATTTTGCAACTGACCTTTGAATAGGGGGATTTTCTTTTAACATTAAACAACGTACCTTTGCAATAGTCGAAGATGACCATTTTTTCCTTGGATACTTGTTTGGAATTTTTGTCCCACTTGAAGCTCCAATTTGACGTTTTTTTCCTTTCTTGTTGACGATATTACCTATCGACGCTTTAGATATCACAAAACCATGACTCTCACATCGTTTTTGGATAACGGAGTATGCATATTTCTCTTCGGAAAGAGCATAAATGTAGCCTTCGAACCACTGCTTTGTTAAAAACGCCATTTTGAATAAAAACAAAACTTTCAAGCCGCAGACGATAATTTTGACTTTTAAAAACATAGTACAATTGCAATTATTTCTTTTGCTGCTAACAATTTTTTATTACCGCTTACCAAAATCGTCTAAAAAATGTGCGAACAGCCTCTGTAGCGAATAACTGAGTAAAAATATCAGCGGAGAATTTGTTTCAATTTTTAAAAGGTTAGACACATTGAATAACATACTATCTCATTTCTTTAAAGTTGATTTATAATAGTATTATAGTTGACACCCAATAGTGTATGAAATATTTGGCTCTTTGACAAGAGCGTTCTATGTTCATTCCCGGAGAATACAGGGATCGCTGGTGTGGAATTTTCATTGTGCAATATCTTTTTTTTTTCTTTCTCTCTCTCTTTTTTTTTTTGTCTAATGCAGAGACACTTTGTAGCAAGACATTCAGCTTTTGTTATTCTTCACGATTTTCGGGTTACTTTATTATGGGAGCTCCATAGAGGTGAGCCAGCATTGCTCCCAATGAGGGGGACGACAAGGAAGCGACCAAGCCTTATTCGGGATTTGAACCCAAACCCACTGCATGGCAGCTCAGAACACTAACCACTACACCACGTTGACGGAATATTTATTAGTCATAAATAGAGATACGTAATTTTCGTGTTTACGTAATAGATGCCAATTAGAGTGAAATTTGCGAATATGAGCGAATAAATGCGAAAATAATTTTTTTGCTGCTTTTCGGCCAAAACTCTGTGATAAACGGCTTTTTAAACGAAATTAGGAAATAATAGTAATAGTTCATTAACATAATTGCTTATTTAAGACCATCCACGGTCTTTAACTGAGAGATCTCTCGAAATTTGCTTATTACTTATTGCTGAAGACCTAAGGAATAGAATGTGGAGACTACTACAATATTAGCTTTTAACTAAGAGTTTTGATACTTACACCTAACCAAGTAAGTAAATTTGTGATTTTTTTAATAAATGCAAAATTTTTGAATTTATAATATTTTTTGCGATTAAAGGCGAAATTTTATATACTGTAATTTTTTTTGTTGCGAAATTTTGATATTTTTTATGCGAAATTTAGTACCCATAGTCATAAATATATGAAAATGTTCATAGCACCGCGTATATATCTTATCTTTGATAAGACTTAACGTACCTTTTTATTCATTTTTTTTTTAAATTTACCATTTTCGAGTCAGCTGTAGGACTGTGTCACTTTATTTGACAAATAAATAATCTGTAAATAATGAATTATAAAAATATCTTAACATTCTAACACTCTAATGGACCTTTTCTTTGTTTAAAACATTTAGTTAAAAAGTTTTATTTAAACATATTCAGCTTACGTATAAATATTGGGAACAGGATAAAAAGATAAAGGAGTTGGGGATAAAGGGCAATTTTATTGCTCCAAATAGGGAAGACTTTTTTCCTCGTTTCGTCTGGACAAGCGCCAAAATTCCCCCAAGCTATAGAAGTTACGTCAGATATTTTTAGTCAAATATACGAAGTAAAAGGAATGCTTAGCCAGAAATTCGGGGAATACATATGAAGAAAGGAAGAAAAAGCAGAAACATTCCTGTCATCCATATTGAGAACGGGGAAAGAGAAAAAAAATGTATATCGGTATACAATGCAACACTACATGAGTTTGTAGGAATGTCATAGATTTAAGAAACATACTATCCGCTAGAAACAAATTTAGGATTTGAAACTTATTCACAGAGAAAAAAAGGGGGAGCCGGAATTGGAAAGTTCCAAGTTTGCATACACGTTTCCTGTGGATTTAAAGGCAAATGAGTCAATAGACCTGTCTAATGTGTTTACCGCCACACTCTAGAGCGAGCTGAAATCCTGTTTGTGGGTTGCTGAGATTTTCCATTTTCCTGACTCGCCCCACTAGTGAATTTCTATGGGGTCGAAAGCTGCACTTTGAAGCAGTAGTTTTTTTGTTTTTTTTTTGCTGTTAGGTGAAAATAAAGAAATGTCGGTCATCAACGAAACGGAGTGCCCACGTACTATAGTACATGTAAGTACATTTTTTAATATTTTGAGCATTAAAATCTATGCATAATCTTTCATGTAAATCCGAATTGTAGAGTATACTTCAACAGAATAGAAATGTGAGGACTTGTAAAAGTATGTATATCTATTTGTAGATATACATACTACAAATATTTATTATAACGTAGTATGTATATCTACAAATAGATATTTTTACAAGTATGTATATCTACTATCTATTTGTAGATATACATACTTGTAAAAATATGTACCATAAACTCTTGAGTATAAGAAAGTGATTGAGACTGATAATTTCACAGTATTATTTGCTTTCAATTAAAAATTTAAGTTTTTTTCTACCGAATTAGACGTTTTCCTTTATTTTTATTACAAATTTTATTCATGTTGATAAATATTTGTGCAATTTTCAAATAAAATATTGAAAAATTATAGGTGCGTATTATAGTCGAATTTTAATTTTTTCCGAAAATTTAGCGCAAAATCAAGCATGCGTATTATACACATGTGAGTATTATAGTCGAGATTTTACGGTATATCTATAAGTAGTAAAGTATGTATAACTATTTGTGTGTATGTAAGTTGTGACCAACCGCAAGTCCAAAGGTATCCAAAATCCAAATCTGCAGATGATACCATATAGCGATAGCATTTTTACAACAAACTCTTTTGGCATGGTCGAATTTAGAAAAATGCTTAAACTACAGCGAGAAATCTGATTTTTTTTTTCAAATTCAGTTATACATTACATTTATGTGTGGTAGTGTGTATTTGTGTGTAAGTAAACAAGAGAGAAGGAATTAAAACAAATATCTTGTATAACAGATGGCAATCTATTATTTTCCTTTCATACGAATAATTACATGCTTATAAACTAATTTTTTTTCTCTTAAAGATTTTATTCCTTTTAGCTTTATATAAACAGCTAAAAAACAGAATGAAATCTGTAATGATAATAAGGTAGGCGACAAAATAAAATTGAATTAATGTTTATGCAGATTGGGGAGGGGGGTTTAATGTTTTTTCGAATTTTCATAGTATCTTTCGAGTGATCGGAAATATTTTTTTTATCTAATATAACAAATATAATTTGAAGTTTATTTATTTTACAAATTAATATTATTGTTCTGAGTTGTCATTTTAGCTATATTAAAATTTAAATGATTTACCTAATTTGGGAAAAATGTGTTTTCATTTAAAAAATTCCATTCAAACACTTTCAGACTAGGCATTTTGGAAAAATCACTTAAAAATGCAGGATAATGAACTTAAAAAAATTAAAGATACGAGGGTCTTACTGAAATTTTTGAGATACAGCTAAATGGTACAAGTTTAGAAGTGTTCAAAGTAGTTCCCTCAAAGATCAATGCACTTTTGTAGGCGAATTTTCCAAAGATTAAATTCCTTAAGCCATCCATTTCTTGGAATAGATGAAAATATGCTTTTATAACCTCATCAATGAAAACAACGCCCACGCCAATTTTTTTATAGAAGTTATGTCAGATACTTTTAGTCAAATATACGAAATAAAAGGAATGCTTAGCCAGAAATCCAACCCTATCACAACCCTAGGCATTTAACGTCGTTCTTGAGACTTAGCCCGTCTGCACACGGAGGAACTCAAAAGAAACTGATAACCGACTCAAATCACAAACCAGCCCGTGATGAGTCCGACGGGTTTGTAACCAGTTGCGCCGTGTGCGTGGCTCCATTCAATTACATAGGTTGCGACTCATCACGGACTGGTTTGTGATTTGAGTCGGTTATCAGTTTCTTTTGAGTTGCTCCGTGTGCAGTTTCTGGCTCAATAATCTCATTCGCACTACGTTATAATAAATATTGGTAAAAATGTATCGCTGGTTATTTTAATAAACGGTCTTGCGCATTTATAGAGATGAACAATTTTATTAGGATATAGAATAAAAAACACAAAATGAATAAAAATAGTAGTAAAAAGAATTTTAAAAGTTACAAATCATAATACATTAAACTCATACAAACATTGCTTGGTCAAATATTGGTCAAAATAGATCTTATTATAATATGTTTTCTTTAAATAATTTTTACTTAATGAGATGGTTGCAGTTGTTTTCTTGAAACCAGAACCACAATGTCGTTCTCTATGTTGGAAAATTTTATTCTGAGGTCTGCTTCTACATTGAGTTTGTTCCTATAGTTTGATTTAATGTATGACAGTACCGAAAAAGCCCGTTCACATAAATATATTGTGCAGAACACAATCAAATATTGGAGTGCTTTATTTGCAAGTGCAGGGTAATCAGATCTGAGAAGTAACCGAAAGTTTTTCAGTTCAGTTTTGTTGAATTGTAGTTTCAAAGACGTATCGCATGATAATTCCTCGAAAATATCTTGTTTATGTATAGATAAATGTTTAGCATTAGTAACTTCCATGTTGAATGGATCTCTAATCCAGTTGTTGCCAGAATCAGGACCGGGAAAATTGTTTCGCGGACCCCCAGGGGTCCTCGGACCACAGTTTAAGAACCTCTGTCATAAAATATTTCTGTAAGACACTTAGTGATGTACCAGTTAGCTGTAACTGTCTTCTGTCCCTCTACCTCTATGGCTTTGACCAGCCCTGTAATTCTGAATAATAAGGCATACATTACTTTTTCATTGATCGTTGTCTTTTCACCACTGTTGGTTTGGGGTCATCTTCAAAGACCCATACTTTACTTTCTTGATGTGTTGGAAACGTCAAAAATAGGTATGTACGTCTCATCACCAGTTATGATTTTAAAAATAATGCGGTGCCCACCATCATTAAGTAATTTTAGGGTTACTATGCTGATTCTGACACGCTCCGCTTTTTGTCGTTCTGTTAAATTATGGGAGACCCAACGACAAAAAGATTTTTTTCATATGCAGTTTTTCATGAATAATTTTATGTATAGCTGCGGATCCAATGTTAAGTTCCTTCATTATCATTTGGTAGGTACGGCGATTATCATCATCGATTTACCCTTTTCGGTACTTAAGTATTATAGCTGAAACTTTGCCGCTTGGCTAGAAAACGGCAATAAAGCGCTATTTATGCGCCTCTTTCTTGTTTCTAGTATCATTCCCGCCATTCACTGCTTTTCGCTGTCGGGACTTTTTGTTAAAAGTTTCGTTTAGAGCTTTTTATTTATTTTATTTTCTTCGATTATGAGAAAACTAGCTGTATACCCGTCTTCGCAACGGGAACATTCCTACCATTCATTATCTAATTTGGTTAATTTAAATTAACTTTATCAGTAAATCGTTCCTCAGAGAAGTTCACCCTATAATTGAACGACAGTCATTCGACATTAAATATGGCTTTTAGATTTTTTATAAAGTTAAGATATTAAAGCTCCTATTTTAACACCCATAGAAGTTGAATTTATTTTTTAAAAATCTTTCTGAGAACCTTGGGCATTAGCGGAACCACCACTCAAAATTTCAGCTTCCTAGGCCTTATGGTTCCAGAAATTATAGTATTTTTTCGGCGGGGGGGGGGGGGGGGGGAATTTATTAATCCCCTTTTAACCCCTTTAAAATTTGTAATAAAAAAATTCTTTTTGTGCACCCAGGGCTAAACAAGAACCGCTATTCAAATTTTCAGCTTCCTAGACCTCATGGTTCCAAAGATATAGTGTGTTTTATGGAGTGGGTGGGAGAGAGAATTAGGATCCTATTAACACCCTTAAAATTCAAATTTTTAAAAATTATTTTTTAAAGAGCATCTAGGTTTTAAGAGCAATCACCATGCAAAATTTCAGCATCCTAGACTTATGGTTCCAAAGATCTGTGATTCTTTTAACATACTCATTTTGATTATTTTTTGCATATGTGTTTTGTCATAAATACGCAATTTTTAATTATTTATAATCAAAATCTAAAATTATTTATAATCAAAATCTTCTTCATCTGACAATTTAAAAATTTATTTTATCATTCCATGCTTTTTCCACATTTTTTAACATGCTGTTCCTCAAAACGTTCTAAGCAACTTGCGGTTAGAAAATAGGTTGCCATTGAGAAATTAGTCATTGGCGATCTGATATTGCGCCAAGAGCAAACAGCCGCCAAGTTTCAGCTATAATACGTAAGTACCCAATTTTCGTACGGCCGACACATTTCCTAGGACTACAGCTGACAAAGATCTTCCTGTGTGTTCTTCATCCAGGAGAGAATTTCGACCTCTTCAGAATTCGGTAAAGATCAGAAATATCATATATATAGCCTTTTCGATTTATTTAACTGTAAATGGAGCTGAAAAGATTGCACCGCCCCTCCGTCGGCTCCTTGTTAGCCTGAAAATATACGATTTCTCTGGAACAGAAAAATATCATTAACAGGTCTTACCTTTCGAGTTCAACTGCCGCCAAGAATGTTGCACTCTTTCATGTCACACACAAACTGTTTTTCTTTGCCATATAGTTCCCCGAATATCATATGGGGAAGTGGAGGCATTTCAGTCCACCGCGTGTGGAATGTGCTGCCACCATTAAACAATCAATATATATATATATATATAAATATATATATATATATATATATATATATATATATATATATATATATATATATATATATATATATATATATATATATAATAGGCTCAAAAAAGATTCAAAGAGTTTCTAAACCCACTAAGTCAGAGGGTTTTTTTTTTTTCCCAACGCGGCAGACGGTTTCCTTGGACAATATCCTTATCGTCATAGTGCACCGCAGTTTTGCTAGCCATTTTATTATAGGGGCACCATATAGGGGAAACCAGCATTACCCTCTATGATGGAACCATAGGACCATAGGAAAATAGGTCTAACTGAAATGCCTGGGCCTAGCCCTCAATTGCAGTCTTTCAGAAGATAAAACAGCGGGGAACGAAAAAAGAGTATAAAATAAATTAAACTGGTGAACAATGAGGAAAAATATAAAATTAAAAGCAAAGATCTTGAGAAAAAGAAATTACATTAAAAAATTAAAAGGGAGTTAATTACAAAAAATTGGAAAATCGCTGGGATCGAACCCGGGACTAACCCGTGGGAGGCGAGAATTACACGCAGAGCCAACATGGCCGCATGAGGAGGAAGGCAAAATGAGAAGAAGAACGGGGAAGGTATTTAGCCGCTGGAGTCAACGCCGACGCAAACGGAGGCTTTTAGTAGCGCAACGCCGGGATTCGATCCGAGCACCTTCAGCACCGAAAACCAGCGCACTGTACCACATGGCCGCTACAAGTCCAAACTAATGCAGGTAAATGTACTTTTTTTCGGATGTGGGTTGTGCGACCCACTTTCCAATGTGGGTTGTTCAACTTACCAAAAGCCAATTCCCCTGTGCAGTGGATTTCAATCCGGCAAAGTGGGTTCACCGAGCAATTTTTAATTTCTCTGTATTTGATTACTACATAGAAAATGGAATTTTTCGTTTAGTGCTAATTTTCAACAAAAGTAGGAAGTTGTGACAGAAATTTTACGTTATTTAAAATGAAAAGAAATTCTATATCTAAGTACTAATTTCACTGCACGAAAGCGTTAGGATCACGAAATACTTACCGAAAATGTATGCTATGTTAAAGTACGTAGAGAAGCGGAAATTTGCAATGATAAAGGAACATTTTCCCTTAATTACATGTATTTTCCTTCTATATATCTAGACCAGTAGCTCCGCAACCGTGCTCCATGTATTGCAATTGTCGAAACTCCGTGAATGGATGGATAAAAAGCTCCCTTTGTATAAGGGACATGAAATGTACGCGACAACGTTATCTTTTGCAATACGACGAATAAATAGACCGGGATCTACATCTTCATTCCGACTCTGGATGAGTATAAATTTCCATACCTTCCACGAAGTTCGAAGCCGTAGACTCAAGTTCCGGAGACCAGCTTCCCTCCCCAATCCACCGACGTCCACCTTCAGAACTAGATGGACGAAATATAAATTTACTGACACTGCTGTCAGTAGATTTGTATTTCGTCCATCTAGTTCTTAAGGAAGGATATGTGTTATTGACGTTTGTTAACTTTTTTTTAAGGCCGCTGGATAGTAGCTATATTAGATTCGCTATATTAGACACATATTTTTTTTAATTGTACTCCATAAAAGAGATAAATTTTTTTACTCTGCTATCTTATTCCTTTTAGTAATTTCGTCCCCCAAAGAAAATGATGTGCGATTAATATACACCATAGCACATTTTCCCCTGAATCATTCAAATTTGAAAATATAATTTGCGTTCGTCTTAAAGAATAAAAATGGTACCCGAGTCTAAAATTTCTATCGCAGTTACATAATATATTTATCAAAGAATCTTAAAATACCAATCGACAATGACTGGAAACATTTTCTCAGTAGGATAAAACTGATCCGAGTGAATCCAACAGAGCAGGGCTCCTACAGACTCCTACAGCTACTCTCCAACAACCTTAAGTTGAAGATAAAAGCAGAATCCTCAGTAAAAGTTTTATATTAACTGGAGACACTATTTTAAAATGATCTTCTGGAATCATTAGTATCCTTATCTCAGTTGCTACGACGTCGTGGAGAACTTTTAAAATGATGTTCTGGAATCATTACTATCCTTATCTCAGTTTGTATGAAGTGCTTGACAATGAATCCGAATTTATACCACACACCTGAAAAGTGTGAAAGAAGCATTCAGTCAATAATTGCCTCGACCCAGATTTTTCTAAAGAGTAGATTAAAGACCCTCTGCGTTTTCCGTAATATCCACGCAACCGAAACGATGACATTCATCGAAAGGAATAAAATGATGAAAGCATCGCGTGTTATGGCTACTTTTAGTAATTGTTTTCAAATAAAACATCCTTCCTTTTTTCTGTTACCGAAAATTATTTTCGCAGAATTTTAACTAAAATCCCTGCAGTGCTTTCTTCCAATTTGAACAAGCTGCGTGTTAGAATTTTCTTCATGTTTTTATTCCTAAAAGTAAATATAGAAACTGTATGAATGTTGAACAGGGCTTTGAGCATCGGCACGCGTCCAGTAATGAGTTCGACACAGAAATATTGATCTTGACTGTCTTTTGGAACAGCAGTGCCATTCGTTATAGAATTAAGTGAAAAAAAAATATGATATTTTACATGAGTGATATGATATCTTACATGAGATATTTCTCGTATTGTTTCAGACTTTCGTGCGCTGTTTGTTCTGGCTTAGAGATTACGGGGAAATATTTTCATAATACATGCAATATGTTTTTACGGTAAAAAGTTTTTCTTAAAACCATAGTTTATTATCTACGCGTTAAACTGTGATAAATGAAAATTGGGACTCACCAAAATATTTTATTAATAAAAGAGGAGACGGGTTAGGTCGGCGAGATTTCAAAGTTTCAGGAACACTGCACACTGCTATATTTCCCCAAAACTGCGGTTCACGAAGCCCGGACGGTCCGTTCAATTTTTTTATTAATTTTTTTTAATGTGGCAGGTACAGGACTCGAAGACGTTTGCACGATTTGTTGGCTAAATCATTCTGGGAACACCCAGTGTGTGGGCCATTGTTACTCTGTATGAAAAGATAGAACAGAAACATCCATTCCTTGGCCGGTATTCAAACCCAGGAACATGCTGTGGCAGCCTGACAACAATTATACCAGTCGGACGGCTGTATCATCGTTAGAACACGAAGTTCATGTTAATAGTCCGTAGTTAAATAGTTTTGCATTTTCAATCGCAAAACCGGTATTTTAAGAGGAAAGCACATAAGATATGACTTTCTTATTTTTCTTTTGTTTTGTTTCTAGTCTATATATATATATATATATATATATATATATATATATACCATATTTATATATATATATATAAATATATATGCAAGGTGACAATTATTAAGCTATATGAAATAAAAAATTAAATTTTAAAAAACTACTGCGTTCAAAAATTTTGTTCAAATTTGAAAAGTAACTACAGATGATCGGATTTAGTTTATGACATGTTCGATATGCTTGCCATCAACGGCTATGATGTGGCGCAGACGAAGAGTAAAATTCTGCAAAACTCGCTGAAGTGTCGAGACATCGATGCTTTCGATGGAGAGGCAGAGAACTACCTGAATGGCTGTTTTGAGCTCAGCGAGGATTTCGGGGTTATTTGCGTAAACTTTGTCTTTAATATTGCCCCATAAAAATAAGTCACTAGAGTTGAGATCAGGAGAATATGGCGGCCAAGCTATTCCCATTCCAGTGGTTTCTGCGTACCCCAAGCCAGAATGCGCTCTCCAAAGTGCTCTCCCAAGATTTCAAACATTCTATTGGTCCCATGGGGTCCTGCTTCGTCCTGCATGAACCTCATCTTTTCGAAATCTGGGACACTTTGGATAATAGGGAGGAGATAATTTTCTAAAATTTTGACATATCGTTCAGCAGTCACCGTGGCTTCAACGAATATCGCACCGATGATTTTCTTTCAGCCGCAATCAGGCCGTTATTGCTCGAATAGTAGGCCTCGACGATGAATATATGCTCAGAAACGCTGTATTTCGACATTTTCAACGAAAAATGAACAACAGAAACAATACGAGTGCGTATGCCCCAAAAAAAATCCCAACATGCCCTGCATTTAATCGCCAAGTTTTCACTAAATCTCGCCAATGGTTCAAAAGTTATGAAGTTTTTTTTAATATAAACTTCATAACTTTTGAAGTTTATATAAAAAAATTCAATAATTGTCACACTGTATATATATATATATATATATATATATATATATATATATATATATATATATATATATATATATATAAAATTTAACTCACCATCAATAGCCCTTCTTGGCTATGATGCAGCCTTCAAACATATTCGACACAAATTGAGCTTCAAGGAAAACTTATACTGGTGAATAACGGAGGCAAGATGAGCATATTAAGACTGGCAAGAGAATAAGTCTGGCCTGATAGATTTTGCACTTACTTATAGGCAGAGAAGTGCAGTACTTAGACAAGCTGAGTTAAACTGAGCTGTCTGAGCTGAGTAGAACTTTGTAAAAATAAGGAGTTCTTAGAAGAATCAAGATTAAATCAAGAGTCATGCATGCGTGGATTAGCTATTTAAATAAATTAATACAGCAAAAATTCCTTGGGCAATTACTTGTTTCCTGTCCTGATAGAGATCCTGTGTTATCACAAGTTGGAATGTCTCATCTTGATTCCGAATTTAATACTTTGATGTTGAACTGTCTCCCAGTTTGGAATCTCAACTGGACACTACGAATAAACGTTCATTTTGTTATTATTTAGTTTATAATTAAATTTATAAGCGGGTAATCCCTGAAAGCCCCTAATTAGGAACTTAGGTAAAACATAACATCTTTATAGGTCAGGTGTGGGCAAATAACGGCCCGCGGGCCATATGCGGTCCGCTACATATTTTTTTGTGGCCCGCCAAGACACCCAGAAAAATCCGGTCAGCCAGAAAAACTGCCAAAGACAACCAAAATCTCCAAGACAGCCAGAAAAACTGTCAATATTGTATTTAATTTATTGATTTTTGTGATACAATTTATACCTTTTCTGAAATGCAAAGTTAACTAATATATGCAATAATTTTAAAAGGTGCGGCCCTCCGCCAACCTTCGCTTACACAAAGTGACCCCCGGGACAAAACAATCTCCCTCCCCTGTCATAGGCTATAAAGACAGAAACTACATGATAACGTAACTGAAAATTTTTTTTAATTTAAAAGAAAGATTTAAGTTTTCCTTTACTGAATCATATGATGAAAGCATCATCTAGGCTTATTTTGTTGAGAAAATATTTATGAAATAAGAATGCACTTCACTAACAGGATAAATGGAGGCGCTGTAACTATCATCATTTGAAGGGATGATGAATAAAACTTTATGATACTTATACGATTCTCAAGAAATATTTGTACTTGGCAGAGATGTCGTATTTGATTATCTCTGCCAAGCTTTGAACTTATGTAAGATTCTGTATCAAGCAAAATCAGAATTTTTTTTTTTTTTTGCCGGAAATATCAGTAATATGGATTTCGAGTGATGTTGGAAATAATTTCAGCAATTAGACAGGCTTCGCTGCATTTAATTACATTTGGCAAAGTTATACATTCTTAAATCATCGATAAACTGTAAATGGCATGTCCAGGTGGAATAAGTATTATTACTCTGTGTAGGTAGATGTGTTTGTGACAGTAATTTACTTGCCAAGTCATTAATTAGGGCGTAGAACAAAGGAATCACGTCTACTCGGGTCGTAAATTTCAACCCCTCACAGGGCCCGATTTAGAAAATTCTTGACTATAGGCACAACTGGAGATGGGGGGTCCCCTAACACTGATGTAGGCATAAAATTTCTAAAATTGACACACACAAAAAAATAATCAAGAATCATTGTGAAAGTACCATTTTACCAAGAATTGGCAATTTGAAGCGTAGAAGCCCAGAACATTATTAAATGACAAAAAGCAATACAACATATTAACTTCTTCATTTTAAATCACCAATATAATGCAACCAGAAAAAGTTATTAATCCCTTATATACACTATAAAATGCATATGATAAACTATACGTATAACTAAACATATGATGAAGCAATCAATCAAATTTGATAGGGTATATAAAAAATATTGCTATTAAAAAGTTAAAATTTTGAAAAAATTTCAGTTGGGAATTTTTTCCTTTAAAATAAAATTTTGGGGGGCACCAACATTTGGGGGCCCCTAGGCCCGGGCCTAAGGGAAAATCAGGCCCTGACCCCTTATCCAACGACGGGAAACACGTAGGAAAGTTTTCGCGAAATTTCTGGATGGTAATGTTAATACAACACGGAAGGATGACCATGGACTGTTCAAGCAAGAACTGCAGGTTGCGAGCTTTATTAGTGGACTGTTGCATGGTTAACCCGTGATTTTCAATCTGTTAAAAAAATTATAAAAATTTAAAATGAATGGGCCGACAATTGAGGAAAATGATCTGGTATCCTCCCAGAGAGGGAGGAAGATTATGAGGCTCTTTAATGATAGTGATAGGGCTTAAATGTAATGCTCAACAAACTGTTTGAAACCCATGGATAATCGTCAAATCCACCTCGGACCCTATGCTAGTGCGTATCGGCCATGAAAAACCTAAAAACCAGACGCTGCGTAGCAAAACCTACAAACTCAGCCGAGAGTTTATTTCCCCTGTTCGGTTTATGTTTTATATGGGCTTGGGCTCCGGACGGACAGTACAGATCTGCCGACTAATTTGGGCAACCCGGGGCCCTTTGAAACCCATGGATAAATAGATATGGCTTACCTTGTAATATTGTACTATATAAGACTCCTAATGTTATCTTATACAATTAGGACCATCTGTTGTATCTATTCTGCAAAATAAAATAATAACAGTATTACAACAGTAAGTAGCCGCACAATGGGATGCATCAAGTGCGACTCAAACAAATCATTGTCCCACGTGTATTGAAAGCCAGGCGTTTCTGAGGGGAGAGGTGGGGAGCCCATGGCTCTGCTCGCAAGTTTTATCTTAAGAGAAAGGAAACAAAAAGGTATTTCTACCATGGGTGTGATCCGCACACTACATTTTCAATACAAAACTTTTCCTCATATGAGTTATTCAGAGGCCAAATCGGTTAATTCCACTTTTTTGAAATTTTAGTGTCAGAGCCCTTGATGGACTCCTAACTACACTGCTGGCCACCCAAATTGCAACACCAAGAAAGACAAGAGATATCACAACAAAATTTATTTTGTAGATAACATGTTGACCAAGTATCAAATGATTAAATTTATAGACTTCTGTGAAGTGTGGTTCCTGCCAAAATCAGTAGCCAGAGTAGCCGCCATTGTTGGAGATCACCGCTGCCACACGCCTCGGCATTGATTCAAAGAGACTTTGGATGAGTTCTTGGGGTACAGCAGACCAAGCAGCTTCCACACGTTGCCAAAGTTGATCTGCTGTGGCAGCTGGGGATGGAATCTGGGTCAATCGTAGAGCAACCATGGACCACATGTTTTCTATCGGCGAAAGATTCGGAGAGCGAGGCGGCCAAGGAAGCAATTCAATCTGGCGATTGACGAAGAACCGTTGGACAATGCGTGCCACGTGTGGTCGCGCATTATCCTGTTGAAATATGGCTGTGGGCAAGCCCTGAAGGTAAGGAAGGACAACTGGCTCCAACACCTTGGAGATGTAGCGCTGGCTGTTTAAAGTACCGGCAATGCGTACTAGAGGTGTGCGAGAGTGATATCCAATACCGCCCCATACCATAATACCCGGTGCAGGACCAGTGTGGCGGTGCATAACGCAGCTGTTCAGCATCCTCTCTTCACGGTGTCTCCAGACTCGAATGCGACCATCGTGGTGTTGCAGACAGAAGCGTGACTCGTCAGTAAAGACAATTTCATTCCATTCAAAAATTGTATAACGATTGCTCGATATTATCTTATAGGTTTTGCAGATGTAGCTTATGTTGTCAGACAAAAGCTACATCTGCAATAATACATTCTACAATGTTTATTTGAATTCATATTTTAAAAGGAATTTTAAAAAGGCAATGTATATTATTTCGTCACTTTCCTCCACTTTTTGTTTTACGGAAATAACCGATTTGGCAAGTGAGCGGCTCATGTGATACTCACTCACATGCCAGCATGCACTACACACATATACACATAAAGAAATTATCCCGTAGCACATGTCGTTGGACAGCAGTTTAAATTCTCGGTTAATCCAGTAAGTAATCCAGTTGTAATTTAAAGGAAGTAGGAGAAATATTGATAAACCTGAGGCAGAATATTTTTATAAGTTTAATGAAGGGTGAACTTTGTCAATTGCACTTAAGTCTGCTGTGTACTCACGCTAATGGATTCGTTCACCCGAATGTTAACCTATGGAGAAAATGAGTCTACTATTGACAGCTACTATAAGGACTTAGCCTAAAAACAAGACTGACAGCCTTTAATATTTACATAATGCTTTATTGGCATTCTAGAATAAATATAGGCTAATTTACAAAAATTAAGATTAAACATTATCTACAAAAAAACTCGTGGGTTCAAGATGTCATTATGGGTCGGCTGATTCTCGTTCTCTGGCACGCGACCATCTAAAAAGGTCGTCTAACACCTCCAAAGAAAAATTAACAACTGACTCCTACCGCAGAGTCCATCAGCTTATTATTTCCTTCTGGGGGTCTGTAGGTTATGACCCTTTCGTTACAGTTGACCTCTGAAGAGAAGATCCCTGAGAAACTCGTCACTCGGGGAGAGTTTTTTTTTTTGATGAGGGGTGGAACGTTAAAGCGAAGGTCAACGAGAGAGGAAGAGATTGTCACCAAACATCCCCCACTTTTCGCCAAATATCGGCATTTGTCCCAAGGAAGAGTCGAACGGGTGTTTTTCTACCTATTGACAATGGTTTAGTCTAAAGAAAACGCAGTGTTTACAAGAAACAGATGGGGAGAAATACACATCTGCAGTTTCAATTGAAAGGAAATTTTAAACACTATATTACCTATTGGAACTATTATACCATTTGGAATATTAACTGCCGTGATGTGCTGTATAATCTGAAATGTTTAAATGCTCATTTCTGTAGTCTATTTTCCAAGGTATAAATTTGCAACCAAGCAAAACATCTTTCCCGTTTTTATTAGCCATATTTTTGGCCAGTTTAAAAGTTAACAAAAACCAAGTTATGAGAAAATATTTCAAAGAGGGGGAAATTAAAGTTTGAAGAAAATTTTCCTTATTCAAATTGCGAAAAATGGGAAAATTTTATAGTGTTGATAAAGTTAATTGTGAATTTTGATTAGAAGAGGTCATTAGGGTAGCACACTTTAAAGGGCAGGGCCGACCTTGCCAGTTGAACCTATTTGATCTGGAAAATTAAAAATATGTCTAAACTGAAATGGCTTTAACATATAAGCTGTTATTTTTGAAAGTGGCATAAGTCCATTTTTTCACGTATCGAGATATTTAAAGGTTTGTATTTGAATGAATTTAAAAATATTGGCAAACGTTAATCAATTCGAGAGATGTTTTTAACACTATACACCTTTTAAATTTTACTATGAAATAATAATTATTAAAATTATTTAAAAAATAAACGATTTTTTTAGCTCCAAACGGACTTATACCACTTTCAAAAATAACATATTATAAAAAATAAAAACAAGTGGAAATTCAAGTCCATATTTTTATATACATTAGCTTCAGTGAAATGGATATTTTAATGTAAACTCTTACTTACCAACATCACTATCAGACCAAATTGACATATTATCGTCTTTTTTATAGGTATGTGAACTCATTGTAACAACTGTATTAAATGTTATTTATCTAAAACTTTGATTTTCTGCTTTAATAAAATTTTCATCAAAATTAAAAATGGAAAATTAATTAAAATACCAGTTGTAGAACATTGAAATAATTATTCTACATACAACATATATTAAGCTTTCAGTGGCAAAAATTTCATGTATTTATGTTTTATAGGGAATGAGAAATAAAACTAAATGTGACATGATGCTAAATTGCACCTTCAGTAAAAAAGTAAGACCCTTAAATGAAAAGAAAATTACCGAAAAAGATCGTGTCTCCTTTGGCGAAAGAAAAAATAACAGTTGCAAAACCAAAATACTTGAAACCTGTATCTATAATAATAAATTTTTGTATGATCCAGTATTTATAAAAATAAACATGACTCTAAATTTTATTCAGGTTTTCTGAAACTCCCTTACATTACTTCGGGAAATAGTAAGTAATACGATGCATGGTAAAAAATCCCAAAATATGTTGATTACATGAAAATGGAAATCAAAACATGCGATGGTTTTCTTAAAGCCTAAATAATTAAAACCTTCATAATTTTCTTAATGACTAAAGAGCGATAAATACTTTCCGCGGGAAATGGTACTGGGGTGTTGATTATCCCGACCCCTCATTTTGAGAATCGACCTCCCCGAGGCAGCAACCTTAAAACCGGTCTTAGGTCTCTTCTGAAGGGAGGTCTGCAGTACAGCTTGCCGCTCCGTGCCTCGAAGCCTCTGACCAGCCGGCACTAACCTTTCATCTGGACTCCATTGTTAACTAGGGAATCGTTTCAAAAGATGTTCTTTTCCCAGAAGTATATCGAAGAGTCTCTACGTCGCGGCTTTTGTGGCACTAAACGGAAGTTCACCTTTCGGCACTGATGAAACAACTTAGTTTACAAAGAGGTGTCCCTTGGAATTTCCCCGTGGCGGACAGTCAAGTCATTACACTTCATAAATGCTGATAATTCAATAAAAATGGTATTTTCAGATAGCCTAAACTTTTCTACACCTTGCAACAGGATTCATTTTATAAATTTTGCCCGTCAAAGGAATGGATGTGCTTTTAAAACCCTAGACCAGATTTTGTCCCCGAATAATTTAAATTTTAAAATATTATTTGCATTTAAAAAAAAACGAAAAATGCCTCGAGATGTAAAATTTCTTGCTCTGTTACCGAGTACAATTTTAAAAAATATCTTTAAATTCAAGTCTGCAATCCTTGGACACATTTTCTCCATAGGTTAACACTGAGGCGAGCGAATCCAATAGGGTTAGTGCACAGCAGCCTTAATTCTATCCCGATGAAATTATATCGCTTTTGTAGTCGATTGATTTTCTTAGCTCTTGGTGATTATTTATTACCCGAAATCTTATAAACTTCATTGCAACGAACAAATCAAGCCATTATTCATGAAATTTTGAAATAAAATATTTAAAAACAGAACAGAAATATTGGAACTCTTTACAACTTATTCTCTGTAACTGAATACCGGTATTTGAATCAGCAAATAACAGCCTCTTCGAAGACAATAGAAAATAAAAATGACAGCTAGTTTGAGATTAAAAGGCATAATCCTTCATCTGGTTGCAAAGCACTGGAAGCGACTGTCTGTGTAAACAAATCACAGATGAAAATCAAATGCTTTGGGGATTAGTTCTTGGTAAACAATTGCTCCTAATGCATTTGTGAAGGATTATACCTGTTAATTTGAAACTAGTTGCTGATTTTACTTTATATTGGGGACCATAAGAAACTGTTAATTACTCACAAGTTTCGTATCAGTTCTGACAGTCTATTAAAGAATATTTACCTTTCAAACAGTTTTTTAAACATCTTCAAACAGTTGAGACAAATACCCAGACATATCAAAGTTTAATAAACCTAAACATTAGTTCGCCCAAACAAACGCGCAAACGCAAACCCGTTATTAAATATCATTACCGTATAATTACAATAAATATTCACTGAAAAATTTATTAAAGAAACTTAACCAACTTATGTTAAAATAGAATAAGAAATTTTAGACATCTTACTTTCTTCAAGAGAGTTCATGTATAAACTAAAAATAAGAAAAGCAGTTTGATAAATGGTTTTCAGATAGTTGATTTTTTTTTTATATCTCACTTTCTTGTTATTTCTTCTTTCTAAATTCTGCATATCATATAAAAACTCCCTTGAGAACTGATCCCCCTACCTTCTCAATTTTTACTCTTTACGGAAGGAAATATTAAAGGAAAAACAATTACTCCTTCCAGCAGTTTTTTTTTTTGTTACCTGCCTTTATTGATTAAAATGTATGACAATTTTCGTTAAATAATTGTTTATCAAAGTGTCACAAATGTCAGTTTTGAAAGAAATTCGGTTTTTTGTGCATATTAAAAGTTACACCAAGGTGAGAAATTGGCCTAATTTTGACGAATTGATTCATAAATTATGCTTTTAAATGTACAGAAGATTTTTTTTTATTTATATGTTTTATTGTGTGCTAGCACATTGTGTCTAATTTGTCGATGGGACGTATTTTATTCGATGTTGATTTGGTGGTATCTCACCGAGTTTACGTTACATACTAAAATGTGGTATTTCATAAACAAAACACTATTTACACAATATGACATAGCAGTATACTTAGATATTTGGATTATCATTTCCTTTCCTTTTTATTATCGTCGATTTTCATCCAATATTCATCCGACACACCGGGCATTTCCACCGTCTACCTCACTTCCTTTTACTTCGATTTCTTTTTCTGTGTTTCGTTGTATTGCTTGTGTCACAGTTAAGGCTGCTGTGTACTAACCCTGTTAGATTCGCTGACCTCAATGTTAACCTATGGAGAAAATGTGACCAAGGATTGACAAATTGGATTGAAAGATTTACAAAAAAAATAATTGTACTTCGTAATAGAGAAAGAAATTTTACTCCTCGGGATATTTTCCTTTTTTTTTTAAATACAAATAATATTTTCAAATTTAAGTTATTCGGGGGAGAGGGGGAATCTGGTAGAGTGTGTTTTAAACGCTCATCCATTCCTTTGACGGACAAAACTGATAAAAATGAATCCCGTTGCAAGGTGAGGAAAATTTCAGGCTGTCTTAAAATGCCATTTTTATTGGATGATCAGAATTTACGTAGCTGTAAATAGTAGGCAAATTTTCGCCATAGGTTAACACTGAAGTGAGCGAATGCCATAGGGTTAGTACACACTAGCCTTAGCACACTGTTGACAGGTCACGCATAAACTCGTGTTCTCGTGCAGAAACGCAGATGAAGTAGAGAGACATTAAAGGAAGTTCGATGTGAGAAACTTGAAAATGTTTGATAGATATCTCGCATTTAGCGATGTTTAGGTTATGCAAAGTTAATAGGTCTCATAAGTTATTCAAGACGTTACTTTTCACGCAGTTGCAAAATTAAAATAAGATCCTCATAAATATCAACATACCTTTAAAATAAGGTTTAAAATAGGTATTTGTTTCCTACACGATGTAAATGTAGTCTTTAAAAACATTAGTATTCAGCATAAATACTACTTTTGCTATTTTTGATATTTCATGTCAGACTGTTATTCTTTGAAAATTGTTAAATTGTAAATCTTTGAACTCTTGAATTCTAATTTGATATTTTCTACTCAATGGTTTCTTTCTTTGGATATGAATTTGCTTTACCAATAAATCATATTTCAGTATCTTGCTACTTCTTCAGTATTAAATTTTTCATTGGTGTATAGGATCTTTTAAGACTGAAATAAATATATATATATATATATATATATATATATATATATATATATATATATATATATATATATATATATATATATATATATATATATATATACACTAGTTATCAAAAATTAAGGAAAAATCACAAACAGAGGGATAACACGTTCAAAACTAGGCCAATCTGTTTAAAATTTGAATATGTTGTTACGTAAAAGGTGCTGAACAATACTACATTATGTAAAATAGTGGCGCTGCAGTCGGAATACGTCATTTGCTACGAGCATAAAAGTGCATGTCTCACAGCAAGGCGGCTATTGACACTGCGAGGATGAGATAAGACATCTGGCATAGCCAAATTGTAACAATGACCTCCAGGCATCATTTGACCGAAGAACTGCGATGGCCAGCTATTGGAGACTAGAGGCAGGACAAAGTCAGACAGAAGTGGCCAGATGGATAAATGTGAATCCGTCTGTGGTTCATAGACTTTGGCAACAATTTCTAACCACGGATTCGGCATCCAGGAGGTTCAGCTAAGGACGGCCATACGCTACGACGAGTGCCGATGACCGATATTTGTCATTATGCGCACGAAGGAATAGAACCGCAACTCCGTCTGAACTCAGATCCTCCCTCTGCAAGCTCCGGAATGTTGGTATCAACGTCAACCGTGCGTAGAAGGCTTCACGAAGGTGGTCTTTTTGCGAGGCGACCAGCTATTTGCGTCCCGCTAACGTCACGCCATAAGCGGGAACGTTTGCAATGGGCACGTCAACATGGCCACTGGACGCGTGATCAATGGAGGGCTGTTCTCTTTACGGATGAGTCCAGGTTTAGCCTCCAAAGCGATAGTCGGCGCATTTTGATTTGGAGAGAACCTGGAACTCGTTTTCACCCATCACACATCCGTGAAAGAGATGTATACGGATCAGACAGTGTCTGTGTTTGGGGTAGTATCTCTTTGGGTGGACGCACAGACCTCCATGTCTTTCCCCATGGAAATATGAATGTTCACACCTATAGAGATGACATCCTTTGATGCTTATGTGCGCTCTTATGCCAGGGCAATAGGTTATGCTTTCGTGTTACAGGACGATAACGCGAGACCGCACAGAGCTCGCATTGTGGATGCTTATCTTGAGCAGGAAACAATTCAGCGCATGGAGTGGCCAACTCGATCACCGGACCTGAATCCTATCGAGCATGTTTGGGACGCTTTAGGACGACGTAAAGCTGCTCTCAATCCTCCTCCTAGGACCCCAGCTACGCTTTCAACTGCTTTGCAAGAGCAATGGCTCTCGCTTCCTACCGAACTCATAGACCGCATAACTGACAGCATCACACATCACTGTATGTGCTGTATTGCTTCTCGGGGGGTTCATAAGCCATATTAAAGGTACTTTTCCTATACCAAAATGACACATCCGATTTGTTCATTGTATACATATGTTAGTTTTTATAACACCATAATTGTCTGGCGATTTCTTTTTATGCTATTTTATACCTACCTATGGGTTATTAATGTGTATAAGTTTCATTAAATTCTAAGCGTAACTTTTTGAGTCTAACTTTTGATCGCTATTTTTGTGACTTTTCCTTAATTTTTGATAACCAGTGTATATATATATATATATATATATATATATATATATATATATATATATATATATATATATATATATATATATATGTGTGTGTGTGTGTGTATATATATATATGTGTGTGTGTGTGTATGTATATATATATATATATATATATATATATATATATATATATATAATGAAGTTTACTAATATCTATTTCTAGTTAGCATAACTAATTCTTAAGCTGAAGACATGGTTTTAGTAATGCAAACTAAATGAAAAAGTATCAGTATTTACCTTTTACTGCAAGAATTTAAGAAAGATATCTGAAGCAAAAAAGGAAAAAGCAATCCATCACGTTTAGGCACATCGACCTGAAAAAAACAATTGAACATTTTATTCTCCTAAGTGTTCAATTCTAAAATGTTTGATTTTACGAGTTTTAACAATGAATACCTATTAGTAACATTTTTTTCATCTGTCATTTTGCTTTGTTCTGTCGCCCAACTGATTCCATTGTTCCCCCGAATAATGCTTTTTTTATTCATGCAATTAAGTGTAACAAATAATGGAAAAACATGTTAGCGCTTCTCGGTTTCAAAGCCAAAAGCAATTACCAGAAATTCCTTTCGCCTTTTTCTGCGTTGGTTTGAATCGATGAATATAATGACATATTTTTCACCTAGTTATGTACATATATTAGTATTTTGGAAATGGATCAAACATTTTAGCGTTAGACGCGTATTTATGAAAATCATATTTTATGTAAACTGTACCATGAGTGGTTTAATATCATTTTCTTAATAACTATTCTGACATTTTGACTTACCTAAAGTATAAAATCCCTCTAAATATTCTAAATAACTAGCAAACTCCCCCCCCCCCCAATAAAAAGTAAAGATTTTTTTTTCTATATTTAGTGCAGGAGTACTCAAACTGCGGCCCACCAAGCTTTTACGTGCAACTCGAAACACTCACACTCATTATTAAGTAGGTGCTTTTGTAAACACAGTTTTGCAAATTTGTGCCCGAAAAATACAAAACTGTACAAAAATGTGCCACCTCCTTTTCACGTTGTTAAGCTATTCCTTACGCGGTGGGATAGCATGTATTCCAAAAATACGGGCCCAAGAGTGTATATATATATATATATATATATATAATTTATTTATTTAAGATTTTATGCAAATTCTCTGCTTATGCCATAGTTACGTTCTCTGTTGCTATGCGTAGCGCAGAGATGCACCAAACCCTTGTTCCTGCTACATTCCTTGGGGGGACAGTCGAGGGTTGAATGACCCCGGCTTAGAGGCGATTCGAAGGGTGGTGTGTGAAATGCTTTCTGCACGAAGGAGAGGGGAGACAGGCCTCGACTGGAGAGGTTGTTTTTTGAAAGTCCGTGCGTAGGCACGAGAGATTGTGTATTTGACGGGAGCGTTGAAGGGAAGCGAAGCATTGCGCTAGGCTATCCCGTGATTATTGTTATATTTTACCGGAGACAGTAAAAGTAGGCTCACCGGCATCTCGTAATTGCTATCTACATTAATAAATGATTATTGTTGAGTTTTAGAAAGTTTAGTTGTATTAATGATTCAAGTGTGTTGTTCTTAGACACCCCCTAGACGCCGCCACGTAGACAGGAAAGTCTACACACACACACACACACACACACACATATATATATATATATATATATATATATATATATATATTTATATATAACCCTTTTAATGGCCGTTCATACAAAGAGGGTATGAGATTTTCCGTTCTAAAGAGGGATTCTCGAAAAATAGGCTCCGTAAGCTAAAAGTTAACATCAACATATCTTTGTGAGTCATCCAACTTCAAAATGACAATGACATAGAAATCGGCTTGCTGATTCTCACTTTGATGATGTATTGAGAGTAACATATAGCAGGTATACATATAATTTGTCTAAAATAGGTGAAAGTTAGTCTAAACATTAAAAAAAGCACAATCATTTTTAAATAAACGTTTGAATTCATTTAGGTTTGGAGTTTTATCTTTGGAACGAAGTTCTTTTACGCGGCTTACAGTAGATTGAACTGGCAGGAATGGTCACGTAAAGAAAAAGCGTTATGCCCCCTTCATAAGGGTTCATTTTCAAGGACTCTGTGGTTGAATGGTTGTCGCATCGGACTGCGGACCTCTGCAGCGGAGCATCGGCCTGCAGAGGTCTCCGTTTCAAATCCCCGCACAAACGCTACCGGCAATTTTAAAACCCTTCACTGCACACTGTATCAAATTTGATTCATAAGTTATTTTTCCCCTTTATATTCAAAAGCAATATTTTTTATCCACTTGTGCACTTTGTATTAATTTTGAAACATCATAGCAAAGCTTTTAATCACTGTTAGTTACATTTTCGTAGTATAGATGGCAGCAGGAATACAACTGCAATCTCAGTAAAAGATAGCCGTTCAATTCATACCCGACCTGCCTTAGTATTTGCTATATTTTCAGTATTTTAAAGTCAGTTTACATCTTTGAAAGTTTTATAAATATATTTTAGAGGTATGTAGCGTTTATAATTATTAATAAAATACTTCTTTAATCTTTTATAAAAAATTCAAGTACGATTTCAATTTTATGTATCAAAAATGATACATGGTGTGCTTACGCCATGTTTTTTTAAGGAAATTGCGAGAAGAAAGTTTTTAACACAGAAAGAAATTGAGGAACTTATGAACAGATCGTGGAGTGATCATAGTGAAGATGGATCTGATTCAGAAAGCGATGGCACCACAGGTCATCCTAATTATAAACCAAACAAAGTTTGTGATGAAATTTTTGATGGTAGTAGTAACTCGGAAGATGAGGTATCATTACTTGATAATAACGATGTTCTTGATCTGCCTAATGGTGGGAAAATGCCAAAAACTAATAGAAATAATAATGGGAGAACAAAGCCCTCAATCAACTGGAAGAAAACTAATTTACTTCTAAATGATGATCAAATTTTATTCCGAGGTGACGCGAATCTCGCTCCTGAAATTATGAATTTAAACACACCTCTAAATTTTTTTAGTTATCTTTTTACAGAAGATTTGGTTGAGCATTTAGTTCAAGAAACAAATTTATTCAGTGTGCAAAAAAACCCAGAAAAGTGTGTCAATGTAACGAAATTAGAAATTAAACAATACATTGGTAGGGTAGGTGGGGGCAAAGGTTCGCATGGGGCAAAGGTTCGCACATACATTTTAAAATGACCGGGAAGAGTTTTAGGAAGAATAGGGTAGGCAGTGCATTCCTCTACTTCCAGTCAGTTGCCTCGTAAAAAATGTTGGAGTTAAGACCCCCTCTTGCAGAGAAAATGAGGTAAGTTTATTTTCGTCTCTTTTAATGTATTTTTTTGCAACTTTTGAGTAATTTTGAGCATCACTCAAACTCACGAACTGTTTTGGGCTTATTTTCGCATGTTAGGGTGGTAAATAACCTTTCAAATCCTACCTTAAGTTTTGGGTTAACTCAAATACAGTGGCGTCCATTCTGCAGAAACAGAACCAGCACGAAATGGGGTAAAGGTTTGCAGGAGTCATGGGGTAAAGATTCGCAGTGCAAACCTTTGCCGCTCTAACTATTAACATTTGTTTCATGTCCTCTTTTCATTAGGAATCCTTATTAACAACGTCTTTTATTATTAATGGGAATTCACATTTTTGTAATTTGAAAAAAAATTATGGTTTTTGATAACAACTGCCTGTTTTTAATCAGAAAATTTTTTGTAAAATACTTGAAAATCCATAAATTAAAAATAAAATAAATTAGTACAACACAAAAATAAAATAGCTCTGAACAAAGACCTATTTTACAAGATAAAAGAATTAAATGTTGTTACAAGACATTATAAGCTTCGAAGGTCTGGTTAGGGAAAAAAGTTCTAAATGAGTAATTTCCAGATTTGCAAGTCTTTGAAATGCTCCTTGCGTCACAATTTTTGACGAAATTTTATAAACTTTATTACAAAGACTCCTCTTATACATTAAAATAAAGTTATGTATCCATTTCAGGTTTCGACATCATTCAGATTATCAAAGTTTAACTTAAGCGTGGAAAAGTACAAAAATTTCACGAGAATTCAGAGTACAAGCATAAAAATATTTCCTAAAAATTAATTATTCAACGAAAGCACAAATCAAAACATAGGGTAGGTGGGGGCAAAGGTTCGCATGGGGCAAAGGTTCGCACATACATTTTAAAATGACCGGGAAGAGTTTTAGGAAGAATAGGGTAGGCAATGCATTCCTCTACTTCCAGTCAGTTGCCTCGTAAAAAATGTTGGAGTTAAGACCCCCTTTTGCAGAGAAAATGAGGTAAGTTTATTTTCGTCTCTTTTAATGTAATTTTTTGCAACTTTTGAGTAATTTTGAGCATCACTCAAACTCACGAACTGTTTTGGGCTTATTTTCGCATGTTAGGGTGGTAAATAACCTTTCAAATCCTACCTTAAGTTTTGGGTTAACTCAAATACAGTGGCGTCCATTCTGCAGAAACAGAACCAGCACGAAATGGGGTAAAGGTTTGCAGGAGTCATGGGGTAAAGGTTCGCAGTGCAAACCTTTGCCGCTCTAACTATTAACATTTGTTTCATGTCCTCTTTTCATTAGGAATCCTTATTAACAACGTCTTTTATTATTAATGGGAATTCCCATTTTTGTAATTTGAAAAAAAATTATGGTTTTTGATAAAAACTGCCTGTTTTTAATCAGAAAATTTTTTGTAAAATGCTTGAAAATCCATAAATTAAAAATAAAATAAATTAGTACAACACAAAAATAAAATAGCTCTGAACAAAGACCTATTTTACAAGATAAAGGAATTAAATGTTGTTACAAGACATTAAATGCTTCGAAGGCCTGGTTAGGGAAAAAAGCTCTAAATGAGTAATTTCCAGATTTGCAAGTCTTTGAAATGCTCCTTGCGTCACAATTTTTGACGAAATTTTATAAAATTTATTACAAAGACTCCTCTTATACATTAAAATAAAGTTATGTATCCATTTCAGGTTTAGACATCATTCAGATTATCAAAGTTTAACTTAAACGTGGAAAAGTAAAAAAAATTCACGAGAATTCAGTGTACAAGCATAAAAATATTTCCTAAAAATTAATTATTCAACAAAAGCACAAATCAAAACATAACCCTGATCAAAATGTATAAGCAATCTAAATGCAAAATTAAGGATAAGGTTAAAAATTGGATCTCAAGGAGCATTTTAAAAAACATAATAAAAATTTCAATTTTTTAAATATAAAAAATAAAATTTTAAATATTTATAAAATTTTATAAGGTGTTTGAAATAGTTTCACTTTAATGAATATTTATGCCCAATTTCATATCTCTGAGGTAAAAATTTCAAAAATTGCTTTGTAATGTCCCCCATCCCCTTAATTTGCTTAATTTTTACGGATTTTAAAAGAATGAGTAAAGCCTAAGATATGATATAACGATAGTGTTAATAGTTGATATTTTAGTTGGAAGTTCTTTAGTTTAAGAAAAAAATTATTGAGATTAACCCCTTTTCATTTTGTGAATTTATTTGTCAGATTCAACTTTCTGTGTTAGTTGACATTTCATTTTGAAGTTATTTAGTTTAAGAAAAAATTTATTGAGATTAACCTGTTGAATTTGTGATTTTCTATATATGTAACACCTTTAAAAAGATTACAAAATGTGAAATAAAATTATTTAGACAACTCTTTTTGTGATTTTCGATTCTTGTAAGAAACCAACGAGTGGGGCAAAGGTTCGCAAACAGGTGTTTTGGTAAAATTAAAAATTCGGTGACTAAATCTTTCGGGAAAAAATTCATTATTTTATAGAATGTAGAGGGGATACCCAACTACAATACAAGCGACTTTTTGGGGCGATAGGATCTAAAGGAGGCCCGTAAGAAACCCAAAACTCAAAACTGCAAACCTTTGCCCCCACCTACCCTATTTGTATAATGATGTCTATTGTACATGTACCAAACACTAAGGCATATTGGTCACCTGCCATAGGCAATGATGTAATAAAAGAATGTATGTCATTAAAACGCTTTGAAAAGATAAGAGAATTTCTAAATTTTAATGACAACAGTAAACAACCACCACATGATGACCCTCAGACTGATCGTTTATATAAACTTCGACCAGTTGTAAATGCTTTACTTGAAAGATTTTATACCATCCCTATGGAATCGCGTCTTTCTGTTTAAACTTATTTATTGTTTGTTATTGTTTTAATTCACACGGTATTTATATTGTGTCATTAATTTATTTTTGTTGGTGATTAAACAATAAAATTAATCCGATTAAAAATTATGCTAGGTGACATCTAAATCAAAATAATTAATTTATATATTAAAATTTTTAATTTTAATAAAAATAATTAATTTATATATTGAAATTTTTAATTTTAATAAAATAGAGAGAGAGAGAGAGAGAAAGAGAGAGAGAGAGTTGGTTGAATAAAAGAGGGCTGTGCTTTTTGGCGTGACAAAAATACACTAATATAATCAAAAGAAATCTACATATTAAATCACGTTTAGAGTTGAAAAAATAACGTAAGGAACTTCGTTCCTGACGGGGGTCCCCCGACCGCACTATTTTTTTCAGATTATTATGTTACGAGGTATAATATAATAATCTAAAAAACTGAGGTGTACTCTGTTGCGGCCTGCGTAACATAGCAAACATATGCATGTGGCACGAGAGAGAATAATTTCAAGATAAAAATACTTTTTATTTACCATGTTTTTAAATTTTCTATTAAAAAAAAAAAAAAGAAATGCAATTTACATGCAGCTTCTTCATGAGCTGCAAACGAATTCACATCTTCCATAGTTAATTATGGATTTCAAAATTATAAATTATAATCTATAATTTGAAGGGAAAAAATCAATGAATTTCGCAGAAAAAATATCGCAAATAGCATGTGGGCAGAAATAAAAATTATCCCATTGTAATGAAAATGTAATATGCTTGGTTCACTATTACGTTAATAGATGGCGTCTGTAGCGCAGTTACTTTTGGCTGCAGACGCTACTCGTATTTTTACGTAATGGATTTTAAAATATGGAATAAAGATGGCTAAAAGTACTAAAATAATGCATTGTCATCGTGTTCTGAGCTATTCTAAAAGTTTCAAATGTCTAACTAGTCGGGAAGTTAGTTAAAAATCGATTGCAAGATTTGTACCAGACAAACACGCCCACAAACACACAAACAAGAAAGCAAGTTAATAAAAACATGGTAAAAAAGTTGAGTATGACTGGTTTAGAGAGATTTGACTGCAGTAGAAAGTCCCACGATCCGTGATACAAAAAGTAGCATCACCTACGATTCATTACAACTGCATAATACTGTTACACCCGCCAAAAATATCCTAATATTGCAGATAGGCAGCAGAAAAATTAGGAGGTAAAAGTGATCCTAGTCAATTAACTTGCACCGTTCATTTCCTGTAACTCTCTTATGAAGGAAGTAGTGATAATTATCTCTATGCAGCAAGGAGGTAAAGAGCAACCGAACCTGGAGATATTGTTTTGTTTTGTTTTCCCTTTTAGGAAATTGGGTGATGGTTAAATAACTAGGGATCGGACATTTGGATCCTAGCCTGTGGGGTCGACTTTTGGCATGGATGTTTGTAGCCGCTCAGAATCGGTTTTAAATTGTAGGTCCCTGTCTAATAAACCCTTGTGTGGCAAAAGTGGACCGTAATGCTCTTAACTAACCAACCAACGCTTTTGGGAAACCTTTCGTACTAGAATTAGGAAAAATTTGTGAATTGTCCATGGACGGAATCACATATAGTATAATTGGCTTAATAAAAAAGTATTTTAATGAGTTCGAAATTAGTAGCTACTCTTATTTTTTATTGTAGATATTAAGAAACTAGGTTTGTCGTATCACTTTGACACCAGCTGGTTCTGTATCTAAATCCACAGACCATTTTTATTGAAAGATTAAAAAAAGATTTAGTTTTATTTTCATTTCCTCTAGAGAAATGGTTGTTAATAAAAAATAGTGATTCTGATTCATAGAAGAGTCGAAATTTTCTCGTTGACTTCTTGTGGAATTTCTAGAAAATGTTTTGTCTTTTCTTTCAAAGTATTTCTAGCTTGTTCGGAATTTCTTTATTTATCCTTAATGCGATTTCCGATTTCTTCTGTTTTTCCAACAGAAATTTTCAATTATCCCTTAAAAAGAAAATTTTTAATCTCTCATCCCATCCCTTAAAGACACAGAAATTTTATATTTTTGGCATTTTAAAATTTGTTCTCATCTGCTTATATTTTAATATGTTGCTTAAGTACATAATTTTCCATATTTTGATTTTGCCTAATTGGCTTAAAATGTGTTTTCCTAATGATAAAACTTCGCCTTCCGTGTTTCCTTTTGAGTATTCACTATACGTTAAGATATCCAAAACATGAAAAATGTCTAATACCAGAATTCGTGTTTATTTTACTTTAGCAAGTTAATGCAACAATTTCAATTTTCCGTTCAGACCTTTTGTGGAAGATATCACATTTGACAGTTAATATGCTAATCTTCGCCGGAATATCAAAGCCTTGACTGCTGGCAAAATTTAGTTTGAAGGGACTGCTTCTATTTCCGCTAACTGTTGGAGCAAAATTCAATTTCTGAAATAAATGAAAAATACATTTTCCTATCAGGGCTATTATCGTATAACTTTATTATGTGTTGCTTAGAAACTATTATTTTGCTTAGCCATTACTTCATATTGAAAAGTGATAATCAGTTACTGATAACGCTCTTAAGCGAGTTCTCGATTTTAATATTGTTGTTCAAAATCATCTAAAATGATGATAAAAATGTCCTCACCACGTTTCTGAAATTGTTTAATGCAAGTTACGTTAAAAAAATTCGTAATTACTGAATTATATATAAAAATATATATTATGACAACAAATGTTCGTTTTATATGACTTCAATGGACTGTAAAAGCAAATTGTTTCAGTATTAATTAACAGCCGCCAGTATCGTATAATGGTTAGCATCGAGTGTGGGCTCGGGTTCGAATCCCGAATGAGGACTGAATTTTATTGTGCTCTCCTCTAATAATGAGGATGTTGGCTCACCTATACGGTGCTCCCATAATCGAAATACGACGAAATCATTGTGCAGAATTACAAATCGAATTACAAATAAATTCTTTGTTTAATATGGCAACGTGAGACTTTAAAGTACTGAGTACGGTATATAAAAATGAACAACTTTCTTTATTCTTCAAAGTTTCAAAATTTCTCGGAAAAATTACAAGTATTGTTACTTTTTTTTCTTCCTTTTAAATGTAGAGCACAACAAATTTCAGTTTAATCATAGTAAGTAAGTAGACAAGAATCAATTTTTGTAGTCTAAAACTCGATAATCGTTTTGATCCAGTGTACAAGACACATATTCCAAGGAATGGTCCCATCAGTTTACGGCAAGTTAACGCTGACGGACTTTTCTCGGGACTAGATCATGAGTGAGTCGCGATGCCCGGCAAATGGTTACATCCTCCAATGGGATATATAGTTGAGCATAAGAGCGATATTTTCGGGTATGTTGGAAAAATTCCTGTGCAAGAACCACAGCGTGTCTTTTCAACAAATTGCGTATAAGCTCAGACGCCGATAAGCAACGTTCGGAATATTTCCGCTAACTTCGCGGTAAAGCTCAACCACGCGAATGAATGACATAATTCCTAGAAATATAGTCCTATAATCAGCTGAATGTTTAGTGTAGTCGTACTCAACCTTTTTTCTCCCAAGCCACATGCCCATGTTTGCTACTTTACTCGGACCCCCAGCATATTACACTATACCTCATAATACAATAATTTAAAACATAAAAGTCAAAACCTAAATGCATTCAAACGTTTATTTAACCCTTAAACCGCCCCATGAATTTGTTGCCACTATCAGGTCTATCGATCAAATTGACCCCTAAGCCTAAAAAGCTGTTATTTTTGCGTTATTACGATGAAACTGCATGTTGATATTGTGCACAGGGTTGTTTGATTTATATTAGTGATGAATAGTGAGGGAAAAAATTATGTACACTTATTTATTCAATTTATTTAATTTATTTTGATCTGCTATCTACATCATCAAATCGTAGGGCTCTTAAAAGAATTGCACAATGTTTCTCAGACATAATTGCGCGAAAAATTAGCATGCCAGTGATTGAGGTAGAGAAGAGTGGTGTCAAGGCTTCACAGGATAGTTTAAAAATCGCACAGAACACTTAAATTCCTATCAGGACCATCCCTATTAGGATCGGTAGGCCTGTTATTGCTCAGTGGCAATAACAGGTCTACCGGTCATTTTGACCGCCATACTTTTAAAAAATTGCAACTTACTGGCAAATGGCGAGCATTTGTGAAACCCTGATGTGCTCTCCTTGATGTCCAGGAACTGACTGAGGATGTCAAAGCCAGCCAAGCGTTCACGCCTCTCCCCACTCCTGCCCCACCCCTTATTTCCACCGCTGCCGGTCATAATGACCGGTGGCCCGGTTTGAGGGTTAAAAATGAGTATATTATATTTTATGATGAGACAAACTTTTTACTTCTCTAGACAAATCAGGTTTATACTTGCTACATGCTACTCTCAATACGTCATCAATGTAATAATCAGTAAGCCGATTTCTATATACTTTTTTCGCCTAGTTAATTTCGGAATTGGGTGATTCACAAGGATACACGTATTTGAACAACATGAGCAGCAGGTCCCACATTTTTGTACAGTTTTGTATTTTTAAGGGACTCATTTCAAAAATTATATTTACAAAAGTACCTGCCTGACAATGAGTGTGAGTATTTCGGATCGCAGATCAAACCTTGGTGAACTGTAATTTGAGTAACCCTGGTCTAATGTAAGCAAGACGAAGCCGTGCCCTTTGAAATAGCATGTGAGAGTGATTCCGCCTTAATTGCTCAATGCAAGAGTAACTGGTGGTTTAGGTTATCTTACCAGACCAACTGACAAGTGTAAGATAATACGTCGTTCCACCTCTCGGTATACAACCACGTAGTACCTGATGATTTTATCGTCTACGGGCGCGATGCAATCCCACCTCGCACAGAGTAGCGCAATAGTCCCAACTGACAAAACGCTTCCCACGTATCATAGATCGGGCTAGGCAGGGCCGGCCCGTAATCTGCGCCCAACTGGGCCCTACTGATCATTCTTATGGCACTTTCACACACATGCAGACATAGACCCTCCGAACTCCTCTTGACACATTTGGGGGTCGATTAGTCACGCTTCCTCCTCCAAGCGATGTGTGAGGAACACTAGACTGTCTTCCAGACATTCCCCCATTTAGAAACCTCCCCCAAGGACCCTCGTGTCTCTTTGAAAAACCGCTCGATGGAGGGATCGCTGCAGAGCGCACTGCCCATAAATCACTGGTTTCCCCCTATAATTCTGTGCAGTGCAGATGTGTGTGGACGCCTTTTTTAGAGAAGGTACCTGCGTGCGCTGCACACTTCGCACACGCCACGGGCCGGGAGCTAGGCTTCCTATCCCCTTGGCATGGAAGAGGGAGGGATGCTGCGAAGTCTCCGTCATTCGTCATGAAGCTGACACTCAACCACTGATACCGATGGAGAATTTTTAGCAAAGTCCTAAACCTCCATCATGGTGGATAAATAAATGATAATCTTTGTCAGTCTGCTGTAAAAATTGAATAAGTGTAGAGATGGGTGTATGTGTGAGTTTTTTGTGGGAATATATAAATAAATATATATGCACACAAACACGAAGAACATATAGAAGTTCCAAATCAAAAGCATCTTAATCAAAAGGAAAATTATAATTCTTTCCAAAGTAAGCAGCTCTGAACATTTCAAAAAGCGTAAATGAAATGGAAATAAAGATGACGCTTACTAAAATGATAGTCGAAATACAGTTACATGATTGGTTTATATATACATATACACAAGCACATACTTTCGTGTAATACAACTCTAAACAAGGGTATTTAATGCCGACATTCCTGCAGATTATTCATCCCAGTCCTTAGAACATGAAAAATTAAAAAAACAAAATCCAGCTTGCAGGTCTACACATCTTGCCGGCTCGGAATCTCATTTCAATACGCACCTCTAAGCAAATAAAAATACTTCGCTTCTTCAGAATTACGAAAATTCTTGCGGTTTTTGAACTGTTGAGACTTTTTTGATTCACATGTGGAGTGGGGCGAATATTTGATGGAGAGTCTAAATTCTTATGAAGCTGTTTTGACTAAAGGTTCGAATAAATCTTAGCAATCAGCATTTTTTTTTTTACAATTGAGAACATATTTTCAAAATTCCAGGCTTGTCAGGCATGTCTATCTCAGATTAGTAGACGTAAAGAAATTTCCCAGAAGGATATCATAACTGGGTTCAAATATTAACCCTTCAGCGGCGTGCTAATTTTTGAAACACCAGCAGGCGCGCGTTGCATAAAGTGCAACGTCTCTTTCAACCTTGATTATTTCTTTTGTAATAAACTTTCTTTATTCAAATTGAAAATATTAATTCGGCGTTTTATGACAAGATATAAAATGTTGATAATATTGAGATATATTTATAATTAAAGGCCAAAGAATGCAGATACAATCGCCTTATTTCAAAACAACTTGTTTCCGACAACTTGTTTCAAAACAACTTATTTCCGACAACTTGCGAATCGATTCCTATTATGTCCAAAAACCTAAAAAACAATGAGATTGTCCATCTTCGTGATATGCGGAATACCGTGTTATAGCTGCACATTTGATTTACTACATCAACTCATAATTTTGTCGTATTGCAATCCAGCATAATCGCTGGTTTACCACGGTTAAATCACGACCAACAATGAATGGAAAGGAATACAAGGGTCAGAAAATCAGACCTGCATTAGACAGGGTGTAGCTATAAATAGAAACTGCTTAGAACATTTTAAAACTTACTAGAAAAAACAAACCATTCAAAACTACCAAAATGTTGCACTTTATACACGGGTGCGCCCGCTGAAGGGTTAAGGTACTTCAGCGAAGTAAACGAAGAGGAAAAAAGAAAAAATCAATGGATCGAAAAGTATTTCGTATAAAAAGTAGATTAAAAAAGGAATTTCTAAATTAGTGTCATATATATATATATATATATATATATATATATATATATATATATATATATATATATATATATATATATATATAAGTATGTTTATTGCTCAGATCATACTTATTAGAAACAATCCATTGGTTTTTAGACAGTATCGGCACCGCTGATGACAAGATAGTGTCAAAAACCTTTTTATCACTTATCTTTTCATGTTCTTAGTTCCTGGCTCTTGTGGTTCTGAGCATATACTGGTTTTTCACTTTCAACTGTGTCATATATATATATATATATATATATATATATATATATACACTCTATATCCAACACATACATACACTCGCATCCAACAAGTATATATCAGGAGCGATTCTCGATATGATGCTCAAAATTTCTGTTGCCTTCAGACTACGGATAGCTTACGTCGACTGTAACAATGCCTCGCCGAAGGATTCATGCTCATTACGAGCATATTTCACAATTTGGAAACGGTCGTTTCATTGGATTGAAAGAAGTTGATTCAGAAAATAGAAGAATCACTCGACATCTGGGTCGAAGCGATGCAGCGATTAGACGATATTGGCAAAAGTAGGTCAACAAAAGCTGATTCAAGCGTCAGGATGGCTGCAGTCGACCTAGGATCATAACAGAAGCGAAAGACAGAGTGGGTGTCATTTCTTATTGATATCCGGACCCGTTCGGTAGTCACTAGAGACATAGGGTAGGTGGGGGCAAAGGTTCGCATGGGGCAAAGGTTCGCACATACATTTTAAAATGACCGGGAAGAGTTTTAGGAAGAATAGGGTAGGCAGTGCATTCCTCTACTTCCAGTCAGTTGCCTCGTAAAAAATGTTGGAGTTAAGACCCCCTCTTGCAGAGAAAATGAGGTAAGTTTATTTTCGTCTCTTTTAATGTAATTTTTTGCAACTTTTGAGTAATTTTGAGCATCACTCAAATTCACGAACTGTTTTGGGCTTATTTTCGCATGTTAGGGTGGTAAATAACCTTTCAAATCCTACCTTAAGTTTTGGGTTAACTCAAATACAGTGGCTTCTATTCTGCAGAAACAGAACCAGCACGAAATGGGGTAAAGGTTTGCAGGAGTCATGGGGTAAAGGTTCGCAGTGCAAACCTTTGCCCCATCTGCAAACCTTTGCCGCTCTAACTATTAACATTTGTTTCATGTCCTCTTTTCATTAGGAATCCTTATTAACAACGTCTTTTATTATTAATGGGAATTCACATTTTTGTAATTTGAAAAAAAATTATGGTTTTTGATAAAAACTGCCTGTTTTTAATCAGAAAATTTTTTGTAAAATGCTTGAAAATCCATAATTTAAAAATAAAATAAATTAGTACAACACAAAAATAAAATAGCTCTGAACAAAGACCTATTTTACAAGATAAAGGAATTAAATGTTGTTACAAGACATTATAAGCTTCGAAGGTCTGGTTAGGGAAAAAAACTGTAAATGAGTAATTTCCAGATTTGCAAGTCTTTGAAAGGCTCCTTGCGTCACAATTTTTGACGAAATTTTATAAAATTTATTACAAAGACTCCTTTTATACATTAAAATAAAGTTATGTATCCATTTCAGGTTTCGACATCATTCAGATTATCAAAGTTTAACTTAAGCGTGGAAAAGTACAAAAATTTCACGAGAATTCAGAGTACAAGCATAAAAATATTTCCTAAAAATTAATTATTCAACGAAAGCACAAATCAAAACATAACCCTGATCAAAATGTATAAGCAATCTAAATGCAAAATTAAAGATATGACTAAAAATTGGATCGCAAGGAGCATTTTAAAAAACATAATAAAAATTTGAATTTTTTAAATATAAAAAATAAAATTTTAAATATTTATAAAATTTTATAAGGTGTTTGAAATAGTTTTACTTTAATGAATATTTATGCCCAATTTCATATCTCTGAGGTAAAAATTTCAAAAATTGCTTTGTAATGTCCCCCATCCCCTTAATTTGCTTAATTTTTACGGGTTTTAAAAGAATGAGTAAAGCCCAAGATATGATATAACGATAGTGTTAATAGTTGATATTTTAATGGGAAGTTCTTTAGTTTAAGAAAAAAATTATTGAGATTAACCCCTTTTCATTTTGTGAATTTCTTTGTTAGATTCATCTTTCTGTGTTAATAGTTGATATTTCATTTTGAAGTTATTTAGTTTAAGAAAAAATTTATTGAGATTAACCTGTTCAATTTGTGATTTTCCATATATGTAACACCTTTAAAAAGATTGCAAAATGTGAAATAAAATTATTTAGACAACTCTTTTTGTGATTTTCGATGCCTATCCAGCAAGAAACCAACGAGTGGGGTAAAGGTTTGCAGTGCGAACCTTTGCCCCACCGATTGGGGCAAAGGTTCGCAAACAGGTGTTTTGGTAAAATTAAAAATTCGGTGACTAAATATTTCGGGAAAAAATTCATTATTTTATAGAAGGTAGAGGGGATACCCAACTACAATACAAGTGACTTTTTGGGGCGATAGGATCTAACGGAGACCCGTAAGAAACCCAAAACTCAAAACTGCAAACCTTTGCCCCCACCTACCCTACAGCACAGCGGTACGTAGGCGACATTCTGCGACCCGTTTTGTTGCCGTTCTTCTTGCACCACCTCGGACTTACTTTTCAAGATCATAACGCCTAGCCGCATCCGGCACGGGTTACCACGAATTGTCTGTGTTTGGTTCGAAACACATCCTTTGCCGACTGATCTCTCCCCCATAGAGTACATTTGGGACGTGATTGGGAAGGTGATTGCAACTTTCCTGTAATGTTGCCAATTTAACCCGACAGTTGGAGATAATTTGACAAGAAATCCCGCAGGATACCATTGGGAACTTTATGAGTTTATACCACGCCGGGTGACAACTTGCATCCAGGCCAGAGGTGGACCAACGCCGTATTGACTTTCTCACTTTGAAACGATCAAACTCTGGGATAAGTTGTTCAATTGTTCTGAAATTTCAACCAGTTTTTTTTCCGTGCCTGTTCTTCTTATCCACCAATTTTTCTCGCAATCGGACAACTCCTTCTCGGTACGTTTTTGTTATACTGTATATATATACACAGTGAAACTTCTCTTGCAGCCAGTTATAGTTCCGAAGAAAGTGGCCGTTTCGACGGGTAGTCGTGGAAAAGAAATGTCTTCCATAATAATGGCTCTATGGAGTCTCTAATTGGTCCTAAACAAAATATGTCAGTTTAGTGATGTGGCCGTCTAGAGAAGTTTCACTGTCTGTGTATATATATATATATATATATATATATATATATATATATATATATATATATATATATATATATATATATATATATATATATATATAATATATATATATATATATATATATATATATATGTGCCCGTACAGGAGGTTCGGGTATCGTTGAAATTAAGAACATTCATACAATCTTCGACAAAAAAAAAAAAAAAAACGACTCACCAAGAAGGAGTTATTCGAATGGGACGAAAATCGGTAAATGTACAGAACAGAACGGTACATGTACAGAAAAACAAATGATTTCAGTTTGAGAAGAATTAGATGTTTTATTCAAAAGAAAGAGCTTCACGAAGTGAAAAAGTCAATAACGCGTTGGTCCACCTCTGGCCCTGTTACAAGCAGTTATTCGTCTTGGCATTGATTGATAGAGGTAGCGGATGTCCTCCTACGGGATATCGTGCCAAATTATGTCCAATTGGCGCGTTAGATCGTCAAAATCCCGAGCTGGTTGGAGGGCCCTGCCCATAATGCTCCAAACATGCTCAATGGGAGAGAGATCCGGCGACCTTGCTGGCCAAGGTAGCGTTGGGACTCATCACTGAAGACAGTTCTACTCCAGTCAGTGTCATTCCAGGTCGAATGTGCCCGACACCACTGCAAACGGGCTTGTCGGTATACAGGGTCAATGGTAATCGGCGTAAGGGACGCCGTGAGCTCAGCCCCCTTTCTCTGAGCCGCCTACGAATGGTCCTTGCGGTCACTGAAGCACCAGTTGCACGTACGATCGATGATAAGGATGAATTTGGGGCTGTGAGTTCCTCTCTGACGATTGCTCGGTCTTCATGTTCTGTCGTTTCTCTAGGTCTACCGCTTCCTTCTTGACGCTGTGTTCGGCCATGGTTCACTCACTCCTGCCAACATCGTCTAATAGTGGCATCGCTCCTATCCAAATGTCGAACGATTCGCCGACTAGACCAACCAGCATTATTGAGCCTAACTACACGTCCCCTCTCAAATGCTGACATCTGCGCATATTGTTCACACATCTGTATGCGAGACATAGTTATTGTCAACCTGAGTACACGGAATGAAATTCGCAAAGAATTTATGACCTGGAATCGAAATTTCTCCTCTTTAATATCCTGCCAGCTATGCAGTTAAGATGCTCTGCAGCGTCACGTGTTCATGCATTGGTCGCTTAAATTCAAAATTTTTCATTTTCGATCGAAACCTGTATGCATATCAATCTGTGTCCAATTTGCATTACCCCTTCTTGGTGCGTCGTTATTATTATTTTTTTTCTGAAAGTGTTTATATACACAGTCCCAAAAATTATGGTGGGGTTTCAAATGGCTATAGCTGTGCAACAAATTATGTTGCACACACGAGTCATAAGTTAAATGAAAGAGAAACACTCTTAAGTTTATGTGTAGGAAAGCTTAAGTACAGACTCCGGAACTAGCACCGGAAAATTCTGGAGAATTCCATTTTCCAGTTAGACTGAGTTCCTCCTCATTTTGCTACAATCGTGCGGGAATTTCTTAACGAAACATTTTCTCAGCTATGGATCAGACGAGAAGGGTGGATTGTCTGGCCCCCATGGTCTCCAAACCTTACCCCATGGATTTCTATCTTTGGGGTTAAGTTAAAAACTCACGTGTATTCCATTCATGTCAAATGCGGACCATGTAAAAGAAAGGATCACTGAAGATGTTTCGTCTATCACGCCGGATGTTCGCTGCCGTGTAAGGGATGAGACTGAATATCGTCTTGACGTCTGCAGGGCAACTAAGGGAGCCCACCTCGAATTCTGATGAACAGTTAATATATTTGGATTTTTTTCTCTTCAATCTGACATGCATTTCATCTCTCTACAATGCTTTGTTCCGAAGCTACAACTCTTTAAAAATCCACCAGTACTTTTGGGACACACTATATATATATTCATAAACAGGAAATCCAACGTAAATAAAGCACAAATAGCAGTAAGGTGCAATTTTGCATACGGTCATTTCGAAGCTGCAAAGGAGCTTCGTCATCAGAGCAAAGAACTTAGTGGCAGCTCAAAAAGCTGAAAACTAAGCGACCTGTTTGCGTTGTTCGCGCCTTCGGGCGTTCGACACGTGCGGGTACTTAAGTGTATGCGCACGTGTCTGGTCACTTAGTTTTTAGTTTTTTGAGCTGCCACTAAGTTCTTTACACTGATGAAGAAGCTCCTTTGCAGCTTCGAAACGGCCGTATGCAAAATTACACCTTACTGCTATTTGTGCTTTATTTACGTTGGATTTCCTGTTTATTCCTCGAGCAGAAAGGTTTTGTCTTTCCTTTTCAAAATATATATATTCATATTCATTCCAACATTCACACACACATACATTAAACAAGCCTCCCACAAATCAATCGAGACACTGATCAAACCATGTTTTTCAATTATAAGGCAAATATTATACACCTTTTCAGTGTTTAAGATGAGCTGTCAAAGGTTATCAAAACAGAATGGGTAGCGCACTGATTTTACTTCGTGAGTTGTGACAGTGCGCTAAAAAAAACTAATGGTTCCGATTGGGCATATTAGTTTTTACCTTAAACTTACGGGGAACTAAAATAATAAAAGAACCGACCGACTCCTTTATCTGAGCCATGTATGTCCCTCGGTCTCGTCTAGCCCTTCGTATTGTAAAACATGGTCGCTCTAAAATTAGCTCACCAGCCAATTACTTTCAGGGACAATTTATCAAATACAAGGGTGTTAATGATGCAATTTCTTTTTGACGATTAGTTTAATGCTTCTGACTAAATATAGAATAATTTAGACATTTCCCATCTATACACGTACAGTAAAAAAAGAGAAACAGATTAAACTGCAAACTGTTTCAGACTCGAGCACTTCATCTTTAAGACAACTATTGTTTCATACCTCCCCGTTACAAAAATATTACCTCTCACCGAAAATGAATGTTTGGATGACATTTCCATGAAATACGTCTGAAGTTTGTAATATTCTTAAAAGAATTTCATATTCAAAGTGACTTTTAAGGCGTCGAATTATACATTATCGTCTTGTGTTTCATATTCCACCATTTCTATTTCAAGCATCAAAAGTGAAAATTAAGAGTGGGGGAGGGGAGACTTTTAATCTTCAACAAAGCGACTCTATTTCTTTGCTGCAGTACATGCACTCTCCGTAATCGGAAGGGGAGAGAACTCCAAAAAATCGATCCACTTCGGTTACGTAACTCGCGCTTTTGCTAAAACTGATTTTCCGAAGGGAGACGGTTGAACGCAAATTTATTTCGATCCCAGAAGAAGAGAAATTCGGCTGCCGCATTTTTGAGTGCACTATTTTGATAATATTGACACAGACTTGCGGCCAACTCCAGGAAATTACGCGGTGTTCAAAATAAATAAAGCAACATCTCGCGCAAATTTTATTTCGATCATAATTTTTTCCTCCTTTCGTTCGAATTACATATGCGTTTCGTATTAAACTGACAGCCGTAAAAATTCTAGGGCAGGCGTGTCCCTGGACAGCCAGTAATACGGCCCCAAAATCTCATAAACTTCATATGATCTATCTTCCCACAGAAAAATAATCCCTCGCTTCACAATCACGACTTATTTGTGTAAGCGCATTTTGGCACTACCACACTTGTGAACAACTGTTTTTAAACGTAAAGCACATGAAGAGTAACATTAGATCAAACATTTGTGCTGAGCACCTTAAGGTTGCTGTGTACTAACCCTAATGGATTCGGTCACCTCAATGGTAACCTATGGAGAAAATGTGCCTACTATTGACAGCTACGTAAACGCCGATAATCCGATAAAAATGGTATTTTCAGATAGCCTGAACTTTTCTGCACCTTGCAACGGGATTCATTCTATGAATTCCGCCCACCAAAGGAATGGATGAGCATTTAAAGCACACTATAAAAGATTACTTCCTCCGAATAATTTAAATTTTAAAATATCATTTGCAATTAAAAAACGAAAAATGCCTCAAGGTGTAAAATTTCTTTCTCTATCACGGAGTACAATTTAAAAAAAAAATCTTTCAATCCAAGTCGTTAATCCTTGGACACATTTTCTCCATAGGTTAAGGCCGTCTGCACACGGAGCAACTCAAAAGAAACTGATAACTGACTCAAATCACAAACCAGCCCGTGATGAGTCCGACGGGTTTGTAACCAGTTGCGCCGTGTGCGTGGCTCCATTCAATTACATAGGTTGCGACTCATCACGGGCTGGTTTGTGATTTGAGTCAGTTATCAGTTTCTTTTGAGTTGCTCCGTGTGCAGACGGGCTAACACTGAGGTTAGCGAATCCAATAGGGTTAGTGCACAGCAGTCTTAAGAACTCACTAAAAATTGAATCCACTGCCATCGAACCACACACTGATGCATTTGCTTCGCAAAAAAAATTAAAATAACCCTCTCATTTTATGCTAGTGTTGCCGCCTTCTTTTAATGCCACAATTAAAAAATAAAAAAATAAATAAAGGAAAGTTTTGTTACTTATATACACTAACTATATCATAAATTTAATATGAGGCCCAAGACAAATTATCATAACTCATTGCGGACTAAGCAAGCTAAAAGCTTGGGCACCCATGTTCTGGAACCTAGATGGCGGACCTATGGCACGCGTACTTGAAGTGGCACGCAAGAGTGGCACGAGGATGGCCGATGTTTGATAAAGTTTAATTTGAAGGACCTTGAAATAGAATTGATATGTTTCCAATCCAGATCGAAACGGAAACAATAGTTTGTCTATTTTAAACATAATATGGAAACGAATGAAATCAAGCGGTCATCGGACATAACTAACAGGAATGCAGAAAATAAAGCTAGTGGATATACTTCAGAGTGAGAAAAATTCCATTTACCTCTAAAATCTACTTATTACTGTAGCGAAAGACTTTTTTCGGAAATGAGCTTCATAAAACAAAATTTCAGAAATAAATGGACTATTGTATCCATTTCGGCAAGTTACGTTAACGGGGTATGGGATACAAATTATAATTTCTTACTAACACACATTTTACATCGATTTTTTCTTTTTAGGGTAGGTGGGGGCAAAGGTTCGCATGGGGCAAAGGTTCGCACATACATTTTAAAATGACCGGGAAGAGTTTTAGGAAGAATAGGGTAGGCAATGCATTCCTCTACTTCCAGTCAGTTGCCTCGTAAAAAATGTTGAAGTTAAGACCCCCTTTTGCAGAGAAAATGACGTAGGGTAGGTGGGGGCAAAGGTTCGCATGGGGCAAAGGTTCGCACATACATTTTAAAATGACCAGGAAGAGTTTTAGGAAGAATAGGGTAGGCAATGCATTCCTCTACTTCCAGTCAGTTGCCTCGTAAAAAATGTTGGAGTTAAGACCCCCTTTTGCAGAGAAAATGAGGTAAGTTTATTTTCGTCTCTTTTAATGTAATTTTTTGCAACTTTTGAGTAATTTTGAGCATCACTCAAACTCACGAACTGTTTTGGGCTTATTTTCGCATGTTAGGGTGGTAAATAACCTTTCAAATCCTACCTTAAGTTTTGGGTTAACTCAAATACAGTGGCGTCCATTCTGCAGAAACAGAACCAGCACGAAATGGGGTAAAGGTTTGCAGGAGTCATGGGGTAAAGGTTCGCAGTGCAAACCTTTGCCCCATCTGCAAACCTTTGCCGCTCTAACTATTAACATTTGTTTCATGTCCTCTTTTCATTAGGAATCCTTATTAACAACGTCTTTTATTATTAATGGGAATTCACATTTTTGTAATTTGAAAAAAAATTATGGTTTTTGATAAAAACTGCCTGTTTTTAATCAGAAAATTTTTTGTAAAATGCTTGAAAATCCATAAATTAAAAATAAAATAAATTAGTACAACACAAAAATAAAATCTCTGAACAAAGACCTATTTTACAAGATAAAAGAATTAAATGTTGTTACAAGACATTATAAGCTTCGAAGGTCTGGTTAGGGAAAAAAGCTCTAAATGAGTAATTTCCAGATTTGCAAGTCTTTGAAATGCTCCTTGCGTCACAATTTTTGACGAAATTTTGAAAACTTTATTACAAAGACTCCTCTTATACATTAAAATAAAGTTATGTATCCATTTCAGGTTTCGACATCATTCAGATTATCAAAGTTTAACTTAAGCGTGGAAAAGTACAAAAATTTCACGAGAATTCAGAGTACAAGCATAAAAATATTTCCTAAAAATTAATTATTCAACGAAAGCACAAATCAAAACATAACCCTGATCAAAATGTATAAGCAATCTAAATGCAAAATTAAAGATATGACTAAAAATTGGATCGCAAGGAGCATTTTAAAAAACATAATAAAAATTTGAATTTTTTAAATATAAAAAATAAAATTTTAAATATTTATAAAATTTTATAAGGTGTTTGAAATAGTTTTACTTTAATGAATATTTATGCCCAATTTCATATCTCTGAGGTAAAAATTTCAAAAATTGCTTTGTAATGTCCCCCATCCCCTTAATTTGCTTAATTTTTACGGGTTTTAAAAGAATGAGTAAAGCCCAAGATATGATATAACGATAGTGTTAATAGTTGATATTTTAATGGGAAGTTCTTTAGTTTAAGAAAAAAATTATTGAGATTAACCCCTTTTCATTTTGTGAATTTCTTTGTTAGATTCATCTTTCTGTGTTAATAGTTGATATTTCATTTGAAGTTATTTAGTTTAAGAAAAAATTTATTGAGATTAACCTGTTCAATTTGTGATTTTCCATATATGTAACACCTTTAAAAAGATTACAAAATGTGAAATAAAATTATTTAGACAACTCTTTTTGTGATTTTCGATGCCTATCCAGCAAGAAACCAACGAGTGGGGTAAAGGTTTGCAGTGCGAACCTTTGCCCCACCGATTGGGGCAAAGGTTCGCAAACAGGTGTTTTGGTAAAATTAAAAATTCGGTGACTAAATATTTCGGGAAAAAATTCATTATTTTATAGAAGGTAGAGGGGATACCCAACTACAATACAAGTGACTTTTTGGGGCGATAGGATCTAACGGAGACCCGTAAGAAACCCAAAACTCAAAACTGCAAACCTTTGCCCCCACCTACCCTATATGTCTTTAAATGAAGGTCACTGAAGATTTTTAAAAAAATGCTTGAACAGTGTTAAAGTTTGCAATAACAAATTTTAAAACTGAAAGCAAGTTTAGCTATTGATATAACTGCTCAACCAATAATTCCATTTGCTTAAATTTTATCTTTTTTGTACATAGGAGAGGCCTAAAAATAGTTTGTCGTCAGGATTAGAAAAAATTCATTAATAAAAATCATGTTTCTTATTAAAAGTATGGCTTCTAGCAAAATTTTTGCTTCTGGGGAAATACTTCCAAAATTTTTCCTCTAATTTAAAAAAATTCTGGAAACAGTTTAATAAAAATAGAAAGCAATAACGCTGTACAAAATTTCATAGCAATGCGTTTCCAGGAATTTTAGATAAGTGCTTCTAAAGATGAAAAATCCTCAAAATTTCCATTCTGAATTCAGTAGAACTATAGTACAGTTAATTACGTTTATCACGGTTTCAAGAGGTGGTTCGGCACACTTCAGTTCAACTTTTGTTCTGTTTGCTAAGGTTTTTTTTAAAATTTGTTAGAAGTGTTTCCCCGTAGCTGTATTGTCTTCAAGATCACACTTCGTATTAACAGTTTAATGATAGTATTGTGTCTGTTAAGGGAAAAACTAAATTTTACATTTTACATGCCTTTTTCATATTATGGATTTCAAAAATCATCATTTATTATGTTTATCTTCTTTTATAGAAAAGAGACGCGTTTTCACCGTAATATGGAAATCCTTAAAAGCTTCCATTGCTACCTCCTTTTTTATTCTGTTTGTGTCATTGTTATTGCTTTTATTCAATAAATGAAAATTGAAAGTTATCCTTGACGAATAAGAACGATAATTTCTCCAAAGGAATAGTTTGATATGAGAGTAGGCTATATGTCGAGTTGTATTTGCTACGTTGACCTAAAATATTTGGGAAATAGATTTCTGAATTTTCTGAATATAAAAATTATCATTTTTACGGGTACTGACAATACCTATTGCATGCATTTTTGTTAGCAAATGAAAAGTTTTTCTGGATTGTGAAAAGATTTTCCACCCATAGTGAAGATTTTAACTGTATCAGCTAGAAATAGCCGAGAAGAGTTTGAAATGTATGTGGGCTATCTGACAGCCAATTGAATATGGCAATTTAAAAAAGAGTTTGACAAATAATTCAAAGATCCTGCATCTTCAGACATCTTGTTCGCTGTCATGCTTTTTTCTTCACTTTGTTGTGGTAAAAGTACTGAGGAAGGGGGGGGGGATGAATGGATTTACAGGTTACTCTGTTGACAGTTTTGCTTAATATTGTTCATCGTATATGGTGTGCTCTATCTTCCTTCTTATGTTTCCCACCATTATAAATATTTTTTTAGAACACTGTCAGACATTTATTTACCATCCAAAATTAAGGTAAGCATGGAATTCCATCATAAAAATTATGACTACTCAAATTTCCACGAAATCTCCTTAAACTTGGTTTTATTCCAATGCCTAAAAAAAAGCTAAAATTTTATAAATTCCATGCAAGACACATAAAATTAAAAAAGGTTTCCAAAACAGACATCAATAAGGCTATACAGCTTGTAATTCTTAAAAGCGGAAAACTTTGTTTGCAGATATTAACTTTTATTTGTTAAAAAACCATTTACGATAATGTTCTGATATTTTTTTCTTTCACGGAAAATTCAAAAGCACTGTGAATTTGCTTAGCTCTCAAATACACCGCTTTATGAGAAAAATTACTAATGACTTCTCCCACAGAATATTTTAGTTTGAAGAATTATTAAATTTAAAAACTAAGGTAGAGTGTTGAGGATTCTTTTTCAAGTCACAGATTTCAATTAAGGATCTTTAAAATTTTTCTTTAAATAAAACGTATTTGAATGTTTGAGGTGAATCCAAATGAGATAAGACAAAATATGTCTCTAACATAAAACATATTTGAAAAGGTAATTGCTAGTGTAGGAATAAGAGCGAAGGCGAAATTTTTCATTAGGCATATTCAAATTTAAGTAAAATATGACAGTCGTGTGCATGTCGTTAAGAGTAATTTTAATTGCAACAAATATCAAAAGAGGTAAAATATTCCTTTCAGTTTGAAAAAACTGTAGAAATTTTTAAAAGATATCCTCTAAAACTTGCATTGAAAAAAGAAATTTTGAAGAAATAGAGAAGAAGAAAAAACTTAAATTATTAGTAATTTACAGAAGAAAGAGAGAAAACTTAAAATTATAAAATTTACCCACAAGATCATTTATTAATCTATAGATTTACAAACTGCTGTTAATTTACACCATCTTTTTCTACAATCTAGTAATTTACAGACTACGAGTGTTATTCTAATAATTTTCAAATTACTAATTGCTCATTTTTAAGCTATTAATCTTCAGAATCTCTTTTCTAAGAAATTTTCCGAATTTTCTTCGTTTACCTACTTATTTTGGTATCATACTTTGGCTAAACCACATAACTAACGAAATTATTCCTATTACTTTTGCAATCATTTAAGCTAGCTATTGATTAACAGGGAAAATGGAACATAGAGAGACAAACAGGAAAGTTTTTGAGCTTTTGGAATAATTCTGCGTAATTCCGGGTTTTGAAGGACATGGAAAATATCCTTCAACTTGGTAATTGAACCAGCAGCCTCGAGCAGACACATGATTATCTTTCCACGTCCGAGACTCTGTTACTTAATGGAAATTTTAAAAAGTTTTACCATCTATTGACCTCGAAATTTGGGTACGCTTTATTTTAACAAACTATCCCCAAAAGTTAGCTTTCGCCAAAAAATTTCTCAAATCATTTATTCCAGTAAATGACTTCCACGTGACTGATATAAGCGAGAATAAATGCACTCTTTAACATTTGCTTTCGCCACACAGAATTTAAGTACTCTTTTCGCTCCTTTATAAGAACTTTGAGAATCGAACTTTCGTTTGTTCGTTCGAAAACTCCTTTCAGCGGACCGTTAGATACTAAGTTGCTTTTAAATAAACTCTGTTTCTAAAACTTGGGGTTCTGATGCCAGGAATAGATGCAACTTGATTCACTCCATCCGCTAGCATCTTAAAATTCCTCGTGAAGTAAAATTATTGGAGGCTGTTTCATAGCTAAAAAAAATCTCATTTATCGTCTTAATATTTTGGGGGGAAATTTCCAAGTTTCTTTTATAGGAACTATAGAATTATATTAGAATTTATTTAATAGACACCTGAACAAACTCTAGCAACTTTATTCCCCGTCTGTTTTTATATATGCCACTTATATTTCATTTTTGTAGTCCGTTTGCTATGTTTCGTGTCGTTATAATATATATGTTCAATGCAGTGACGTACGCAGGGGGTGGGGTTGATGGGGGTTGAACCCCCCCCCCATTGGTTCTGATTACATATATTATTTAATTAGGTTTAAGCTTTGCACTGATTGCTCAAACCAACTCTTTCGTAGTAACCCCCCCCCCTCCCTTTGAAAATTTCTGCGTACGCTGCTGGTTCAATGTCTTCTTGAAATACTACAGTGGTACCTCGGTACTCGTCGTCGATTGGTTCCCGAAGGCACGAGTACCGAAAACGACGAGTATCGAACGAATTTTTTCCATAAGAGGTAATGTAAATTGAATTAATTCGTTCTTGTAAACTAGATATTTCTCGTTTTACTTTATAAATGGACGGCGTTGTTTTTTATAAAATATCTCTAAACTAGACAGACGTAATTTAAAACACTAATTGTATGAATTCATCTTCACTCAACCTACACTGAAAGAAATTGATGGTCTCATGTAGGATAGTGGCGAAGTAGAGGAGGAGATTGGTTAATGCTTGGATTCTGTCTCTTAACACCTCCGATCCCTGTTTGTAAACTCACTGTAAAGACCGGAGACAGTGTAACTTCACTACCTCAAGCTGGTTACATCGCCAGCCGAGCCGTAAGAACTTCCATAAGAATAACGGAGAGGAGGCAGAAATAGAGTAAATACTCTTTATTTTCTGGAATAGATATAAAAATATGTACGAAAGAATTCAATACAGAATTTCATTTCTGCTCTTGCAGTGTAGTTGTGGATCACCGCCAAAATTTAAAAGGGTCCAACGCTGCTCACATCCCGCTTGCGGATTCCAGGCACACGTGGCTTAAAACCTCCAAAACTCCCACAGGAGTCCAAAAACTTGCTCTCCGGCAAACACTGGTCTCCGACTCCCGAAATCCCATTCAGCTCTCTGAGACGAGTCCGGATGACATAACAGGCTTTTCTGTTCCCCGCTGAGTTGGCTCTTCGACGATCGCATACCTCTGAACAAAAGCGCTTTGTCAAAATCCTGTGCAATCTGGTGCTCCGGGCTCCTCATTGTCCGTCGTCGTTGTTCCATTCATATCGGTTTCTGAATACACCTGAAATTAATGATTTTTCCCTAGAATTACAAAAAGGTATTATTTGGTCCTTTCGACTGAAGTCACCTTGACTCTTTGAATGCTGATTTTCAAGTTTCAACCAAATTCCTTTCGTGCACAATCATCCTGAGAATGCCACGGGGAAAATGAAATGTTGACAACATTACACATTTAGTGAGTTTCACTACAAACCTATCAAGAGAAACTTTCTTCGTTTCAAAATGTTTCTGAGGGTGAGACATTGTTTGATCTATAAATAAGTCCACGTTTCGGCTTTCTAGAGCTTTGTCAGGGTGATATTTTTGAACAAAGTTTTGTAATTCAACCCATTTAGAAAACATTTCAGCATGTGTGACGAGAAAACATCGAGTACAGAAGCATTTTTTTCGCGTCGAAATGCGACGAGTAACGAAGCAGACGAGTACCGACGTAGGACTGTAACTTTAAACGTAAAACTTAACAAAAGCACGAAAGTCTACTTTTGAAAATAACATCAAAGTCTATGTCTTTTGTAACGCAGCTCTAGCTGTTTTAACTATTATTATTACTTCAATTTATTATTATTTTCATTTTTCCTCGCCCGTTCAATATAATCCGTGATCTCCAGGTTTATTTGAAGTATGTGACGCCGTTGAAACGCTAGAAAGGGAAAAATCGATCCTTCAGCATTATCTGGATATATACGCATTTGGCGAAAAATTATTTCTGCGAAAAGAAGTCTACGATCGATTCTCTGTAATTAAAAAGAGGTTCTTATTAATTACACTTTGCTCAAAAAATTATTTCTTTTCGGAATCTCTGCAAAGTTAAAATAAAAGAAAGTGATGGCCACTTTTTACAGTCGCTGTCATGATTTTTCTGTCTCAATACCTTTTGTTATTAACGTGTAAGACTTTACTCAGAGTTTGCATTGGAAGGAAAAAACCTCCAAGAAAGGCTTTAATTTCCAAAATTATCTGAAGAAACATTAAAAGGGCCCTAATTTTGTTGTAAAGGCTAAAACACGGTTTTATTTTTTAAGCTTATCAGTAAATTTACCTTTATTTTTTAAGAAAGTTTTAAAAACTTTTGGATAAAAAAATGTTGTGAATATGCAAAAACACAGCATATTTGTCATTACATCTGTTATTAACGTTTTTTTTCTTGTTTATAGGAATGCAAAGATGTATTTAATATTTGCTGTATTAATGATCGCTTTCCAGTGGTAACACATTAAAAAATTTAAAGCCGCAAATGTGCACGAAGTTGATGTTTTTAATTCATTTTGTCCTTCAGATAGGCATCATTTACTTCACGTGCACATTTGAAACTGTTAATTTTTAACACAAAACGATGTTTATGCAAGTAAGTTTAACAGGAAAATGTATCAGTGTAACAGCTATTATAGTATAACGTAGGTAAAAACAACTGCAAAAGCTATAAGTAAGTACCTTGACATTAGTATGTGGGATAAATTTGTATCGTTCATATATATGATTACTTAATAATTAGGAACTTGATTATCGAAATCAGTGATCGGTATGAAATATTTTCTCAAAAATATTTTTGTTTAAATCAACAACTAAGCTCATTGATTGGGATATAAGCAGCTTCATAGTCTTAAAAAAGTTTGAAAATAAATCTTTGAATTTACAGGTCGAGGTGAGTTAGAAGCCTGTTATATAAATTGATCGGTAAATTTAGGGTTAAAAGTGATATTCACCTCAAGCACAAATATGATTGATGCGAAATTTGGCGTTTTGAATAGAGTAATTCTAAGAATGTAGCTAGCACAAGCCACGTAGGGAAAAAAACTCATATAGTACACTGGTGTCCAGAAGTTAAGCATAACTTGCGAATATTTCACAAACCAAAAGCAGGAATGGCATGAAATTTGATGTGTTTAGATTATAAGTTAACATTGTAATAGAACGCACGAGAAAAAGGAATTATTCAGAAATTTCGTATATTACTGATAGAGATGCTAAAACGAGGTTTTCGTTATTCGAGGAAACAAACTTGGAAAACATTAGTACAAAGGTGGTGTGTACGGGGCGGGATCACTTCTTGCAGCCATGCATGCCTCACATATTTTTCATGCATTCAATGTGGTTGTTCTTAGGTAGTGCGGACAATAATTTCAACTCTAGCAGTGAGTTTGTATTTAATTCCTGGATAATCATTGGCGGAGCTGAAGGGATGCAAACCGTCACCTCGGGAATCCCAAACATACTCAGTGTTATTCCTATATCGAGATTTAATGGCCACTGCATTTGCTGGATCTCTTCACTCTGAAGAAAAGTCACCACCTAATAACATCGTTGAGGACACGCAATGAATACACATCATGGACCCATGGAACCCTCGAAAGAGCCGTAAGTCTTCAAAATATCGTCTCGTGACCTTCTACGAGTAAAAGAAACGTATGCCATGATGAGCGAAAAGGCACGGGGCCTGCGTAAGTCAGGAGATTTGGTCTTATCTTCGGATTCTGACCTATCGACTGCAGCTTTGTTAGGGTAGCTGGGCCTTCCTTGTGTTGGTCCAACCCTAAAGGTCACGGTCCTCGTCATTGGAGTGGTGTCCATGGCGATTACAGGACATGCTGGCTCACGAAGGTTCCGCAGGGTGGGTTGCACAGCAACGATGAGGTTCTTACCATGTTGCTGGTTTTGCGCCCAGGGTTGCGACTGTTCCTCCTCAAAATCGACCATTCCCAATTTAGGCCTAGTCGTCTCCTGTCTGGATTTTGCAACGCTGCCGTCTTTTAGTTTTTATTTATTTTTTCGAGTGATCTTGCCAGTAACTTTCGGTGGCTCTTTAATCTTCTTAACTTTCTAGGCTCGCGTTTCGCTCAATCATTAATTATGTGATGTCGTTCGTTTGGGTTTTTCTCCTTGTTTTGCCTTCCTCACTTTTTATTTAATTTATCTCCTTGTGAGTTGGCTTGTGCGAGTGTCCTCCGGCAGGTTATTTTTCTTCAAAATTTTTCTTTTTTATGGCCATTCCGTCTGTTCTGCTTGGAGTCCGCTTGTGCCTTGCTTTGTGGGGCTTGTCCTGGTGTTGGCGCGGTGGGGGCTTGTCTGGGCTGTGCGGGGAGTGGTCGCCTGCTGTGGGTCTGTTCGCACAGCCGGGATTAACCCAGTGGGGCTTTGGCCAGGTCGTGCCCGGCTTGTGCTTTGTGGGAGTACAAGAAACGTATGACCAAGACGTGGATCTCGTAGCAGCGCATGAAAATTATTCTTGTACATACGAACAAACCAATCTTTTCGTGATAGGAAAACACTGGTATCAAATTCCCTATTTTTTTCTGTCCATACAATGGTATCGAATCATGAAACTGAATCTAAACTCACACATTGCCTCACTGATGCGGGGTCTAGTTTCGATGTTCTTGACTCATCTATAAGCGTCTACGCTAGTTCACAAGGTTAAACTTTTCACAAATTGTTGGACGATTGGCTTACAGACTAATTAACTTGAGTGACCTGTAAGCAGTCTGTTGAGATACAATCAATCGCTCCTGTGGCGGTTTTCAGCTCTCTATAGTGTTGCCATATGCCGATCTTGCTGAGGGGTTGTAATTTTTTGGACATGCTTAGCTGGTTGTATTAAGTCACCTGCGTTTTGAAACTTGCTTCATGGTACGGAGATGACACATTGTGATACGGTCAACATTCCAGAAATCTGTTTCTTTGACAGTCCACATTTCATCACTACGAGGATTCTACCATTAAAAAATGACAACGTTTTTCTGCAGTATTCAGTTCCTGCATAATAATTTCACGGGAACTGCAAAGAACAGGATTAAGATAAGCTTAGGCAGTAAGTGATCAGCAGTATTCATGGAGTTCTGATTCCTCGCTTCTTGTTTGAGTAAGACTGATAAAATTAGCATTTGCTCCTGGATTGATTAAGGTTAGAATCCACTAAAGTCCATTAAAAAACCCTTAGGTTACCACGCTAAGGTCAGTCCACTAAAAAATGTGGTAAATATGCAAAAACACAGCATATTTGTCATTGCTTCTGTCATTATGGCTGCTATGTATTAAACTTATTGGATTCACTCACCTCAATGTTAACCTATGGACAAATGTGTCTACCATTGACAGCTATATAAATGCTGATAATCCAATAAAAATGGTATTTTCTCAGATAGCCTCAACTTTCCTGCACCTTGTAACAGGATTCATTTTATAAATTTCGTACACCAAAGGAATGGATAAGTGTTTAAACACACTACACCTGAATTTTTTCGCCGAATAGTTTAAATTTCAAAATATTATTTGCATTTAAAAAAAACGAAAAATTCCCCAAGGTGTCAAATTTCTCTCTATATTATGGAGTACAATTTAACCCTTCAGCGGGCGCGTCAATTTTTGGAACACCAGCAGGCGCGCGTGGCAACAAAGTGCAATGTCACTTTCAACCTTGATTATTCCTTTTGTAATAAACTTTTTTTAAATTGAAAATAATAATTCTGCTCTTTATGACAAGATATAAAATGTTGATAATATTGAGATATATTTATAATTAAAGACCAGAGAATGCAGATACAATCGCCTTATTTCAAAACTGTCCGGTTTATGGAATCTAAGGACAACTTGAGAATGGATTCCTCTTATGTCCGAAAACCTGAAAAACAATGAGATTGTCCATCTTCGTGATATGCGGGATACCGTGTAATAGCTACACATTGGATCGAGTACATCAACGCCTGCTTTTGTCGTATTGTAATCCAGTGCATCGTTGGTTTACCACGGTTAAATCACGAAAGGAATACAAGGGTCAGAAAATCTGACCTGAGTTAGAAAGGGTGTAGGTATAAATAGAAACTGCTTAGAACATTCAAAACTTACATGTAAAATCAAACCATTCAAAATTGCGAAAATGTTTCACTCTGAACACGGGCGCGCCCGCTGAAGGGTTAAAAAAAATTTTCAATCAAAGTCGGCAGTCCTTGGACACATTTTCTCCATAGGTTAACATTGAGGTCAGCGAATCCAATAGGGTTAGTGCACAGCAGCCTAAACATTTTTTTTTTATCGTTTACAGGAATGCAAAAATATATTTTATATTTTATGTAGTAATTATTGTTTTCCATTGGAAAACATTGAAATATTTAAAAGCCGCAAATATGGATGGACTTGATATTTTTCTTGACATGGTCATCATTTATCTGTGTTCATTTCAAACTATTCATTTTTAACAGAAACCATGTTTATGCAAATACGTTTAATAGGAATGTATATGCAAATTTATGCTATTCTGTTGGTTCTAATCCATCGTACGTTTAACAAATTATGCCTAATTTCTGGACGCCGATGTTTATATTTTTATATCTGCAAAATATAATTCTTAGACCTGCAAAATCTTTCAAAAATAAAAAAACTATCTATTTCTCTTAACATTTCATTACACGTACAATTTCTTTTTCCCGAAGTTAAATCTGCTCAGCGGTTAGTCCTATAACAAATACCTGTAACCTAAATAAATTTACAAAACAACTCCAAATAAGACGCTGAACAAAACCACTTCGAAAAGAAACTGCCAACTGTGAAAAAGAAATTCTAGCTTCCATGAAGGAATTCTTTTATTTCGTTAAATTCTGTTATTTTATTTTCTCCCGAAAATTTATTTCAAGTATTAAAAAAAGAGAGGAAAGTTCGCTCCTGGAAAAATCAATTGTCTGGGTGGCATAATTAAATCGTTTTCTCGAACGTTTATACTAAATTGTACAAGTCAATAACTTAGATTCAGTTCAGCTTAGGGAATGAAAAAAAAAAAATCATTTTAACTTAAACGTTGAAATTTTCTTTGCTTGAGTGCGGAAATAAAGGAAATAAACAATTTCTTTGTTAAAGGTCAATATAATTGGTTTATTCTTTAACGCTTTCAGTAGTACATTAGGCTTTTATGCGAAATAATTATACGTTTAAAAATTTTTTTTTTCAAATTTTGTTTTCTATTGTATTATGTTCACTCCCACAGAAAAAGTGACCCTTAACCTAATAAAGTTATACCCCAGGAATGAAAGATTAGTTGTAAAAAAGGCAGTGTATAAAAATTCAGTAGAGTGAAAAGAAAGGCATGCATTCTTTGAATATTCACACTTAAGTCGCTTATGTTTCCGAAATACTTTGGGTGTGAAATCGAAATGAGTTTTACCCAGTATTTTGTTTTCTCTGGATATGAAATGAATTCGTGTTTCTTCCACAGCAGACCGGAACTGAAGGTTCTGTGGCCTTTTAAGTGATACGAGGATTGAAAAAGGAGAAGATACGCTATCTGGCCAAAAGTATCCGGACGCCCAGTGGTACAGACTCGGAGAGTACTGAGGCATATATTAATATGATGTTGGTCCTTCTTTTGCATCGATGACAGCCTGCACACGTCTGAGGAGTCTTTCCACCAATTTTTGATAGGTGTCCATAGGAATTAACTTCCAGGCGTTCATCACAGCTGAAGTGAGTGCTGGCAGTGAGGATGGTCAATTTGGCTGGCTACGTAATCGGCGTTCTAATTCGTCCCAAAGGTGTTCAGTGGGGTTTAGATCGGGGCTCTGAGAAGGCCAATTCAGTTTTTGAACACCCATTTCGTCAAACCATGCCTGCGCAAGTCTCGATGTGTGAATGGAGCAGTTATCCTGCTGGAAGAGAAATGGGCCTTCCCCGAAATATTGCCACAGAGTTGGGAGAGCAGCACTTTCCAGAATGTCCACATACATCTCAGAGTTCATGTTTCCAACCACAGGAACTAAGGAACCCAGGCCAAACCATGAAAAATACCCCATACCATGATGCTGCCACCACCAAACTTAACAGTCGGTACAATGCAGTCACTTAAGAAGCGCTCGCTGGGCATCCGCCAAACCCAAACGCATCCATCGGACTGCCAGATTGTAAAGCGAGATTCACCACTCCAAAGAACATTTTTCCACATGTCCACAGTCCAATGACGGTGAGCTTTGCACCATTGCAATCGACACTTCGCATTCTGGGGAGTGATATTCGGCCTGTGAGAGGCTGAAAGAGACCATGGAATCCCAGGTTTTTTTAACTCTCGACGAACAATTCCTGCTGCTAACACTAACGCCTGATGAACTTTGGAACTCCTGAGTGTTTTCAATCAACGAGGACTTGCGATTTTGTTTCACTACCCTTTTCAGAGTTCTACGGCTGCGTTCACTAATTTTTTTCGGCCTTTCACTTCGTTTTTCTGCAGTTTCACTGCCGCGACGTTTCCACATCGCAGTTAGATCACTCACGGTAGATTTTAGCTTTTGTAGAATGTCCGAAATTTCATGAACTGGTTTCCCACAAAGGTGGTATCCCACTATAATGCCCCGATCAAAGTCACTAAGCTCATTTGACTTACTTATTGTCTCACAAAAGCATAAATAGGACTTGACAAACCACTACCAACACTTCTATAGCTTTCGGTTACGCATCAAATTACGTCACCTGCCAGATCCACTTCTCTAGGGGGGTGTCGGAATACTTTTGGCCAGATAGCGTATCAAGAAATTTAAAGTTGACGGCTGGAACAAAGAGAGTACATAAGTTTTTAGGAAGTTCTACTGCTGTCATATATTTCCTGGACACTAGCATAGGCGAAGCTAGACTACGACTCGAGTGTGAATATGTAAGGAACGCAGGGGACTCTTTCCAACCTATTGAGTTTTTCATTAACCTTTTTACATCCAATCTCTCATTGATAGGGTGTAATAATACTGTATTTGCACAATCATCCACTGGGAAATGTTTCTTTATACATCTCAAATACGTTTTTCATTAAAATGCATTGCATTTGGATACAACCTGTATAAGATTTCAAAACCTTTAGTGGCCTATTTGAAATGTCAACACTGTATGCTATACAGATCAATGAGTTTGTACTAGCAACTGGTGAGGTAGAAAGATTACAATCGTTTAGCTGTCATTTGTTGTGAGACGAAAATTGAAATATTTAGCGGAAATTGCAACGCAAACATTTCCCATCGAATTATGCTTTTTAATTTTTAAATATATTTCAAACTGTAAATTTGAAAAATGTAAATATATATATATAGTGTATATATATATATATATATTTATTTATTTATTTATTTGTTTATTTCAATGTGCAAAATGTAAAGAATGCGTTTTATGAATGCTTCCTCATGTTTGTTAGATAAAAACATCTATTACTAATGAATGGCAGTTCTGACACAAATTCGGATTCTAAGTCTAACAACACAAAACTCGTATAGGTGCGTTTCGAATTTGCTTTAATTATCTGTGAAAGGCGTCTATTATTCTCCCCCTATTTGCGCATCTTCCCGAATGAAAAGTTTGTTCTTAACCTGATTGTCGGCGAATTCCGATTTCATTCAATCAGAGGCGGAAACCACACGAAGGCTAATATTCTACGGAGACAACCGCCTATTTGTCGGTAATAAATATTCATTGTTGGATATATGTAGATATAACGTTGAATATTTATAACTGATTAATATACCGTACACTCGGTCAATTTCACGGTGCAATTTGAAAGATATTCTCTTATAATGAGCAGTATTTTAAAATACCCACGCCAACATGAAGAGACAGAGACTTTATTCATGATTAAGATAATGCGAAAATAAAAGGGAGACCAAAATCTTTTCTAATATTAAAATAAATGCAGAGATTTTCATATAAGAAATCTATTAATTTTTCAAAATTTATGTAAACTCAAAATATCCTTAAGTTTAATAGTTCTACATGTATCCGAATTATTAGAATTCAATTATTCTTTTTTTAACAGTTACTTTTCTATGTTCGCGAATGCAAATTTAACCTTCATTATTTTTACCCCAAGAATAAGAGACTTAAACATTATTAAATTTTATAATTAATGGCATTGTTATAAAATGTAAATTCCGTCATTTTATCATACATGAATTATATTTTCATCATAATGCTTGTTGTAATTAATTTCTGACGCGGAAATAAAGTTCATTCTCTCCTGAGAATTGTCTACGTGCATTAATTTTTAATGGATGACGATTTGAATTTTTGTGATTGCTATAATTCTCGTTGTTATTTAATTATTTATAAATATTTATACATTTTTTACTATCGTCAGTTTTGAAAAACTCTTTCTTAAGGCTGTTGTGTACTAACCCTATTGAATTTGCTCATCTAAATGTTTCCTATGGGGAATATGTGTCCAAGGATTGCCAAATTGGATTGAAAGAGATTGTTTTAATTATATTCCATCATAGAGGAAGAAATTTGACACTTCGGGGCATTTTTCATTTAAAAACAACAATGCAAATAATATTTTAAAATTGAAATTATTCGGGGGGAAAAATCTAGTGTAGTGTTTTAAACGCCCCTCAATTCCTTTGACGGACGCAATTTATAAAATGAATCCTGTTGCAAGGTGCAGAAAAGTTCAGGCTATCTGAAAATATCATTTTTATTGGATTATCATCATTTATGGAGCTGTCAATAGTAGACACATTTTCTCCATAGATTAACACTGACGTGAGCGAATCTAATAGGGTTAGTACACAGCAGCTTTAACAGGTGTTCTGCTGCACATTGAGTACGATGTATCTAGACTGACTGTCTCTAGTTATAAAATCCCCTGCCTACAAATTTTCCATTAATTGTGCATCATAAATTATCCAGACTGTAATTAATGGTATAGTCGACCATCACCGATCCTGCATTCTCCAGTCCGGTTCCATCTTTAATCCGGCACTCTTTTCAGCTAGCCTCATTCCAAACTTCCCGGGTCGCTGCTCCAACTCCAACCTGCACTACTATTCGCCTCATAAGCACTGTTGGCAAGCCATTCCAGTCGGTTTTTGTCCATTTATCATTACTAAGTACTCACTTTTGGCCCTGCAAACAACTGAAAAAGCTTCGCCTCTCTTTCTGTAATGCGTAAACATCGTGCACTGTCCTAAAGGGATAAGCATGGCCAGTCCCATAGGTAGTGAGGCGACTGCTTCAGGTGTTTAATTGAAATAAGCGCCAGAATGAGACAGTAAAAATGCGAAGTTTTTACGTCATCTTACATCCGTATGATCATAAGGATGCAATCAAATAATTCGCTGCTATGAAAGCTCTAAGAATGATTTAGAAATCGTTTTATTACCTAACAAATTATATTTAAATTGATTTGCTTTTTCTGCTTTTCTGCAATTTTTAATATTTTTGTTTTTTGAATAAATAAAACTTTTCTTTTTATTTAATACCCATCTTTCCCAAAGTTTCCATTATTCTATAAAGTAGATTATTTCTAATAGTGATACATTAATTTCTAAGCATAGGCGTAGCATGCGTCTAACTTTTGGAGGGGCACGAATTAGGTATGGGATATCGAAAGCAAAATATCGATATGAGTATCGATAATAATATTGGCTATTAATATCGATATCAATGATATATCGGCACAAAAATATCGATATTTCAAAATATCGAGGATATTTCAAAATATTGATGATACAGAGGCTGTTCGCACATTTTTTAGACGATTTTGGTAAGCTGTAATAAAAAATCGTTTGCTGCAAGAGAAATAATTGCAATTGTACTATGTTTTTAAAAGTCCAAATTATCGTCTACGGCTTGAAAGTTTTGTTTTTATTCAAAATGGCGTTTTAAACAAAGCAGTGGTTCGAAGGCTAAATTTATGCTCTTTCCGAAGAGAAATATGCATACTCCGTTATCCAAAAACGATGTGAGAGTCATGGTTTTGTGATATTTAAAGCGTCGATAGGTAATATCGTCAACAAGAAAGGAAAAAAACGTCAAATCGGAGCCTCAAGTGGGACAAAAATTCCAAACAAGTATCCAAGGAAAAAACGGACATCTTCGACTATTGCAAAGGTACGTTGTTTAATGTTAAAAGAAAATACCCCTAGTCAAAGGACAGTTGCAAAATCATTAAAATGCTCGGTGTCCACTGTAAACAAAATGATAAACGTTGATTTAAAACTTAAGAAAGCGAAAAAACGCAATGTGCATAGTCTTCGTCCAAATGATATCTTTGAACGCAGGACACGCTGCAGAATTCTATATGAGAAACACTTATCCAAAGAAAAATGGAAAACAATTGTTACAATAGATGAATCATGGGTGTATTTAAATGATTGCAACAAAAAAAGAGCCATTTATTATCATAAAAGGGGAGAAAAAAATTTAAGTACATGGTTCGAAGAATCGAAAGAAAGTTTTTCTAAGGGATTCATGATTGTTGCTGGTTTTTCTTATAATGGCAAGTTAAAAATAAAGAGAGTGGGAAAAAATGTCAAGATTAACTCCAAATACTATCAGAAACATATTTTATCGCCAATTTTTCTGAATGAAATACCATCGCTTTACCCACAGTGCCATGAATCTGTGAGACTCCATCAGGACAAAGCTAGCAGTCACACATCAAAATCCACTGTAAATTTCCTAAAAGAAATGGAACAAAATACTGGTATCAAAGCCATACCCTTCACTGATATCCCTACTAAATCTCCCGATGTATCACCTATGGATTTTTTTGCTTTCGGACTTTTAAAATCTGCATTATCCAAATGTCGTCCCAAAACCCTTACAGGACTCTGGAAAGCTGTTCAGGAGGAATGGGATAGAATACCTCTTCTGACACTTCAAAAGGCATTATTATCCTGGAAATTGCGGTGTCGAAAGATAGTTCAGAATAAGGGATGTCAAATAGAACATTTAAAACACAAGAATTTTATGTAATTTAGTTTTGTGAATACAATATACATCGTCTAAAAAATGTGTGAACAGCCTCTGTATTTTAAAATATAAACGATAATTCAAAATATCGATAACACATTTTCCTTTCACTATGCAGTCAATCGTATTCGGAGGAATGATTGTATAGTAAAATAATATATATATGGTAATAGTATGATAAAAAAAATGATCGTAATTTAATTCAATAAGGAAATAACATTTCAATAAACAATATTTTATTAAATTAAAAAGTTTCTATTTAGAGAAAGAAAGAAATCCTAGTTTGAGTGAAGCAATGACAACACTGAGTGTATGTAAACAAATTGGAAGGACATATTGGAAATAACCGGTTTCTGGACCGAAACCCTTCAGAAAAGAAGTTTTTGTACGTCACAGTCCATTATTTGGAAAATAAAAAATTAGCTTCCTGCACCATTGGGGTCTTTGAAATGGACCAGAGCCATACTGGAGATTACATTTCTTCAAGAATCCTTCATATCCTGCAGTAGTGGGGTTTGAAAAAAAGAAAAACTAAATTCAGTGGTTATTGATGGAGGATGGAGTATGGTTAAAGCCGTGGAAATTGCTTTTGGTAGAAAAAAAAACATGTAATATGTTTTGCCCATCTCCTCAATTTGGTCGCTTACCGTTCATTTGAAGCCATACCAGATCTCGTGCCACTAAATCAGGGGTGGGCAGACTTTTTCAGGGTACGGGCTACTTCTAATTTTTTCAAGGTGTTACGGTTCACCCAGTGACGTAGGTGTGGTGAGCTAAGAAAAACGGTCTACAATATTTATTATAACTTAATAATAAATACGGAATATGTACTTACCTACATAAATAGAAAAAAAGAAACTTACTCTTTTAAAACCATGTTTAAAGCAAATCACGTCTGTGTTCCATAAATATGTTTCTTTTAGTATGCGCGTCTTGAGTCCTAGTAAAGGCGGTCACCCCAAAATGTCTTGGTACTCCACCGGTCGATCGCGATCGACTTAATGTCCACCCCTGCACTAAATGGAAAGATGAAGAAAGTAGTGACCTGGTTCAAACACAGTGTTCGGGCTTCATATGAATTGAGAGCAGAAAGTAATCTGAAACTCATGCAGAGTGTGGAAACACGGGGGAATTCTACATACGAAATGATGGAGCGTTTTCTAAGCCTCAGCTCAACACTCAACAACATCATCCACCGACACACATCGACACCAAGCATGGCAACAGCTGCAGAGAACCAAGATTTGCAGAAAATCATCCAGCTTCTTGAGCCTCTTCTAAAAGCCACAAAACAGTTATCAGGAGATAAATACCCCACAATCAGTATCGCCATTCCAGTAGCAACCATGGTAGAAATGGCCTCAATCTGAAGGAAAGAATCTTTGAAGCGGCAAAAAACGGCTCATGGTTGAGAATGTAATAGTACTGTTCGTAAGTACGTTATTGGACCCCGATGGAAGACATTATACTTCAGGAACCCTACCAAAGTGAGACTACTACCAAAGCAATTCGAGAACTGAAAGGAATTTTGAAAAGCGCCCATTCACCGAAAAGTGGACACAATTCCGATTCTCAGATCATCTTTCTTTAGTGAACACTCCAAAACAGGTCGGAAAACTTGGAAGCATCGGAGTTCTTTAGGTAGCTCAGATTTGCCTGATGAGCTTGCCTTTATTTGCATTCCCCTTCAGAAGCTGATATCAACAAGTGCCCGCTTTCTTTTTGGAGTAAATCAATTGGATTGTACCCGGAACTGTGAGGGGTTTCCAAGCGATATTTGGCTGCGACTTCATCATCAGTGCCATCTGAAAGAATTTTTTCTCAAGCCAGCAATATAATTAACTCAGCCAGAAATCGTCTCACATTGAATAAACTTCTTTCCTCCACTCAGTGGGAGAAGAATTCTTTTTTTTTATTAATGGACAATAATTGTTTTTAATTCCTTTTTTGTTCTTTCAAGAATTCATTTTTATATATTAAACAACTTTTGATTTTTTTTCGCACATTTTTTGATTGCTTATGTTAAAAATTACTTTGTATATATTAGAAATTATTTGTATTTAAAGAAATAAATAATAATGTTTTTAAGTTTAATTCTTTTGCCTGATTTACTTATGTATCTTTTTTAAATTAAATTTTTTAGATAAGCTCTTCACAATTTAAATCACTTATGGGCTTTCATAAATTAAAATAATTAATGATAATATTTTGATTAAGTAATTTTTTATTTTATATTTGGATACAATAATTCACCTGTCTTCAACTCTATACTTCTAATGAATACCAAACTCAAGATATTTCAAAATATTTAACCTTGTTTACTTGATTGATATGAAACTTTCTGACAGGTTTTACAGTGGAACTGACTTTCAAACACCTTAGTGAGATGGGATGATGTGGTATATAATTCTTACTGAATAAAAGTTATAGGCCAATTCCACCATCAATTTTTATTCTCACTGGATTAATTTGCTCCATTTTGGCTCGTTTTCAGGAAGTCCTCAAAGAACTTTATTTAAAATCAAAAAAGTTTTATACTTTAAATTTAAAAATCTCCAACTCAAAACAACATGAACCAAAAGCTTCAAAAGATGTTTGTCTTAGGGAGTAAACATCTACACATGTAGTAAATCTGATGAAAAAGACTTTTAAGATTAAACTATCAGGAAGAAAACTTCATGGTGGAATTGGCTTATAAATTTTATTTAACATTGTATTATAGTTTTTTTTATCCATTTGTTTCAACAGTTGAATATAGACCCTCATTGATTAATTTTACAATTTTCTGTATAATTTTTTTTAATCTCATTTATTTTTTTCCGTTTGGTTTTGATATTTTTCAACCCAAATTTTTATAAATTATAATTATTTCAAATAAATTCTTTTGAAAATGTGTAATCGATAATATCGGGAATATAATATAGATATTACGATATTATCATAAATCAAATATCGATATTTTAATGCCTAATATCGAAGGATAAATATCGATATTTCGATAATATCTGTATCTATATCCCATCCCTATCACGAATTGAATTCAGTTATGGTTCTCCTCTGCGCATTGACTGCCAAACGGTCCTTAAAATATGAAATATTATGATTTTTTGAAATTGAATAACAATAGAATTGATATTTGAGAAGCATTCTAAAGTTATACAATGAGGAAAATAAAAATAATATAAATAAAATGAGGAAAAAATATAACATCGAATTTTTGTTATGGATCATATCGTTGTTAAAAACTATATTAAGTCTAAAGACATAATCGGAATCTTCAGTTTCACAGTTTGAAAAGGTGGAAAAAATACCAACTTTTTAAAAAGTTTTCTACAATTTTCTGATTTTAACTGAACTTTTATTAAGTTTAAATTTATTTCAAGTTAAGTTGGGGGGCACGTGTCCCCCTCCCCGATTCTACGCCTGTGTTTCTAAGTGTCTATCCGATAATTTGAAAAGTCGCTCTTTTTAAAACTTGCCTCAGGCGCCACAATGAATCGGCCCGGTCCTGATGATAAGGATGGAATTCTAAAAAACTAGAAGGCGGTGTTTCTGTGTGAAGCCTGGGTGAATAGTACAACATTTATTTAAAGTAACAAATGTGTAAAAGAAAAGCAGTTAAGGTTGGGAAAAGTTCAGAGCTTAATCTGATTAATGATTTAGATACTCTTAAGTAAAGGTATTGAGTTGCGGGGAATTCTGGTAAAACGAACGTGCCAAAATGTTTCACTTTGAAATGGGACAAGATTAAGTGTGTGGTCATAATGAAAGTTAGTCCCACAGTTTCAAGAATAGACATAGTTTGAAATTTCGTGCCCTCTGTGAAGAAAAACAAATTCAGCAGACAAAGATGCAACTGTTAAATTTGTTGACGAGCTCGCCAAGTTAGTTTCGAGTCCTGAGCCAAGTCCTGAGCAGGTGTATAAAAGCAGATAAGACATATGCAGATACAATGCAGATAAATGTATTGGAAATGCTCTCTAAGAAGGACTCTGACAATTGAGGATGCAGAAACACCAGCAGGTTATAAAGTATCGAAAGATCGTGTCAGTGTCCACGGATGTGGAATGCCGCAGGAATGCACTGGTGTAAATTGCTGGTCATTGGTCAAAGTTAGATCCCCAAGACTCTGAAAGATATAATACAGTTTCCGTGACAGTATAAAAGTATGGATAACAACAGTGTATATAAACTGGATTGGTTTAAAAGCTATTTTCTTCCCGAAGCAAGAGCTCGCTGTGACTGTACTGGCCTGGACCACAATAGGGGTCATTTTAAACATCTGCTCCACACATCTAAAAGCAAAATTCTTGGAGAAGAACAACATTTTCAGTTTCTACCTCCCTTCTAACTGCACATTATTGATTCGACTCCAGGAAAATGGCATACTAGGTTCTTTCAAGTCCAGTTGTAGTACGCATTTTATTAGGCTTCTACTGAGTTCAACTAAGTCTGGCTGACCATTAATTGACTTTCTTCGGAAATTTAATGTGAGAGTTATTGTTTGCTACGTTGCCATTGCGTGAAAGGCTGTAAAGTAATCTTCACTGAAAAATGGTATAAATTGTGATTGGGGTTAATGTTTCAGACAGCATTCAAAATGACTTTTCAGCATTTAGGGCTTCAAAACAGATTATACATGATGTACTTTCTTATACTCGTGATCTGACTAATCTTTCTGCAAAAAATCTTGCAGGTGGATGAAGATAATGTCGGGAAATTAATGCAGCTAATGATCATTACACTCACTCAGAAATCGGGAAGATGGCCATAAGCCCAGAACATCAAGCCAGTGAAGAGGAAAGCGGTGGTGAAAATGAAGATCCAGCAAAAAGGGTCTCTACTGATTGTTAATTCAGTTGATAGATGAACTGCTAGAAGGTCTAGAGCCACTGAGTTCTATTGGTGAACAAGATATAATGAAAGTTTATATGCTGCAGAATACACTCACAAATAAAGGCCCAAACATATGAAACAGTTCAGCTTTCAAGATTCACAATAAAGCTAAAAGCATACAACTGAGAAGCAATCATTTGAAAATGCAGTACCTTCGACATCTGCTCACTCAATGGGCCTCCATTGTCATTATCATTTACCGTCGTCGTAATTTTCTCTCATATATCAATCACTTCCCAAAGTTGTGAAGATGGAAACTCTTACAGCCCTTCACTTCAAAAGCGTAAATGCGCTTAGTTGCAAATTCCATGCCTTTGCTTTGGAAGTGGTAGTGATTAACAATTCTCTTGTGTCAATCCACAAAATTACCTGAACAATTTATTTTACTTTGTTTCATAAAAATTTTAGTTGATTTTCATTTAATGTTTCCTCACCTTTGGTAACCAACTTGCACCGATTTACTGTATATTTTAAAGGTAGAGAAAGTAGTGCTCAGCTCTTGAGTTTAGTATGTTCTAACCTAACCACACTGTGATATAGCAAAATCAGTAATTCCGTACTCTACGGGTCCCAATGACGCCGTATTAGTGATGGTCGGCGTATACACCGAGCTTTGGTAAGAAATGAAATTCGACATCTGTAAATACTCGTACCTATGCAAATAATTTCTTATTTTATATTGTCAGATAAATAAAACACGAATTTGGTTTTTAAGCTATGGAATTTTAAAAAAAACGACAATTCGTCTCATCTATCGTCATTCTCATAAAAACTGAAGTCGGTGGGCTTTCAAAAACATTCATTTATGATAACTTTAAATTTGACTATTTTCCTACCTTCTACTGAATGCACATTTCAAACATTAAAACATCACCAACATTAATAGTAATACTAATTTTATTATGCAGACATTTCAAAGCAATGGATATTGGAAACTACAGCGGTTGGAACTGTTTGCTCCCTAGTCTATTATCGGCTTTCAAGCGGAAGAGCCTATCACACCAGCGTAACCAATCGATAACCGTTGTGCAAATAGGCTGCCGTGTAAAGACTCAAAGTTTAGGTGAAAACTCTCTAAAACAGCTTGGTTTTACTTTTCTTGTAACAAAATAGGTAAATAAGTAATTCGGCAACATTCTACATAATGTTAGGCAAACCATATTAGTATGTTTATTTAGGAAATGAAATCTTAGGAATAATTTTAATCTGGTTTATCAGGATTTCTACATGAAATTAATGTACTTTGATTTATCATCATGTAAAAAGTTGTGGGCTATGGTTAAACTTCAGAAAATCAATTTCAGCTAAAATAAACAACTTCTAGCAGAAAATCTTGTTATCTTCTTCTTGTTAGAAAAAAAGGGCTATTCGCAAATTATTGTGTAAAATATGGAAGAAATATTATTTTGTGCTTCAAAAGTGTATTTCACACAAAGTATAAAAAAAGTAATGTACAAGTAAAGACAGCGTAAAGCTTGTAAAAAAAAAGTAAAGAAAGTTTATTTTATATCCATTGTTTTCATAATACCATTATCTTAATCTTTTTTGCTAACGAAAAATATTCCCAGAAGAAGCCCCATTACTCATATAATTCAAATGGTTCCTTTGACTGAAATCTATGAGTTTTTAAAAAATTCATTAAAGCATCGTGCAGAGTAAAACATGTCAAAAAGTGCCGGATTCCGGTATTGATGCAGCATGACTTCTTCCCAGAGCACTAAGTTTCGATATTGATGGAATTCACATGAGTGCAGGCAATGTCAGGAGTAACCATGACTCTTAGGGGAGTTGTATCCTCTATCGGAGTTGTGGGATGCATTCTGAACGGCGTCGGTTGCTCCTACCTTCACGTGGTCCGGTTGGAAATTGGACTTCTCTAGGCTAAGAGGGTCATTGGCAGGGCCCGACTTTGACCCAATGGGGCCCTGGGCAAAGCAGACTTTGGGGGCCCCCTCCAAGGACAGATCCAGAGGGAGGCCATGTGCCCCCCCCCCCCCTCCAGGAGTAGATTTCCACATGAACATGTGGGACACTCACTAAGGCCCCCCCCCCCCCATAAATTCAGACCGTAAATTAAAAAAATTTTCGACCAACAAGTCAAACATTTGAAAAATAATAATAATAATAATAATGTGTTAATTAATTTCCTTTTAATGTTAATTAATAAATTCAGGAAATTTTCTTTTGAAATTAATATAGTGGGTGCACTGTGCCCCACCCAGGATTTTTTTCTGTATCCGCCACTGCCCACCTTTACTGAATTAACCTAAAACCAAATTTTCAAAAATATGTACAACTTAATACTAAATTAGGGGGGCCCCATAAATTTGGGGGCCCTGGGCAAGTGCCCCACTTGCCCATGCGGAAATCTGGGCCTGGGCATTGGTTGGTGGCCAAGTCTTACTCTTGATTGATTAGGTACTAACAGGTTACAACGAGCCTAAATTAATTACTGAATCTGCGGAACTTACATATGCGTGCAATCCTGCAAGTTCGTGCTCAGCCAAACTTACCGCATACCTTCGGGTGGGTCGGCTTAACTTTTTGGACTACACTATGAGAGCACCAGTCGGGAACCAGCGTAACACATTGTTACTCTCTCGCTATTGTTAATTACACATAATGGCTGTTAATGAATTATAGGGTAAAAATAGAAATAAATCTTTTATTTTCAAGGTCATGTTTCAAGCAGCAACACGAAAAAGGAGTTTAAATGAAGAGTAAATGTAATGAACAAGCCTTACAGTCATCCTGTTTAGTTTAAAACATCACCATAGCTTGGAACGAAGGAGGAATCTCTAAAACAGGCACACCTAGCAGTTATACCTGTGAAGCACCAAAACACTCACCGTGAATAATTCTCAAGGGATGGTTTTGCGATGATCATGGCGTGAACACATCATGTGACATGCATCCCGTGGCATGCATCGTGACATGGAAAACTAGAAGCAAAAAACACATAAAAACTTTTTTAAACAAATGAATAAAACTGAAAGTCTCTATAATTGGTAAAATAATCCCGTTATTCAAATTTCAGTGGCATTGAAAAGATATTGAAATATAAAATATATTTTAAGAAATGAAAAATAAATGTGTATAAATTTATTTTTTTAAATTATCATAGTTTTATTATATTTTTCCCCAATGTCTCTTTGTTCTTTTGCCCTCTGCACCAATTTTTCCAAGCTTTTTCCGTTTGTCTACTTTTTCCGAGATGTATTAGGAGATTTCCTTAGACCTGTACTCTGGAGATATATATTTTTCTTTAAGCGTTGTTCATTTGGCGGGATCAATGCATTTTGTCATCTTTTTGAGCTCTCAATTTTGTACCATAATTAGTGATAGAGGATGGTTCTTTCAAATGTGGGCTGGATGATTGCACTTTGTCAGGCACTATTGAAAATTGAGAGAATTCCTCCCTCTCCAGATTATTCCTGGGATATGGCTTGTTGAGAAGTCCATAACAAGGGCGAAATTTCTACCAAGAATCGGAGGTCTCCCGGTCTCTGTCATGATGAGAAGAATGTAAGGTACTTTCTCTTAGGAGAAAGCCACCTAATGTCTTGGAGGTGTAGCTGTCAGAACATTTGTCCTAGAGCCTACGATTAATAGCCAACCCTGCAATGTGCGGTGTAAGGCTATTTATATATTTGCCCTGGGGGATTAGTACTGTCTTTAACGTTTTGATTTCAACGGTCGATCCATAGTGGGGACCCAACGAGTGGCCCTTGATTGACATTTAGAAACGCAAAAGTCTTTTGGTAGATTCACCCCAATCGTATGTTATAAACCAGACCTTTTTTCTGTAAAATATTTTTCATTTAATAAATGGCAGCCTCCAGGTCAAATATATAATCCGCCTTTATTACATGTAATAGGGGTATATCTACCAAAATATTTTTGCGTGTCTAAATGCCAATCAAGTGTCATTCGTGGGAAGAGCCGTTTTGAAACATTGTAGGCCTCTAAACTAAGGTACTGTGAAGCCCCCAGTAACATCGAATTCGGCATATATCGCTAGACAAATGTTTATTTTAATATACCTACTACGTCATTATATTTCCCCATTTTTATGGATATATAGTTATGTGCCAAGCGACTCTGTCATTTATTGTTGTTGTTTTCGTTGTTATTGTTACTTTTGACTCCGACCATCGCTTCTTCAATGGTCAATGAAAAGTGCTAGAGTAAAGTGATTTTTGCACCACTCTGTATCTTTTTTTTAAAAAAAATCTGTTTTATGAAGACAAAATTAAATTAAAGACAAACTTGAATTCATTCGAAATGAATTTACGAAGTTTCACAGCAATTAAAATTCAAACATTTGCTGTACTCAATTTCTTCGAAATAAATTTCTCTAAAACATCGGTAAATTGTAAGTCTTCTGGAATATCATTTTTAATTGCCTTAAGAACAAGTCTGTATAGTGCCTCTTGTGCCATTGTCGATCTGCATGCATTCTTCAAGTGATTCATCTCGGAAAAACTCCTTTCTCCAGTCGCAGTCATTATCATCCAGCACATGTAAATCCGCAGAACTATTTCAACGTGAGGGAATGAAACAATGAATCCATTGTTCGCTACAAGGTTGTAGATATCAGAAACCTTTAGAGATTCATGTCTTTTCTCGAATTCAATATCGGTTTTCCTCTATTTTCGCGTGCCCCCCCCCCCTCCCCGAGATGGCCGAGTGCCCTTGGCTGCAACATCTAAAGCTCATTCGTAAATTCAGCCCTGTTCGGGGCGTCCCCACTATGGGCCGACCGTACAATTGAAAACGTTTATTTCAATAAGGAAAAAGATAAAGGGATTTCTAGGATAAATCACGGGAAACCATGATAAAGGATTCTCAGCGCTGATAAGCTTCAAATATTATTTTCAATGTTATATATATATATATATATATATATATATATATATATATATATATATATATATATATATATATATATATATATACATACAGTGGTACCTCAACTTACGAGTGTCTCGACTTACGAGTTTTTCGAGTTACAAGTATTCTCTCCGCAGATTTTTTGCTTCGAGTTACGAACAAATATTCGGGTTACAAGCAAGCTTCAGATACCCCACCGTTAATTTGCACAGCGAACGCCATTTTACGTGCTCTTCAAATGAGAACACGAGAAGCATATAATATTTATAACCTTTATGTACAATTATTATACAATTGTATACATATTATTCTCAAGACTACTATCCAGTCTTAAACAGAGAAATTAAAACTCAACAATTATCTCCCGGTGAAGCTTGCTCTGTCCACACTTGAGTAGCCCTCCGAAACCGAACAGAGCCAGGAGATGGCCGAATGGCTAGGGCGCTGGCATTCAGATCTTGTGGGTTCGAGTCCAACTGGTGGCATGGACGTTTGTAGCCATTCGGAATTGGCTTTAAACTGTAGGTTCCGGTCTAATTAGCCCTACTGTAGCAAAAAGCGCTCCGAATTAAACCTAACCAAACCTAAACCGAACAGCGTCCAACCTATCTCGCAGAGAGATAGCTTCAATTCATAAATTCCCTCCACCACACTGGAACTCCCTATGGGATCCAGGAGATGGAATAACCTTGGTCCGAGGATCGCAAGCTCTCCCCCTTCTACGGATTCGGAGAAAGAGGAATCCGGACATTATAGCTACATTGAAAGACGCAACAATCGCCCAGCTTCCTTGTCTCATTCATTCACTTGAAGAGGTTAGCTCGTAATTTAAGCATCAGTTTTGTGCTTGTATTTATGCTTGCAGTTATTTTGCAAAACTGAAATTTTTCAACCATGGGTCCGAAGAAAGTCAGTTTAAGGACAGTGCTGAGAAGAAGAATCGGATGATGTGCATCGAGTTGAAAAAATAAATTATCAAAAAACATGACCAAGGTGTGCGTGTATGCTTAAAGACTCTGGGATTTTCCGAATGATAAACGAACAACGGCTTAATCTTGCAGTCACCTCTCGCGTTGGCGCACAGTGCGAGGGTTTACCTATCCTTCATGGGTTAGTAATTTGGAATCCTATTCTCCTCTACCGTAAGGTAAATGTTGTACATTACACTTAATAAAACAAGTTTATCGCAGTACATTCTATTGCATTGCGTTTTTATACAATGTTCGTCATTTATAAGCACATTTATCTTATTTAAAAACATGTAACAAGAAATTTCGGTGTTTTGGGGGAGTCCGGAACGAATTAATGGGATTTCCATTAATTTCAATGGGGAAAATTGATTCGAGATACGAGCAATTCGAGTTACGAGCTCCGTCATGGAACAAATTAAACTCGTAAGTCGAGGTACCACTGTATATATATATATACAGGGTGATTTTTTTAAAAAAACTGACAGTACTCAGAGCCATGTGTAGCGCGATCTATCAGCCGGAATTCCATCAAAATTGATAGAGGGACTAAGGATGACACGGGAAAGAGTTTCCGTGAAAAAAAAAAAAAAATTAGTTTCAAAAGTCGCCGATAGGGGGAGATATGGCGCTCTTATTGTTCGCGCACCCGAGAATTTGCATAACTGGCAAGTAAAACATCAAATTACAAATTCACGACCATGTAGTCGACAGCAGCGCCAGTATTTCGTGCCATAAAGTGTGGAATCTGTTGCGCCTTCGCTTTACAGAAGAAAGGGTCATCAGTCGCTTTTTTCCACTTACATGGCCACCTTGCTCCCCGGACCTAACCGATATGACATTTTTTCGTGGGGTTATTTAAAGTCTAAGGTGTATCTTGGAGGAGTCTCGAACTTGGCGGTCCTAAAGGACAACATATCCCGGACTTTGATGAACATTCCTGGTGACATATTACGCTCGGCCGTTGAGAACGTAGTGTTCAGGATGCAATGTGTCGTCTACCAGAACTGTGGTCACATTGAAGGAGAGAGAAGTGAATTTGCTGCATAAAGTGGTGTAGCAGTGAAATTTCTTTGTTATACATTTGTCGACTTAAAACTTTTTTGGTAATCATCCCTAATCTTTATAGCCCGAAATACTGGCGCTGCTGTCGACTACATAGTCGTGAATTTGTATTTTGATGTTTTACTTGCCTTTTAAGCAAATTCTCGGGTGCGCCGACAGCAAGAGCGTCATATCTTCCCCTATCGGCGACTTTTGGATCCTTTTTTCCCCTGTTTTCTTCCCCCCCCCCCAGAAAACTCTTTCCCATGTCGTCCTTAGTCCCTCTAGAAATTTTGGTGGAATTCTGGCTGATAGATCGCGCTACAGATGTCTCTGAGTACTGTCAGTTTAAAAAAAAAATCACCCTGTATATAATTAACCCATCTCTTCAAGAAACAGAAAGTTATGTGTTTGCTTCCAATGCTAGAATCATTTTAAGGGAAAAACTGATCATTTGAACAAATTACGACAGAGGAATCTTATATTGTCGGGCAAACGTACTCGCTTTTTCATCAACGTTTTTCCTTCTTTTTTTCAAAAACAACTTGGGACAGGGAATCAAACTCTAATATATCAGATATGCATATTATGCCACTACACCTCGCTCACTGCCGTATGTCTCTTGCTGGGCTGAATGGGTTAAGTCCTGTTTTACCACATGCTATCAGGCACCAAAAATTCGGCGTCCGACTTCTGGCTAGTGCTACCAAAGTTTGGACCAAGTACCCCCTAGGGCGCCATCCGGTGGGATCGTACGCATCTCCCACCCCTACAAATCCCAAGGTCTTTCTGGAGATTTAACGTGTCCATACCCGGCATAAGCATGAGAGCACTCAGTAACGCTTGTCTGGATTCGAACCGAACATCCTGAATGTTGAATTCCGATGCTCTGACCACTAGGTACCCCGGGAACTGCACCTCTTGACTATATTAGAATCTCCTTTAGAGAATATCGCAGTATCAGTGATAACGTTGCTTTAATTGTATTTGCCATATTTTAAGAAGTTTCTTTCAATATATAAGCTGATAACAAAATCTATAATTCATTAATGTTTAAAATCTTGCTGTACCGTAACCCTACCTGTAACCATATATGTACCTGGAAGATCAAACAGTTTTTTCTTTCATAGATTAGCAAATGAAGCTTTAATTAAATATACCCTTCCTCTACTTTTTCCCGAAAAACTAGTAATTTAACCGAGTAAAAAGTTTCGTCGATCTTTTAATACTAAGTCTGCCCTTTGTCTCCTTATTTTATAGCCTCGTGGGATGTACAGTATTTTCCAAGTTTTAACCTTAATTTACGAGGTAGAATATCGACAGAAAGGTAGAAATTGGGTTAAAAAATGCACTTACAGCACTTTTCATGCAGCATTAAAAAGGATGAGGCGAAACTAACAAATCACACACACACACACACACACACACAAAAAAAAAAATATCTAAGATTCAGGAATGTTTTCTTAACGTAATGACGAATTTTTTTTTTCGTTTCTAAAAATTTAAAAACTCTGCTGTCAAAAAAGAAATTCTGTGTCTGAGGTAAATACTAACTGATAAACTTGTTTTCAACCACCAGCGTAACAATAGTGGAACAGACACTTAACGCGAAGGTGAAATATGTAATTTTAAGTTTCTTTTATTCATCACATAACAAAATATAAAATTTCACATATTAAAAAGAGAATCTATGGCTATTGAAAAATTATTTCACTTTCAATGCTGTTAAATTATTGTCAGAATATATACAATTTTGTTTTCGGTTAATCTATAGCTGTGTGTTTTGTATATTTTTATTGCGGTTATGAGACTGAAATCCACGTATTTTACGTATTTTATTATCATATAACATAACTTTGTTTGTGTAATCGGTGCATTTCCAACATTTCAAAAACCTCAAATTTTATTTAATTAAGGGATTACTGTGATAGCAGAGCAATTTCATTTGGCATGCACTTATACTCAATTTTTCATTCGAGTATTCTATTTCTCCTCATGAATAATAAATTAAGTTTTGTAGATGTCTAAACGAATTATGTGGCAATGATATAAATTAAATTTGGCAAAATTTTTAAGGCGTTGGGATTATGTATGAAATCATGCAAAAATCTGTCCTTTATTAAAGAGATTTATTTCTTCAAAGTAAATTTTTGACTCACCCTTGAATTTATGAACAGCTGATATGTTATGATGAACATCTAGAGCAGGGATTTGAAGTGTTTCTTTTTTTTTCTTTTAGGAGTTTGACACGGTTTTATCCAATTGAAATAACTTTTTGGCGAAAAATAAGTATTTATCTATATGTATAAAACAGTTCCGTAGCTGACTCACTGACTGACTGACTGACATACACCGAACAGACCAAACCGCTGGACCTAAAGGGCTGAAATTTTGCATGGCGAATCTTCTAATGGTGTAGGGGTGCACTAAGAAAGATTTTTTTTAAATTCTTCTTATATTTTTTTAGATTAAATTTTTAGGCTGTTTTTGTAACTTTTTTTAAGTTTGCATTTAAAATAATAATTTGAGGGTTATAAAATTTATATCACGAGAAAGATCCTAAAATTTCCTTTAAAATGAGATCTTTTTCGAATCTTTACCTCCATTTTCTGATTTTTGGTGAATTTTTAAAGATTAATTTTTAGAATTTAATTTATTAAATGCTGATCACGTGATTTCATTTTCTGGTACTTTAAATAAATTTATCGTCACGTGCATAACAACTAAATAGACAAAAAAAAATATTTTTTTTCTTGCTAATGCGGCAGACGATTGGACACATTAAAATACAATAAAAGATATTATGTTCCTCAAACTGTACTATATTAACTGTACTATATTCTTTAGTATTCTATTAGATTTAATTTGAATATTTTCTTCTACATTGTTTTGTCTATAAAAATATCCGTTCCGATTTTTTTTTAAATATATTTTTTTGTTTTTTTACATCAATTGTATACATTGATCGTCGTATTTATTATATATATACATATCTATACTTATATATAAAAAGAGAGCGATTTTGTACTTGGAGCGTAATCTCCAGAACCACTGCACCTATTTGAAAAATTCTTTCACTGTTTGAAAGGTACATTATTCCAGATGGACATAGGCTATATATTATGTATATCTGATCAGTAGAAATAAAGTTAGGGGCTTAATCCTAACAATCTCCATTGTTACCGCTACTGTCCTCTACAGCTTTTTGTGCCGAAGTCTTCAACGACCCTTAGCGTGGTGCTATCGCGGTGGGCTTCTGTTCTGACGTTAGCGGTTCGAAACTAGCCGTTCTCCGGCACGTTTTTTTCTTTTAAAAAATTAACTTTAAATATTAACTTTTAAAAAATTAACGTAATATTAACTTGAATATTATTTTAAGAATATTATTTAAAAAAAAATGAATATTTAAAAAAAACATTCTTTACTTAAAATCCTTTTTTTATTTTTGTATTTTTATTTCATCCCCTAACCTCTTTCTATTAATTTGAATACTATTTTAGATGCTTAAAATAATTTTAAAAAAACATTCTTTTCTTAAAATCCTTTTTTTATTTTTGAATAAAACTACGGTCTCAAGCACACTTCTTTCTTTAAAAAAATTACTTTTTCTAATAATTTGAATACTATTTTAGGTGCTTAAAATAATTTAAAAAAAAATTCTTTACTTAAAATCATTTTTTTTTATTTTTGAATAAAACTATGGTCTCAAGCACACCTCTTTCTTTAAAAAAATTAACTTTAATTAATAACTAACGTAATATTAATTTGAATATTATTTTAGGTTGTGATAACGTGGCCACAGCGCCTTGCAAAAGTATTGGCTTCATTTTAGAGACACAAGACACCAGAGATTCTTGTTTAACTTACGTCCTTTATTGAACTAATAAAATTATATACATTGTTATTTACAAATCGTAGATGGGCACCTTACACGTGCAAAACGAACTCGATAAGCTCATAGCTAAATCACAGCTCCCGAGCCTCCAGTCGAAAATCCTCTCTGGTTCCTGGTCTCTCTCTCTGTGTCTCTCCGTTCTCTCCTCCGGCGAGTCGGCGATCCCCCCTTTATAAAAGCCTCGCGCTCCTGGTGACAATCCGCTAGCCCGCTGACGTCATCTCGCTCCTGACCGCTCTTTCAGCTGTCTTGCCTCCGGCTAAAACGACATCCCAGAGTCGGTTCTCTTTGTCGGCCGCGGTCCTCTTTCAGCTGGACATCTACCCTGCCTCTTGATGGACGGTCTCGTTAACGATGTTTTTCCAAGTTACCTTACCGTAATTGGAGCTGAAAGGCTGCATAGGCCCATCACCCGGTCTTTGTTAGCCTGAAAAATGTACGATTCTCTGGAACAGAAAACATTATTAACAGGTCTTTCTATGGAGATCATCTGCCGCCAAGACAGTTGAACCCCTCGGCCAGTTTGCCTTTTCAATATTGTTCTCCGAACAACACATGAGGAATGGAGGCAATTACGTCTCCCGCACGAAGAATGTGTAGACTACATCACACACACCGCTCAACCTTTCTGCCCATTTTACAGAATAGCACGGAAGGAGTGGAGGTATGTGTCAACAAAGGTTGCCGCTGCTACAATTCCTCTCCCCTAAAAGTCTTTTTAAACATTAAAAAGGCTAAAGGCAAGTTCAGTAGGTCCATTTAGGAAAGCCCACAAGAAACCATTCCCAAGAGGTCATTACCCTTTGGCTTCCTTCAGCCCTAACTCAAAAGAGTCACAACCGCCTATTTTAGACTTCACTAAAAACCCTAACTGCCCTCAGTCTGAGACACAATATTACAACACCTTTACACATAATAAATTCATACATGGTTAAAACACAACACACATAAAGCATTATCATTTTAAGGTATTTTCACAGTTATCATTACAATACATTCCTCAATCTTAACTTACTTAACAATCATTTCTAAGATTTCTACCCCAATTAATTAATCGGACATATTTTAACTACGTTGTAACACATGGAACAAATATTACTCAACAGACAGACCCTGTCCTCACTAAATACATGACAGTATTGCACATGAGATTACAACACAGATATCAAACTTATATAATCAAACTTATATACACTTATATAAACTCATAAAATCATTTAGTTACTTAACAACTTAATTACATGCTAAAATTATCTGTCATTGTCACTGAACTTAAAATGAACCTTTACCAAAAATACCATTCATTGTAATAAAATAAACACTCAAACAACTATGTGTCACCTCCAGGTATACAGCACCTGACTACAGGGTTTCGGCAACACTGGCCCACCCAAACAAAACCGATGACTAACACATAGATTTTCAATACCATTTTAAAATTACTCAGTTTACACAAAATTTGACACCTTTAAATACAGCATGTTTGACTCAAAACTCTAGCAGGTGATGCTTAATTCCTGATAGGTCCATTTAAAATAGTACACACATTACACATGACACTGCCTTTACGCAGGACATGAAACACTATTACATAAAACTTCAACAACAAAAGAAATTCAACACAATGTACCTAACAAATTTAACACAATGTTAAACTTACAACCTGCTCGTCCAAAGACTCACAGTTTTCTTTTCTAACTACAGGACATTTGAATTTTTTTTTCATTTTATCAAACAATATTTAAAATTTTTCCATTTAGGCGTTGGTCCACAAAACTGACTCAACACTAGAAACCTCAGACTCCTATAGTCTAGATTAGTTTTAACAAGATTTTCATCTTTAATTTTTCTTTCAACAAAATGGATCAACTTATATTATTCATGGTCTAAATCAAATACCTAACCTTGAATTGAATATCAACAAACAAAAAATTTACTTTCATGGAAACATGGATCCAAACAAAATTCTTCACATTTTAAATTGTTTAGCAGAAATAAGGGTTCCAACCCCAACATCCTTCTCTGATTAATTCCATCAAAGAACTAAAGGATCCAGACAAAAAGAAATTCACTCATCATGAGAGCGGGCCTTTCTTTCGAACACAACCCTGTTTTCATATGGAAGTTTCTTATTACTTTTGCTACTTTAACCACACCTAGAACAGAGATCTCGTTCCAGTACATATTTAAACAATTTACTTCCATTACACTTGATATTCCAATTTCGCTAATTACATAAAATTACTTGACCCACAATTGGTAAATTAAGATTCATATAACATAGAATCTACACGATTTATTAGGATTTTCACCTATCGGTTCATCCAGAACTAAAAACCTAACAATAGACAAAACCGTCTAAGTTTCCATTCACGATACAGAACATTCACACAATTGGACATAATACAACAAAAAAAACCTTAAATACTTTTCACCGTTGAACACAATGCAAATCGTTAAATAATTTCCATACATCAATAATCAATATTAATTGGCCATCTTACTCATGGATGCACAAATAAATTGAACTTAATTACTAAAATTCATCACAATAAATCCAATAATCACAATAATCACCATACATCCAATTCTTAGGCTATGAAATTACTAACATATTTAAAGTCGTACAATTCATCACAATTATAATTATATCATTATTTCTTAAATTATGTATTCACACTCAATTTAATACATTTCAGCAACACAATTTTACAATTTATACCTTAAGATCCTCATAACCATCCTCATAACTTAAATTTTCCTCACTATTCTCAAGTAAGGTGCAAATGTATACAATAGCTTTCCCTGCGATAGCTGCCATAATTGTTTCATAATGCGTCGCTACAATTACAACCATTTCTGCTACAATAGGGAGAAGGGTATCCATCTTGCCGAAAAAACCTATTCTGTATCTGACCTTTTTCCGTGACTTATAATTCCACAGTTTGACCACTTCGGGGTTCCCTAAACGCGGCTCTCGCCAATTAACAGGATAACATCGTGATTTACCCTTCCCATAGTTAGTCTCGCCATTTAATTTATTGTCTAAAACCTTCCCATTACAGGGTTTCCCTTCATTAACCCTTAATCTTTCCGGTGGGTTCTCTTGTTCTCCCAAAAACCATATGGGGGAACTTTCCTTTTTCGCCATGCGAATACTACTCTCTGTTTTCCCCTGAAACCCGTACAAAACGCCTCGTACGAACAAAAACCTTTCAGGTTCAATACAGCCGTCCCTCGACTCCTGTTTTCCTGGAATCGGTACGCGCGATTCACATTTTCCCCTTTTAGCCTCCGAAAATCGGACCAGCTTGCCCCGTTCCACGCTAAACTCGGAGTTTTTAGGGTCGCTCGCTCTTTCCCAAAGGGACTTCAAGGAGGGACAATTGACTTGCGCTTCGCCAAAATCAGATTCGGAAACTTGCACTAAACCCGTTTTCCTCAATTCGTTCGCCTCCCCCAAAATGAGCGGTCTTTCTGAATGCGATTCTCCCAATTCTTTTGTCCCGTCAGGAGCTACTTTCGACTTTACATTTTCCGACTCGTTTTCCTTACAATCAATTTTTCCGGGTAATTTAGTTGGTCGGATTAAAACTCCGGCTTTCCCAACCTCCTCAGGACTCACCAGCTTAGAGTTACTGCTTTTACCTAAATTAGCTTCAACGCTAACCCCACTATCCGTTCCTTTTTTCTGAATAGTTACAAGAGGCGAAATTTCTGGACCTGTGTCCTCTGTACACAACCTATCCGTTTTATTTTCCCGAATAGCCATACTAGGCGAATTTTCTGGGCCTGTGTCCCCTGTACACAACCCATCCGTTTTATTTTCCCGAATAGCCATACTAGGCGAATTTTCTGGACCTGTGTCCCCTGTACACAACCTATCCGCTTCAACTGGTTTAATCGCAATTTCTTCGTAAAATTTTATTGATTGCAAAAATTCTCTTAAAATTAACAACTCTTCACTATGACGTAACTTAAGTTCATCTCGAATGCCGAATTCTACTTCACTCTCAAGATCAAAGTTTAATTGTTTTAGACTTTCTATAGTCTCTTTATGGTTTCGCACAAATGACTCTTTGTCAAATTTGAATTCCTCTGACATTCCCGCGACTAAAGTTTTAACATCAGGGTCTAACGAAGTTCCCGTGGGCCTTCTGATTCTCGCCAGTTCCAACGCTCTATGTCGTTTTCGCTTTTCTAATTCCCAAGCTTGTTTTTCTCTTTCCCTTTCTCTTTTTATATCCAACAAAATTGATTCTAGAGAATTTTTCGCGAATTGTTCGTCAAAATCTGACGCTCCTACAATTTGCCTTATAATTGTTAGCTTTATGTCTGACATCGACACATTAGAATCGAATTTTGCTGCCAATGTCAGCAGGACACTTTTAGTATATCTAGCTAGAAATAGCTCCATTTCGGTAAATTCTGCCATAATTTCCCAAATTTTTCAATAATAACACTATAAGGTTCTATATACTATTTCCGAATACCAAATAATTGCTGTCAGGAATTTCTAACTTTGCTCTCAGTACACTCAATTTATCTAACACATAAATCCCTAATATTCCTCTGTAAAACCTTCAAACATTTAACACATACCATTACACAATTATTGTAATAAAACCTTAAAACATGTATTACATAATCATAAATATCATAACTAAAATTTCCAAAATGCCTGTCACATAAACCACAACAGTTATACACTATGATATTTAAATCGCTAGAACCTGTAATCAAACACTTAACTACAAATGTTTCAAAGAACTTAACATAAGCACATATACAAGAATAAACGCTCTTAATCTACCGTTATGCCTCTGACACAACAATTATATAAAACATGCACAATATCACACAATTCCAGAAAACACATGCATACACAAAATTTTCATTTATTTATAGTATCGCCGGTGATATGTGTCCCACACTGAGCGCTTCCTGTGCACCAAAGGCAGTGTGAGATTTTCTATGAATTCTCACAAAACTTTCCTGTTTAATCCCTAAACAGAGGTTTTCTTTTAAAACCTAACCTTGGGAGATTTATCTCAAAATCACCGCAAAAGAAATCCCTTTCCTGTTTAAATCCTTAAACAGAGATTTTCTTAAAACTTAAACCTGGGAGATTTAACTCAAAATCACCCCACGAGAAATCCCTTTCCTGTTTAAATCCATAAACAGAGATTTTCTCAAAATTTAACCTTGGGAGATTTAACTCAAAATCACCCCACGAGAAATCCCTTTCCTGTTTAAATCCATAAACAGAGATTTTCTCAAAATTTAACCTTGGGAGATTTAACTCAAACTCACCCCACGAGAAATCCCTTTCCTGTTTAAATCCATAAACAGAGATTTTCTCAAAATTTAACCTTGGGAGATTTAACTCAAAATCACCCCAAAAAAATCCCTTTTCTGTTTAAAACCCTTAAACAGAGACTTTCTTGAAACTTAACCTTGGGAGATTTATCTCAAAATCACCCAAAAGAGTAAATTGATTTCTAAAAGTCAATAACATATATACAATACAAAAAGGAACTTTAAACCATCGTTTAATCCCTAAACAATTAATTCCTTTGTGATTCCTTCGAATCACTTGTATTACTTAACTAATTTTCCTAAACCTTCACAGGCTTAAATTTCGGACCCCTCGACGAAGACCTGAAATTAACTGTCTAAATTCTCTGAATTATCAGGCTAATTTCAACTAGTCAACCCCACAATTTACTGCCCCTTGACGATATTTCGCGCAGACCTCTTGGAAGATTTCAAAATAGGCTCACCTTCGGTTATCATTTCATCAGTTGATCAGGCTGGTGTCTGACTTCCGCTCCGCTTCCCTTATCCTCCTTCTAATCCGTCTGGCTTTTCCTCGTCTGCCCGCAAATTCCGTAGGCTTCCGTTGACTTCTGCATTTGTCGGTTCTTCCCCTGGATATCCTTCCAGCACCGCTTTCTCACTCCTCGTCGTTGGTCCGCCGTGTGTCCGCCTGCTATTTTACACTAGCAGACAATCCACACCTGCTGCCACCAGCTGTGATAACGTGGCCACAGCGCCTTGCAAAAGTATTGGCTTCATTTTTGAGACACAAGACACCAGAGATTCTTGTTTAACTTACGTCCTTTATTGAACTAATAAAATTATATACATTGTTATTTACAAATCGTAGATGGGCACCTTACACGTGCAAAACGAACTCGATAAGCTCATAGCTAAATCACAGCTCCCGAGCCTCCAGTCGAAAATCCTCTCTGGTTCCTGGTCTCTCTCTCTGTGTCTCTCCGTTCTCTCCTCCGGCGAGTCGGCGATCCCCCCTTTATAAAAGCCTCGCGCTCCTGGTGACAATCCGCTAGCCCGCTGACGTCATCTCGCTCCTGACCGCTCTTTCAGCTGTCTTGCCTCCGGCTAAAACGACATCCCAGAGTCGGTTCTCTTTGTCGGCCGCGGTCCTCTTTCAGCTGGACATCTACCCTGCCTCTTGATGGACGGTCTCGTTAACGATGTTTTTCCAAGTTACCTTACCGTAATTGGAGCTGAAAGGCTGCATAGGCCCATCACCCGGTCTTTGTTAGCCTGAAAAATGTACGATTCTCTGGAACAGAAAACATTATTAACAGGTCTTTCTATGGAGATCATCTGCCGCCAAGACAGCTGAACCCCTCGGCCAGTTTGCCTTTTCAATATTGTTCTCCGAACAACACATGAGGAATGGAGGCAATTACGTCTCCCGCACGAAGAATGTGTAGACTACATCACACACACCGCTCAACCTTTCTGCCCATTTTACAGAATAGCACGAAAGGAGTGGAGGTATGTGTCAACAAAGGTTGCCGCTGCTACAAGGTGCTTAAAATAATTTTAAAAAATATTCTTTACTTTAAAACCTTTTTTTATTTTTATTTCATCTCTTATTCTAATTTTGGGATACCAATGTGTATCTATACTTCTATAATCTATACTCTATACTAATATATAAAGAGAGAGCGGATTTTGTATATGGAGGGTAATCTCCGGAACCACTGCACCTATTGGAAAAATTCTTTCACTATTTGAAAGGTACATTATTCCAGATGGACATAGGCTATATATTATGTATATCTGATCACTAGAAAGAAAGTTATGTTGGGCTAAATGTTGAGCTGATGCTTCACCTCTACAACTTTTCCTTTGTCAACCATAGTCAAGTAACCATAGCAACACACCAAACTACATTTTCATTTATTATCAGTAAAACATTTAATATTTTAAAGATCCAAGTGGAAGAGGTATTGATAAATACAAAAAGGATTTTTGAAATTGGCTACGTTTAAGGGTTTATTGAAGAAAATTTCATTTGGAACTACGCTTTTTATTGGATATTTAAGGTAAAAAAAGTTTTACAATTTATTGGCTATCAACTGGAAATTTATTGGCGTAATATTACAGAACTTTATTTAACTTTATGTTTTTGAATTTATGTACAATTTTATGCACAATTTGCGTAAATCGAACTTGAATTATTGAACTTTATTCAAAAATTATTGTGTTTCATTGAAACTGTGAAATTTATTGATTATTTCGAATAGGACTATGTTTGTTCCTTTATAAGTGAAAGAGCATTGCTTCAATTGAGCTCAAATTTTGTATAGATATAGTTGATAGTTCAGATTAAAACATAGGCATATTATTTTTTGAAAATCGGGCCCCGGAGTATTTTTAATTAATGTTTTAATGATTTTGCCCCTAAAAGTTGCTTATTTCGACAGCTTCCATGGCTGTCCTCGCTGATAGCGAGAATATGGGGCAGAGTCGTACCAAAATCGGCACGCGGGTGGCACGATTCAGTGCCTGACGTAGCCGGATTTTTTAATTTTTAATTATAAAAAGAGTTATTAAATTTTTTGTGCCATTTATGGTGCTTTTTTCGTGTTTTTTTTGTGTGTGGACTCTGTAGGGGATAGGCTATGGGGCGGAATCGTATCAAAATCGACATGCGGGTGGCCCCCGGAAACAATTCAGTGCCTGACGTTACAGTTTCCAATAAGAATTTCTTTTGCCATCACCATCAACAAATCCCAAGGTCAAACATACAAATATATTGGACTTGACTTACGGAAAGATTGCTTTACTCATGGACAATTATATGTTGGTCTCTCTAGGTCAGGAAATGCGGAGAATCAGTTTATTTTAAAACCTCAGAAAAACGAAACAAAAATGTGGTATACCATGAGGTTTTAAAATAAATTAAATCTACCTAATATCTACTTAAAATAGATAATTGTTCAACCCGGACAAAGTCGGGACGGGCCGCTAGTATATATATATATATATATATATATATATATATATATATATATATATATATATATATATATATATATATATATAGTATATATATATATATATATATATATATATATATATATATATATATATATTATATATATATATATATTATATATATATATATATATATATATATATATATATATATATATATATATATATATATATATATATATATATATATATATATATATATATATATTATATATATATATATATATATATATATATATATATATATATATATTGGCATTAGTTGCATACATTGACCGTTGTATTTAATTTGAATGTACTGTACTCCGTGGCGAAGTGCGGGTTTTCAGCTAGTTTACCATAAAACTGTGGGCCGTGGTGGCCTTGTGGTACAGCGCGCCGGTTTTCGGTGCTGAGGGTGCTCGGATCGAATCGTGGCGAAGCGCCACTAAAATGCCTCCGTTTGTGTCGTCCCTTTATAGGGGGCAATGCTGGTCCGCCTATATGGCGCCCCCATAATAAAATGGCCAGCAAAAACTGCGGTGAATTATAGGCGAATGTCTTCGCGACAAGTGCCTCCACATTGGAAAAAAACACTGTAAGGCTGTGGTATTTTTAAAGGAAAAAACTCTTATCGGAAGATCAAGTTCTGTTGATATTCAATCCTCTGAAACAGACGCTTCTTAACTTTCGTAGGAAAGAAACCAGTCATCAAATTATGGTGGTAGCGAGCTCATAGTTATATTTTATCTTCAACGAGTCGTTAACTACGTAGTCAGTGAACTGGCAATTATAATTTGTTTCTTGTGAATGGCTTGTCAAGTAAACTGAACTATGATCTTCTTAAAACATCGTGACGTGCATACATACTCACCCGCGCACACACACACGCACACATAGATAATCATAGTTCGGTACTCGACGCATTTCGAAGCCCCCCCCCCCCCAAAAAAAAAAAAAAAAAAAAAAAAAATTGTTTCGGCACTTGACGCTTGCTCGGCATTTGTCCCACTTGCTAAAACCTGCATGAGTGAAGATGGCGCCCCGCATCCTGTACTGGGTGCTCAGAAAAAAATCCCGCATATTTCTCAGGGTACTCTCTTGTACTTTTTCTTTTCATTTCGAGCACTTTCTTTTTCAGCTCTTACAAGCAAGTCATCATGAGTTTGGAACAAGGTTAGTGATACCATTCAGCTGGAAAATAAAAGGAGTGAGAACCACGATAGAACAAAAAAGTATGAGCGTGGTAAATGCGTTTGTGATCTCACTGCAAAGTACAAATTGTCTAGAACAACGACCTCTACGACAGTGGAAAATAACGAGGCTATTAAAGGAAGCAGTGTTACTAGAAGTGTGTTGTAGCTCGAGACTGAGCAAAGGTACACAGACGGCGGGGGAAAAAACTGCTGTACATTTGGATGAAGGAAAAATGATTAGCGGGCGATAGTGTATCAGAGTGAATAATTTGCGATAAAGCAAAACAATAATGCATGCCGATCTGTTAGAACAGTGGTCCCCAACCCCCGGGCCGCGGACCGGTACTGGTCCGTGGATCAAATGGTACCGGGCCGCCCAAGGAACATTAAATTATTTCCATTTTATTTACTGTGGTGTATTTCTCTCGAGTTAGTGCGACTTTGTCGGGTTTGTGCTAATTTATACCTTTGTAACAGAAGAAATCTTGTAACCATTTTAAATTAGTTTATTGTTTATTAAACATTTCAAAATTATGAATTAAAATTGCAGTTATAGCCCCCCTCGGCGGGCCGCTGTAAAATTATCAAACGTTGACCTGTCAGCGGCGATTAAAAGTTTGGGGACCACTGTGTTAGAAGACAAACCTGGAACGAGTGGTGAGAGCAGTTTAAAGTGTTTAAAGCCAGTCATGGATGGTTTCATGAATTTAAAAAGAGATGCAGAAAAGAGGCATTTATAGTGTGCTGAGACAAGGTGAAGCAGTCAGTAAATTTTTAAAAAGAAAGTTGAAAATATCACCTTGACTAAGCTCTAACAAGCCGAAATTTGGACTTGGTTGGGGAACAAACAATGCTTCACATCAGGAACATTTTGAAACGTAAGCAGAAAAAAGTTTCTCTTGATAGGTTTGTAGTGAAACTATCTGAATCTGAGTCTCCAACAGGATTTTGCGGTACACAGAAATACGGCACCTTATGGGAAAAATTCGTTCTGTACTCGTCGTGGCTTCTGGAACCAATTAAATACGACTACTGAGTTACTACTGTATATATATATATATATATATATATATATATATATACAGGGTCGTAAACTATGTTTACAAAATAAGAGGGGTGATAGTACTCATCAAGCCGAACAATATTTTCAAAGGAACCTAGGGCCGCATTACCCTCAGTCTGTCAGAAAAGCGTAAAGTTCAGTATCCAAGTTGAACTTTCGTCACTGGAAAAAAAAAGAAAAGAAACCAAATTATAAGTTGCACAATCCTATTCAGATCAGAGAATGATCCCGCTACTACCCCTTGTAAACACCAGGAGAGATTTTCAGTAAACATCTGTACAGGTATCGTTGATGATTGGCTGGTGGGACCACATCTCTTGCCAGAACGTCTCACCGTCGCAGCGTACCTTGTCTTCCTGGAGCAAGTGCTTCCTGGTTCCTTGCAAGCTCTTCTGCTCACCACACAGAGGGACATGTGGTTTATACACGATGGATCCCCACTACACTTCAGCACCATGGCCCATCACTTCCTGAATGCCACATATCCTGGAAGGTAGATTGGACGTGAGGGACCTGTGGCTTGGCCTCTATGCTCACCGGACCTAAATCTATTACACTCCTTTGGGGGACACATGAAATCATTTGTGTACAGGAGGCACCTATGGACTCAGTGGAAAATCTCGTAGCGAGAAACGGTGTTGCAGCAGGCAAGACGAACACGACACTAGGAGTGTAGGACAGGTGCGAGATGGGACAGTCTTTAATTCGTGGGTGACAACTGTGCAGCGACACCCTTGGACGTCATTTTAAGCATCTATTTTGACTCTTTCTCTGATCTAAATGGGATTGTGCAACTTATAACTTGGTTTATTCTCATTTTTTTTCCATTGACGAAAGTTCAACTTAGACACTTACGCCATGAACTTTACGCTTTTCTGACAGACTGAGGGGAATGCGGCCCTAGGTTCCATTGAAAATATTGTTCGTCTTGATGAGTACTATCTTATTTTGTCGACATAGTTCATGATCACCCTGTATATATATATATATATATATATATATATATATATATATATATATATATATATATATATATATATATATTATATATATATATGTATGTATATGTATATATATATATATATATATATATATATATATATATATATATATATATATATATATATATATATATATATATATATTATATATATATATATGTATGTATATGTATATATATATATATATATATATATATATATATATATATATATATATATATATATATATATATTATATACAGTTGAATCTCGATCGATCGTTCCCCGAATGATCGTTTTCCCGTATGTATCGTTTATTTCACCCAGTCTCGATTAAATTCCATAGAAAACAAGCAAAAACAGATCGCATGGATCGTTCCTCGATCCATCGTTTTCCCGCAATATTCGTTCAGAATATCGCAGCTTTTGTATTAATTTATCGGATCGATCGTTTTTTCATCATAACTGAACCTGAAATATAAATGTCTGAATTGAGCTAAAATGATGCTCTAATTAAACAATGAGCAGATCATTTGAGACACACGTTCTCGTATTTTTGTTCTCTCCTGTTTAGCCTGGTTTCGCGTTATCGTGCCTCTCCCTTTTATTGTTCGTCGTTGTTGTTTCTTAATTCTTTAGACCCTAGAGTATCCTATTTTCGGCAACTCATTGTAAATTCTCCGACTATTCAACATTTATATGTTCCTATATATATATATATATATATATATATATATATATATATATATATATATATATATATATATTATATATATATATATGTATGTATATGTATATATATATATATATATATATATATATATATATATATATATATATATATATATATATATATATATATATATATATATATATATATATATATATATTATATACAGTTGAATCTCGATCGATCGTTCCCCGAATGATCGTTTTCCCGTATGTATCGTTTATTTCACCCAGTCTCGATTAAATTCCATAGAAAACAAGCAAAAACAGATCGCATGGATCGTTCCTCGATCCATCGTTTTCCCGCAATATTCGTTCAGAATATCGCAGCTTTTGTATTAATTTATCGGATCGATCGTTTTTTCATCATAACTGAACCTGAAATATAAATGTCTGAATTGAGCTAGAATGATGCTCTAATTAAACAATGAGCAGATCATTTGAGACACACGTTCTCGCATTTTTGTTCTCTCCTGTTTAGCCTGGTTTCGCGTTATCGTGCCTCTCCCTTTTATTGTTCGTCGTTGTTGTTTCTTAATTCTTTAGACCCTAGAGTATCCTATTTTCGGCAACTCATTGTAAATTCTCCGACTATTCAACATTTATATGTTCCTATCAGCAATGGCTCATAGTTAACCGACCTGCGCGGTTCCTGCTACCCTCTGGCTTTTCTGTTGGCCTTGGGATGGAGGCGTCCTAGTGGTTTTGTTCTAGGGTGTTTGAAGTTTCTGATTATTGCAGTCTACACTGGCCGATGAGGGATTCACCCGGAAGGCAGAACTTCCTGGTGGTCTTATGTCGGACCCCATCCAGTGCAATGGAAAGGTTCTAGTTACAAACGATTCACGTCTGCCGTTTCTTTATACTCTCACACACAATAACCGATACCAAAAATAATTCAATTTGCAACACAGAAAAAAATATTGTTTCCTTGTGGAGAGAAAACCTCAAAAAAACAAACGAAGATTAAAGACTTTTATTTGAATCAAAATTCCTGTGTATCTACGTGTATTTTTTTTTATTATTTTTATCTCGGATTTCAGTACATCTTTGTCATTTTATGTTCAATTACCCTACAGGTATGTATGCATTTATGTATGTGAGTAAATATATTTTAAGGATATCAAACTGTAAGGTATGTTAATAATTTTTTGTTTGTTACCGCATCTATCGTTTTCCCGCATCCATCGTTTAGTTCAGTCGGTCCCTTCGAAAACGATAGATCGAGATTCCACTGTATATATATATATATATATATATATATATATATATATATATATATATATATATATATATATATATATATATATATATATATATATATATATATATATATATATATATATATATATATATATATATATATATATATATATATGCGTGTGTGTGTGTATAAAGTCAGAGAGAAAGAGCTCAGACACAAAGCTAAAATTTTTTTCTGAACAGAGGCGGTGAGTATATTCATACCGAATATAATTCTACATAATTTCGTACCGAAATATAATTTGGATATGTATAAGATGTAAACGTTGTAATGATATATGAATGTCCTTTATTGCAACGATACCCGAACCTCCTGTACGGGTCTTCTCTCTCTCTCTGTATATATATTGGTACTCGCATGGTGAAGTGGCCAACAAATTTTGCAGCGTTCAATGGGCTAGAATGTCCTCTGAGAAAGTACCCTCATCATTAGAAAGAAATAGCATATATACAGTGAAACTTCTCTAGCCGACCAACCCTATTCGACTGCCACCCCTCAAATACGGCAGCCAGTCATGGCTCCAAAAAATGTGGCCGTTTTGAAAAGTGGCCGAAGAAATGTTATTGTTCCATAATATTGGAAGTATGGAGTCTTTAATAGGTTCTGAAGAAAATGTGACCTTTTAGAGGTGTGGCTGTCTAGAGAAGTTTCATTATCTAATACATAAAAATGAAAATTTGTCTGTCTGTCTGCTTGTCTGTAATTGTATAGAAATACACAGTTTAGAAGCGACGATCGAGAAATTTTACATACGGGTGTCGTTAAAATCAGCCGGGGTATCTAAGAACTTCCGGAATCGAAATTAATTACCGTTAATTTTTAATTAATAAACAAAAATTTGAAGGGTGAATCCAGAAATTGTAAGAGACTCACGCTCTTACATTTTCTGGATTCACCCCTCTGGATTCACAGAACAGGGAAGTGATGTAATATTAATAGAAGAGACGGTTGTTAAATATGGAAGATAGATAATAATTAACGAAAAGCATATCTTAATTAAAAATAGTCAAAATCAAGCTAGGTAATCACTACTGTTGGGGTTAATGCATCTCGTTAAGTTGCTATTGTTTACTTTCTGAAATTTTGGTAATTTGGTATATTACATATTGTGTTTGTACTTTATAATACTTACTAGCGGCCCGTCCCGACTTTGTTCGGGTTGAACAATTATCTATCAATTATGTAACATTTATCTATAATTATTAGATATTAGGTAGGTATAATTTATTTTAATACTTCATGGTATACCACATTTTTCTTTTTGCTGAGGTTTTAAAATAAATTGATTCTCCGCATTTCCTGACCTAGAGAGACCAACATATAATAATTGTCCATGAGTAAAGCAATCTTCCCTAAGTCAAGTCGGTACTTTTCTGTTAGCTGGGCGTATTTGGCGTTCGCCCTATTAAGTATCGCCATTGGCGAGAATGAAAAGTCTCCAACATATCAACCCTAGAAAAACAGTTTAATAGATGGACTAAATTTTGAAGAAGCATTGTGACACACAAAACGTTGGAAGAAGATGACAGATAAACGGGTATGAATCATGTGAGAGAATATTATTAAGTTCAGAGACCCAATTATATAACCCCGAAATTAACATGAAGAAAAATTGGAAACAAATTAACCACAAATTTTATTAGCTTTCTTCCCACACAAATAAATAAACACACTTTTAATAGTAACACATTTAATAGTAAAATAAACACACACAAAAAAAAACTTCACCTCATTACAGGGGAGGCCAAAAACTTTTTATATCATTCAGAATTTTTTGAAATGGATCACTTGTTAATCTCCTCCACATAAATTCATCAAGGTATGATTCCAAATGCTGCCGCTCTGTTCCCCGATGTTTTATGTTTCTCCATTTTGCGTTTTCCCACAAACGCTCGATATTTTTGGTATGTATGGCAGTTTCTGGGTCAACAAAAGTGTACTTGTAGTTCACTTTAAAATGGTGGAAACCCTCCTCTTAAAGTTTTGTGGTGCTGTAGCTTTTCCAAGAATCGGAATAAATAGTAGATCCTTCCTTGATATTTTCCTTGGTGGCTGCTAAAAGTACCCTAAGGGATCGGTTTGGTACCGGAATCAGAAAACTTTCACTCGTCTCCCGACAGATACCACCAAATATCCACTATTGCGGGAAAACACGTCCCACATTGCTTTTCCACCTTGAAAACATACTTTCATTTATTTCGACTATCAAATCGGGCCCTCCTTTTTTTTTTTTCGATCACGTTCCACTGCAGAATTAACGCAGACTTCTCGCATATAATTGTTCCAGTCAACAACTGTATTACGAGTATGATTCATTTCCAATTGTTTCTCGCACCATTTTACCGAAGTTAACTCTTCGCTCAAACTGTAAATAAATCTCAAAGCTGTCAAAAAATTAAAACGCGTTGATTGGAACCACGTTTCTTCACGAAAGCTCTTTTTGCTGCGGCAGGTAGAAGCATTACACCGCCATCGAATGTCATTTCTAAAATATAACTTCATTTAATGATTCCTAGCACACGTCTTATTTACAGACAAAATACCTTTTCCTTGGAAAAAACGTACAGATTCCTCTTCCGTTACAAGTAAGTCCCAAATTTTCGTTATGATTGTAATCTCGGTAATAAACTGCACGATTTTGTAGGTTAAAACTGTTGTAAAATTTAAACGCCAGTCTTTTAATTGCTGGAAGAATTTTGTTTAACGCGTAGATCCCGATGAATCACATCATTTCTGATAAAAATAGAGCCTTAATGAATAATTAATATCACTTGCGTGATATTAATCTTTGTTTAATTACCATCGCGAGTTACAATTAATTAAACAAAACAGCTCAAAATGCGACTTACCATATTTGTCGATTTATGACTTGCGCCCGGCTAACGGAAAACGGATTGGATCGTCAAGGTACCAATATATTTGTATGTTTGACCTTGGGATTTGTTGATGGTGATGGCAAAAGAAATTTTTATTGGAAACTGTAACGTCAGTCACTGAATCGTGTCCGGGGCCACCCGCGTGCCGATTTTGGTACGATTCGGCCCCATAGTCTCGCTGTCAGCGAGGACAGCCGCGGAAGCAGTCGAAATAAGCAACTTTTAAGGGCAAAATCATTAAAACATTAATTTAAAAAAACGCTGGGGCCCGATTTTCAAAAAATAATATGCTTGTGTTTTAATCTGAACAGTCAACTATATCTATACAAAATTTCAGCCCAATTGAAGCAATACTTTTTCACTTATAAACGAACAAACATAGGCTTATTCGAAATAATCAATAAATTTCACAGATTCAATGAAACACACTGATTTTTGAATAAAGTTCAATAATTCAAGTTCGATTTACTCAAATTGTGCATAAAATTGTACACACATTCAAAAACATAAAGTTTATAAGTTAAATAAAGTTCTGGAATATTATACCAATAAATTTCCAGTTGATAGCCAATAAATTATAAATCTTTTATTTACCTTAAATGTCCAATAAAAAGCGTAGTTCCAAATATAATTTTCTTCAATAAACCCTTAAACGTTGCTAGTTTCAAAAATCCTTTTTGTATTTATCAATACCTCCTCCACTTGAATCTTTAAAATATTAAATGTTTTACTGATAATAAATGAAAATGTAGTTTGATGTATTGCTATGGTTACTACTTGACTATGGTTGACAAAGAAAATTGGTTGACAAATGTTAAATGTTTTACTGATAATAAATGAAAATATCGTTAGATGTGTTGCTATGGTGGCTTGACTATGGTTGACAAAGGAAAAGTTGTAAAAGCGAAGCATCAGCTCAACATTTAGGCCCTTAACTTTCTTTCTACTGATTAGATATACATAATATATAGCCTATGTCCATCTAGAATAATGTACCTTTCAAATAGTGAAAGAATTTTTTAAATAGGTGCAGTGGTTCCAGAGATTATCCTCCACATACAAAATCCGTTCTCTCTCTTTATATATTAGTATAGATACTGTAATTTACATTATTCGTAATGTTATAATAAGTGATAGACTTTAAAAAGCATAAAAATAAGTATATCTTAACTAAAAAGAATCAGTCTAAACTTTAAGCACAGTTTTGTGAAGTGGGATTCACTCACAAAAACTAGCCCTAACAGAGAAAAATTGTGCAAAAAATTTAAAAGACACTAAAATAAAATTCAAAATTATCCTTACCCACACTCAGGCGGCCACAAAAAGCCTAAAATAATTAAAATCGATCAATAATTAGTTAAGTTATTAATCTTACCGAAATTCAAGATCACGAATGTTTACCTAAAAATGCAACAGCATCAATCATGGCTTGTACTTGGGAGGGTGAGTTAACCCTAACAGAGGAAAAGTGGAGCAAAACCTTAAAGGAACGAAAATATTTCTTTACTGGAGATTTACACAGATTAAAGAATTTAATTGAACTTTTGTGTGATTTATACATTTGTGCGTGTTTACTTATTTTAATTAATAGATTTATATTTTTTAAATCGTTTTATTGCATTCTTTTGAGCTTTATAGAGTAGCAAAGAGTGGCAACACAGGTAGGTTATTTACAAACGATGTACCCATATTCAATAAGTGCTGGAGTCATTTCAAGGTTCTATTGGAAAATTCTGCTAAACATGTAACTTCATCTTTTTTACTGCAATGGTGACAGGCTGAATCTAGCTGAATTCTTAGGAGTTCATTATAAATTTATATATTTTTATATTGGGTTTTCATATTATTGACGCGTATAACACTTCACACGCTTTTTTCAGACTATTTTATTTATACTGTGTTTAATTTTTCATGTAGAGTTCACAAGGCCGAAAAACACTGACATTTTTCCTTTTCAGTTTTTAGTCGTACAATGATGAAAGGCTGAATCTAGCTGAATTCTGAGGAGTAAAAATATACAAAATAAAAATATACAAATTTATAATAAATTTGTATATTTTTATTTTGGGTTTTCATTTTAATGATGTGTATATCATTTTGCATGCTTTTTTCATACTATGTTATTTATGCTGTGTTTAATTTTTAAATAGATTTTGGCAAACGAACATTATTAGAATCCCGGGCATCGTCGGGTACTCCTGCTAGTATATTTTAATGTCTGTGTTAAGCATATATGTTATATAAAATTATAAAGACCAAGTATGACATTTTTTTTGGCGAAATCTACTTTTGAAAATATTAAAACGCTTAAAAATCTTATTTGATTATACTTTCTTATTTGATCATGTGGATTTAAAAACGGGGTTTTTCTCTGCTTTCAAGGATTTTTTTTCTTTTTTTCAATCTTTGTGAGGCAATAAAAGCACGTGTTTTAACTCTGAGATTGACTGAGTCTGTCATCATCTCATTCATGGCTGGGGGTGAAAGAAGGCAGAAGTTGAGATGTCATTATTCAGTCTAAGCACAAGGTTGGCGTTTAGAATGTTTGTTTATTCATTTGTTTCCTTTTTTGTTTTGTTTTGTTGGCATTTAGAAGTATTACACAAAGAAAATTTTAAACAGTTTTACAATTTTTTATATTTAACCGTGTGACGAACCTTATTTACAATTCCTTCTTCAATCGTGGCTGACATTAGGTGCATATAAAGCAAAGACTTCACGATTTAAAATTATATACAATCTTAACACTGATAAAAGAACTTACACAGAGGAAGAAATTTAAAATGATGAAAGTGTTATTCCTTTTTTTTCTGTAATGGATTATAACATTAATTTTGAAAACATTCTAAGAAAAAAAATCCAGGTAAGTCTCTTCTAACGAAACTACCTCAGGTTATTAATATAGGATTACTTATCGTTGCCTACATCTTTTGTATATATATATATGTATCTACATATATGTACGTTTGTATAGACATTTACATATATGTATGTCAAAATTTTGACGCATTTTTGTACTATTCTGTTTAACTGTTTACTGCTTATCCAAGCGATACAGACTGGGTTTGGCACGCTGCCAAAACTAAAACTCGCGGAGGACGGACGGACGGTTTTAGCGTCTGAAATTTTGCTTTCCGGAGTACCGTTATGGAGGAACGTAATCCTACGTTAAAACGAGTGCAGTTGTATAAATTACATTCATGATACATAAATTACAAAGAAATCAATCTTTACCTAAATAAATTTTTTAAAAGTAATATCAGTACAAAAGATTCGAATACTGATACAAAAAATTCGATGCACCGAAGAAATGTCAGATAAAACTTTGGTAAGTTTGCTCACGAGTTTCCAGCTCTGCCAATGCACTAGCCAGATCCATTTAAACCGAGCATCCTCAAGGGTGACAAGAGGGGGGGGGGGCACACCCTCCTCCCAACTCTATAAACAACATGATTTTCCGTTTCATAGATTTATCGTGTGTATATCTGGCTTAGATACGACAACATTCAGTGGAACTTGTCGGGACTCGAACAGAGCACCCTCAGTACCGAATCCCGAACCACTAAATCACTCCGGGTCCTTGCTCACGAGCTCTCCCCGTTTACGTAGCTGACTTTGAATGATTATAGAACGTCTATCATCCTTTTATTGCATAATATCGTAGTGACACTTATGCAGATTCCGTGAATCCTGCACGAGGAAAAAAAAAATCCCAATTCCTAAGAGCGTCCGACCTTTTCCATCTCTGGACGTCGTGCCAAAAGTAAGGTATGTCTGCCAGGGGGTTCTCCGGGATGTGTTCGTTTCTAAATCCAACACCTGAATTCTTGATTAATGTCCTGGAATAAATGTAGATTATGCCGTTGCTCTTCTTAAATTAACATCTTTTAGGACCTTCGAAATGGATGAGCATTTTAAATACGGCCCCATATTGTACGCATACACGTTTACTTCTACAGGCACCTGATTTATATTTAAACACATTGAAATCACGTATACACTTCAATGTGCTGCATGGAGATATATGAAATTATTTTAACCGCAATCTAACGATTCGTTTTTAGGGGAGAAAAATAAACCACCTCAGAGTTTTCGATAAACCTCCAGTCTGTAGATTAAAACAAAAAAAAAAAAGTTTGATCCCCTTTGTTCTTGTGAGCATGGATCTAAAGATATATATATTTTTTCTCTATTGCCAATCACTGTTTATTTTGGGAAGTAAATGAGACTTCAGTCTGGCAGACAGGTTGCCGTATCCACCATGCCTGAATAACGACCTCATGAAGTCTGTTAAAGATACAGATGTAGAGGGACGCACGCTGGTCGAAGAAATGGAAGCATTAAAACATATTCTTCCTTCTTCCTGATTCGGATATTCCTCAGATATTCTAGAATGCCCTGCTACGAATGGCAGAGCTGACGGTTTTCCAAATGTATTTCTATCTTTAAGGATATTTCTAACAATTCCTGTAACCGTAGCGTTGGGGGAAAGAAGCTTTTCTAGATTAAAATTAATAAAGACATACTTAAAGTTAACAATACCGCGGGAGAGATTTAGCCTTGCAATATTCTCTATAAATCGGGCAGAAATGAGGAAATTACAATTTGATCAAATCATAAATGATTTCACTGATTAAAAAAAAAAAAATCTAGAAAAGTTTGTAAATACGTTTTTTTCTGCAAATAAAATCTTTGTAGTCTAGCTACTATTTAGTTTTTATTTTCTTATAAATTTATATATATATATATATATATATATATATATATATCCTAGCGGACCCGACAGACGTTGTGCTGTTCAAACGTTGTAAATTCAAAAATCATAAAATTATTTAGTAAACTATAAATTGTTTGGACCGTTTTGATGAAAAAATATGTAAAAAAAATTATTTTTAAAAACACTACACCACCACGCGTACAATTATCACAACTCGACCTATCTTAAAATTAGCAAGAATGTGGACGAAATTTCATTAATATGGACATTAGTATGACTAATCAATGAGCTGTTCAATACTTCATAAGTTGCATAGAATCAAATGAGAATTGACAATTTAAATTTGTAGGTTAAGTTAATTGTTATTCAATGCACGTGTATACAGCATTAAAATTCATGAAAATTAAAAAAAAAATTCTGAAACGTGATTGCAGCGCTGCCTACCGGATCCATTTGTGTACCTAAATTAACCAAAGATCAACAACAACACATAAATAAGTAAATTAATTAAAAATACATTTTCTATCGGATCAAATTGTGAATTTAAACCATTCTCGAATCAACTTAATCGCACACACAAAATGTCATTAAAATCAGTCCAGCCGTTTAGGAGGAGTTCAGTGACATACACACGGACAGAAGAAATATATATATAAAGATACAGTAACCACCGCTTATAGTGATCAGTGGTTATAAGAATCAACCGTTTATAAGAATCAATATCGCAAAAACAAAAACAAATGTATTATTTCCATGTTAAAATTTCCGCTTTAAAGAATCAATCCACCGGTTATAAGAATCAGTTTGCAATCTTCGCCTTCCTTTCATTTTTCCAAAAAATGCCACTTGAACTCTCAAAAGGTACGAAATTCTTTCTTAAGTTTTTGAAAAGAAAGATTGATAAAACTTTGGGGTGGAAATCAGTCTTAAAATACTTTCCTTTAGACATAACGTAAGTTTCTCCTTCTACGTTTTTGCTAAACACTGTCTTATTAGCTTTACCCAGGGGCATCTAACCCGCCCGGGTCCGATTTCACTTTTCTCCAGACAGGCACTCCTTTTTTCACACCACTTACTTCCTGGTTGCGGATTTCTGGACCCTGAAACACATAAATCTTCCGCGAAGTGTCCACCATCACTTACGCAAACGGGACAGTGGATTCAGCACTTCAAACAGTGAAACGTAAACGGATCCATTTTGCTGAATCAGATGAACCAGATGCTGAATCAATCGTTTCACGGTTTGATTCAGAATCAAACCGTGAAACGTAAGCTATAAAGTGAATCTTCGTCTGAGACTGTAATAATCATACGTCGCTAGTATTCACTTTAGTTTTCTAACAAAATTGCCAGTTAGTGTTAGAACTTTTTGATAGTCGAATTCAAATATGATAAAAACAAGGAAAAATCTTAGTTTTTCTGAAAAACAGAACTTGTTAATTAGATATGATGCTCTTCCAAAGTGTAGTCAAAGAGAAGATGCCTCTTGTTGATTTTATAATCATGTGTTGTTACTTATAGGTCTAGAAATTGAGTTATAGTATTTGTTTAGAAATTGAGTATTTTTAAAATTATAAAAAATAATTTTAATAAATGATAAATAACGTAAATTAAAGAGTATTTAATGGTAAATTGTGTATATATGTGCCTGTGTGTTTATATATATGTACAAGTATATATTTGTGTATGTGTGCCTGTCCAAAGGGAAGTTTCGGTTATAAGAATCAACCGCTTATAAGAATCAAAAACAGTAATAACAAACGTGATTCTTATAAGCGGAAATCACTGTATATATATATATATATATATATATATAATATATAGAAATGAATGTTTGTCTGTCTGTAATTGTATAGAAATCCACAGTTTAGGAGCGACGATCGTGAAATTTTATATACGGGCGTCGTTAAAAACAGCCAAAGGTTTTAAGAACTTCTGGAATCGAAAACAATTACCGTTAATTTTAAATTAATAAAAAACCAGGGTGAATTTTTGAAGGGTGAATCCTGAAATGGAAGAGCCTCCCAGCCGTCCATCAAGGGTGAATCTAGAAATGTAAGAGCCTCACAATTTTAAAGGCCGACATGTTAGGTTTACTGAACAGCGAGAAGCAAAAACTATAGAAAAATAAATACAATCAAAAAGCTTCAAGTCATATATTAAACCCGAATAATAAATGAAAATAATAATCTTTCAAATCAGAATTTATACTCTAAAATGTATATTTTAAGACATTTCGAATAACGATCGTCGTTTTTATCGTCGCGATATTTTGTAAACACACGTTCTGTGTTGCCATTTTTATTTCAGAAGTTTCTTATTGAAAGGAATTAATGTGTAGCAAATGCGTTAATTATTTCCTTACTGAAAATATAGACAAATTAAAGAATAAAAATTTTTTTTTGTTTAATTTATACAATTGTGTGTGTTTAGTTATTTCAAGTGACCATTTAAAGTGGGCTTGGCATTTTTCCACTAGCCTGAAAAATCAAATTAATATTGAATTATTTAATTTTTTTTTTGCTCATCGTTAACCGTAACTGATAGGATTGTTTACATGTGAGCGTGTTTAAAACGGACAAATATTGCTGCAAAAGTAAAAATCATGAAGCGATTTAGCAATGGCATTTGTCAAATGTACAGAAATTGAAAGAAAATAGCATAGTTTTAAGTGAGACACAGGGCCGCCCAGAGACGGGGGCAACTGGGGCACTTTGCCCCAGGCCCCCAACGGTCGGAGGGGCCCCCAAATTTTTTAAAAATTATTTATTAGATTTCCTCCGAAAAAAATTCTGAAACTTGTACCGTACTTAAAAATTTAAAATAATCTCCTGAAAAAAGGCCCCCCCCCAAAAAAAAAAATAAATAAATAAATAAATAAAAATTATTCGATTAATCAGATTTCTTGGGGCCCCCAACAGAAGTTTGCCCCAGGCCCCGTAAAGTCTCTGGGCTGCCCTGGTGAGACATATACTCCAAAAGATTGATTCTGAGTGATGGCACCTATTTCAAGGAAGAATCTGAATTTTTCAATTTACCCCAGAAAATAGAAGATGTTGTTGAAATCCCAAATTATGTCATTATAGATGTGAATATGTTATCCACTTTGATTACAAATCTGATGTGCAGCAAGTGCAAAACAAATTCATTAGGTGCTGTTTTAGAGGAGAGCTGTGGATTTTTAGACAAAATTTAAGTTGTTCCATTGGCTGTACAGAAATTGAAAGTGAGAAGATTGATTCAGAGTGATGGCACCTTACAGCAATCATTTGATATTAGTATGCGAATGTTCAAGCTCTATTGAGTTTCGTGCGAGGCTATTCAGCTCTAGAAGTTATTTGTATGTATACAAACATGCATTTGATGTCAAGCAGAATTTTCAAACGTTACAAGAAACTGTTGCATGAATCAATAATAGTTTACTGAGCAAAAAATATGTATCAAATCAGACATGAGGTTTGAAAGGAGTGGTGTTTCTCATGATAATGCTATTGCAAACATTGGTGTTTCTTTCGATGGTACCTGGCTTACCCGAGGACATCCATCTCAAATTGGTGTTGGTTGTGTCATTGATATATTAACAGGTTATGTCATATATTAGAAGGTGATGTCGAAGCACTGCACTGAGTGTGAATATGCTAAATTTGATCTCTGAGAGAAATCTGCAGAATATAATATATGGTAGGAAAGTCACAAAACTTCATGCAGCATCAACCACACTGGTTCATCAGGAAATTTTTTATGTTAAAACATGTTAGCAATGTATTACATATGCATTATTTTGTACGTCAAATATAGTTGCACATTAATTTTATACAAATTTGTGGTATGACTTTCTCAAGTAGCATGATTTATTTTTTCTTGATGTTATCTTTTTCTTAGCTGTCATATTTTGAGAACGTTATAACTTTATTAGGAACAGCTTTGTCAAACGCACCTCCGTTGGCGAAAAGTTTGCATCAAAAATTTTTTGTGCCAACGCACCTCCGTGGTGCCAACTTTTTCCAATTCCGCACACCTTTTAGTCGTAAAGTGTGAATTGTAAACAAAAAAAAATCAATAGCGACCAAGAAATAACAAATAAGTTGAAAACAAGCTTACTGCTGGCTGTATTAAACTTTCAAAAATATTACAGAAATCCCCAGCCGGTTATTTGTAGCCGTAAACTCAAATTCTCCACACACAAACATTTGACACACCTGTTTCTCATAAAATACAAATTAAACAACAACCTCAATTCAATCATGTCACTCATTTTGCCACAAACTACACTCTAGAACATGGGTGGGCAGACTTTTCCAGGGTACGGGCTACTTCTAATTTTTTCAAGGTGTTGCGGTCCACCCAGTGACGTAGGTGTGGCGAGCCTAAAAAAAAAACGGCCTACAATATTTATTATAACTTAATAATAAATACGGAATATGTACTTACCTACAAAACTACAAAAAAAAATTAACTCTTTTAAAACCGCGTTTAAAGAAAATCGCGTCGGTGTTCCATACATATGTTTCTTTTAGTATGCGCGTCTTAGGTCTTAGTAAAAGCGGTCACCTCAAAATGTCTTGGTGGTCCACCGGTCGATCGCGATAGACTTAATGCCCACCCCTGCTCTAGAAGACACAAAACAACATTTCACTTGAAAGGGTGAAAATTCATGAATCTAATTTCGGGAAAAGGAAATTACCGCTGGCTGTATTAAACTTCCAAACACATTACAGAAATCTCCAGCTAACCTCAGTTAGTAAATAAATTTCCTACATTACAAAATAGCAATAATGCATGCGCGAAAAAAACCACAGCATAAATGGCAAAAATAAACAAACAAAATACAAAACATACTCAACCCTTCGCTAATGTTAAAAAATTAAGAAAACAATCAAAATTATAAATCTCATTATTTATTATTAAATTTAAACTCTCAATCTAATTACTGCCATAACCGCACATGACTAAATCCGCCCCCCCCCCAAAAAAAAAAAAAATCTCGCCAAAATCGCATGGTTACCACGCCATACACAAAATAGCCAAAATTGGCAAGAAGGTGCGTCTGACAAAGCTGTACCCTTTTTTAAAAATTTAGATAGAGATATAAAAAATTTTAAATATTATAATTTTCATATTATTGATGTGTATAACATTTCACATGCTTTTTTTATACAGTGTTTAACTTTTCATGCAGAGTTCGCAAGGCCAAAAGACACTTTGATATTTTTCCTAATCAGCTTTTAGTGTTAGAATGATAAAAGGCTGAATCTAGCTCAAGTCATATATTAAACCCGAATAATAAATAAACATAATAACCCGAATACCAAATTTAAGTCAGATTTTATACTCTAAAATTTATATTTTAACACATTTCGGTTACCACTGTTGTTTGTAAACACTCGATCTTCGTTGCCATATTCATTTCAGAAATTTCTCATTGAGACAATTTTCAGTTAATGCGTGTTTTCAAACGTGAAATATACGATGTTCTGTAAATGCCCCGTAAATACTTCTATACTGGAGATTTAGACAGATTAAAGAATTTAAATACACTTTTGTGTAATTTATGCATTTGTGTGTATTTAATTATTTAAGTTAATAGATTTGTATTTTTTAAACGTTTTATTCTTGCATTCTTTTAGGAGTTTATAGAGTTGCAGTGAGTGGCAACACCGGTGTGTGGTTTTCAAACGATTTTAGCTTTTTCTGGAAATTAGCGTAACATTAGGTTCTAAAACAATAATCGTTTGGAAGGTTTTTATTTATATTATTACCATTAAAATGTATATCACTATCTTTATAATATATATTATTATCTTTATATCGTCTGCGGAGCGTTAGCTTCATGAGCAATCGGTATTTTCATATGGTTTTTCATTTACGCATAAAACAGAAAATTAAAATGTCACCAAAAATAAACAGGCTAGATTTCATGGAAATAAAAGCAATTTCCCAAGGAATAAGTTGGAATAAAACATTATCGGCCCCCAGAAAATAAAATATTATCGGCCAGTCAAAGAATTAGAAGGTGCAGTTTTTGTTTACAATTCAGTAAGTTCTGAGAGTCATTTCATGATTCTATCGGAAAATTCTGCTAAACCTGTAACTTCAGCTTTTTTGCTGCAATGCCAGGCTGAATCTAGCTGAATTCTGAGGAGTTTATTATAAATTTATATATTTTTATATTGGGTTTTCATGTTATTGATGTGTATGACATTTCACATCCCTTTTTTATACTATGTTATTTATACTGTGTTTAATTTTTCATGCAGAGTTCACAAGGCAAAAGACAATTTGACATTTTTACTTTTCAGCTTTTAGTGGTACAATGATGAAAGGCTGAATCTATGTAAATTCTGAGACGTGTACATTTCACATGTTTTTTTCCTATGTTATTTATACTGTGTTTAGTTTTTAAGTTGACTTTGGTTAACAAACATTCATATTGAACCCCGAATCAAGAAACGAGAAACATAGTTTATGAAGTAACTTTGAGGTAATATGTGGATCAGTTTAACTGAAGAGAGATTTATATGGAGTTTAATAAGGACAGGATGTTTCTATTATTTCTACAGAATCTTGCATTTATGGTGCGTGTAGCCCAAATTGCAGATTTCTGTTAATTTTTTTCGTTAGTCAGTGCCTTTAACCAATACTTTAATATTTTATTATTTTATTTTTTTTGGCTACAGAATCCTGCATTTATAGTGCGTGGAGCCCTAATTGCAGATTTCTATTAATTTTTTCATTTGTCAGTGCTTTCTACCTATATTTTAATGCTTTAATTATTTTGCAACAGAATCTTGCATTTATGGAGGTATTTATATGGACAATTTGGCATTTTTACTTTTAAGCTTTTAGTGATTTATTATAAATGTATATATTTTATAATATTTATACTGTTATTAATTCTATGTTATTTATACTGTGTTTAGTTTTTAAATTGAATTTTGTTAAATTTAGACAATTTGACATTTTTACTTTTAAACTTTTAGTAGTAGAATGATAAAGGCTGAATCGGTTCACACCCCGTTTCGCCGACACTGACATTTCCTTCCCCCTCTCGTTGAAAAATTTCCCAAAAAGAGGAAAATCATCAACCCCGTTTCGCCGACACAAAAATGCCTTCCTCCTTCTCGTTGACAAATGTTTATTTACAAACTACATTATACACACTCATAAAGAATAAATCTAGATGTCTTAAGGGATGGTGGACTTTCATATTACCAAAAATCGAACAAATATTGGAATATTTTGGGGGGTGTATTAATATTTTTAAAATATGTAATTATTGGAATAAAATGCATTTAAAATATATAATGAAAAGTAAAATGAAAACTTTTAGAAAAGTAAATATTAAAGATAGGTGAAAAAAATATCTTTTATAGGGCTTTTATCAAAATGAGTCATTTCCAGATTTGCAAGTCTTTGAAATGCTCCTTGCGTCACAATTTTTGACGAAATTTTATAAAATTTACAATAAAGACTCCTGTTATACATTAAAATAAAATTATGTATCCGTTTCAGGTTTCGACATCATTAAGATTATCAAAGTTTAACTTAAGTGTAGAAATGCACAAAAATTTCACAAAAATTCAGTGTACAAGCACAAAAATATTTCCTAAAAATTGACTATTCAATGAAAGCACAAAATAATACTTAACTTTGTTCAAAATGTATTTATAAGTAATACTAGCTGAAAACCCGTACTTTGCTATGGAGTACACTTAAATTAAATACAACAGTCAGTGTATGCAATTAATGCCAAAATATGTATAAGTATATTTATAATAAATACAACGATCAATGTATGCAATTGATGTAAAAAATAAAACGAAATATTTATTTATAGAAAAATTGTAACGGATATTTTTATAGACAAAATAATGTAGAAGAAAATATTCAAATTAAATCTAATTGAACATATTAAAGAATATAGTACAGTTAAAATAGTACAGTTTGAGAAACAAATCTTCTACTGTATTTTAATATTTTTTGGATAATTTCTAATCGTCTGACAAATTAGCCAAAAAAAAATAAATATTTTTTTGTCTATTTCTTTATTATGCATGTGACGATAAATTAATTTAAAGTACCGGGAAAAGAAATCACGTGATCAGCATTTAATAAATTTAATCCTTAAAATTAATCTTTGAAAATTCACCAAAAATCAGAAATGGGAGGTATAGAGTAAGTAGCTCACTTCTACCCAGACTTGGGTGTATATAATTTGAAGTGGCACTCTATTTGAATTTGAAACAAACACAGTTTATACATGAAACAATGTTTATTGAATTCGTTGCACATATAATTGGCTTTTACAGCAATAAGCATACGTACTACTTGTACGGAATATATATAATATCATTCAATAGAAATACACATTTCGAATACTCACAAACAGTAAGTCAAACCAGCAGTACTGCCACGTAAACTTCGGGCCCCCTAAGCACTAGCGCAGGATAACACCTTTTCAACCTTAACCACCTTTTTTCCTTAATGACGCTGCATGGTATTTATACTAAGCGCGTATGCCGAAATTAGCATATCTAAAGCAGCTTCTTTAATTCATTCACTCAAAAGTTCGAATCTTGTGTATACCTTACACTGGCCTCCCTCGAAAAAAAAAATTAGGTAACTGAGGTCTGAACGGCTTCAGTTAACTAATTGAAAACGCGTACTGGTCTGACTTTTTACATAATGGGTGGCAAAATCAAAAAACCTTCCACACGTTGTGTGGAGGAAAAACGCCACTACCATTTTACAAAACTAACCCCGAAGGGTCCAGGTGATACCATCAAACAGTGGATTTGCAGAGTTGCGGATACTGGGCTGGCCAACTGCGCCCTAGAAGATCTATTTTATTAAAAGTGTCAACACAATTGCACAGCATGACATTTCTTGACTGTTTGTATCTGCTCTCCCCCAATTTATAATGCACATGTGTTATGATTTGTGAAGTTAGTATGTTAGTTAGTTGTTATCTGTAGTTAGTATGTATTTTTTTTTTCAGTGGCTCACCCCTTCCCCTCAAAATGTTTACACATTATATATAATGGGGAATTTCAAACCAATTTGGTTCGGTTTTATTAAAGGGTGGGAGTTAGAATAAGAAAGTTGATACAAGACTTGTTCCCCATGAATGCAGCAACTTCCTTGCACCAGTCTGTCCAATCCGTGGAACCTCTCTTGATGGTCGCAGTCCTAGTAAAGGGGTTCATTGACCGTGTGGGCATCCTTCGTGCAGCAGGTCGTTGGTCCTGAGGCGCTGGTCCGGCTTGACGATGGACAGGAGGTCTCTTGGGAGGAGGCCAACCTTGCTGGGCGGCTGATATCTTGCATTTCCTGTACTTATACAAAGGAGCTTTAAAACTGAAATTCCTCCTTTTGATAACCTTGTGTACCTTATCAGCGACGCATTCATCCTTTGATGGAGATTTTGTAGTGCACACTTTATTTTTCTTCGTACTTTTGCTTGTATCGGTATTAGATTTTAATGCAGATTCTATTTTGTCAAATTTATACGCCGCACCAACGTGTTTAGTTACTGGCTTTATCTCGCTGCTTATGTCATGTTTTTCAACAACCTGACTCTGTTTTTCGTATTTGTGCTTATACGACTTCTTGTTTACCGCCTTAATTACTTCAGTATTAGCAGTTTTAATGCTGGAACCTGAAGGCCCTTTTTCACGTTTTTTATCCCCCTTAACTTTAGTTTTATCCTCTTTTGACGAAAAAGTCTCTTTGAAACTTGCGACATCAGAATCGTTATCATTTAAACTCTTTAATACTGCTTCAGTTTTAGGAAGATTAAGCTTTTCGTACTCGTGCGTTTTAATGCAAACTGCGTCTATAACTTCCGAAGCATCAGCTAAACTACTTACAGTATAACTCTGTGTCAACTTTTCATCCTGATTCTCAGTCTGGTTTTCATGTACTTTATTTAAAACCATATTATCAACCTGGCCTACAGCATCCTCATTCGGATGGAAACTTGAAATAATATTGTAGCGAATCTAAGGCTTAGCTGTCGTGGCACAGGCGTAAGGTGTTTGGCTGCGGTTCTGAAGGTGATGAGTTCGAGCCCCGCTGGATGCAAGTTGCTTTTCTTCAAATTGCCTTTGTTATCATTTCTCGTTTTATTCAGAATGTTCTAATATGCTAATTTATTGTATGCTAATTTATTATATGCTAAATCTAGTTTCTACCGTTCCAGAAAGTTCGGTGACTGTATATAAGTCGAGCTAGCGTTCAGTTCAGGTTGAATAAAGTTCTCTAGTGCAGCTCTCGCATTGATTTCCTGTGATATAAATTCGAATCTACGCGACATTTGTGGTGGAGGCGCCGGGTACTACGATAGGTACGACGGAAGATCTACGCAGAAGCCAACGGTTACGAGGACTCTCGCCTGAGTTTGGCTTGTTACCAGATCCTAGAAGAGGTCCGAGAAAAATGCCTGAGGGAAACGAGACCGAGCCAAAGGTTCCAAATGATGCCAGCCCTGCTCCATTCAACATCGCACAAGTGCCGTTCCTTACATACCAGTTACCCCGAAATCCGTGCCTCTTCACCGGAGATGACCTACAGGATGCCAGCAGGTGGCTTAAAGACTTTCAACGAATCGCCACGTATAACCGTTGGGATGAACAGATGTGCCTAGCGAATGTCATCTTCTATCTTGCCGGAACGGCCCGACAATGGTTTGATAACAATGAGCACACTTTTACTAATTGGGCCACGTTTAAGCAATCCCTAGACAATACTTTTTGCCGAACAGACGATATGCGGCGCCAAGCTGAAAGGCTGTTGTTCTCACGTGCGCAACATACTGGGGAGACATCTGAGTCGTACATTCAAGATGTGCTTGCTCTGTGCCAAAAAGCTAATCCCGACATGCCAGAAGACGAAAAAGTGGCTCATCTCATGAAAGGAATTTCAGAGGACTTATACCAGATCCTGTTGGTTCAGGACTATAACACAATCGATGCGTTTGTAAAACGCTGTCGCCAGATAGAAAGCCTTCGAAGAAGACGTATCGTCCGCCCAGTATTCCAGAGGCTACCTAATGTCTCTACAGCGTCGGCAGTAACGGAAGTAGGAGACATAGGATCGATGGTACGTGCAATTGTCAGGGAAGAACTGCAAAAAATCTTGCCCGAAGCCCAAGGTTACATTAGCGAACAACCAAGTACACCAAATGATGTCGCATCTGTGGTAAGGGAGGAAGTAATGGAAGCCCTAGCACCGCTCACAGGTCAAAGAAGACGCATCACCAATTCGCGCCCCTCAGCTCCAGTTAGGCTTCAGCCAAGGCGTGAAGCTAGGGTCAACAGTGTTCCAGAGCGCAAAACGGACCTGTGGAGAACTTCTAATAATGTACCCCTATGCTATCACTGCGGACGTCCAGGACACGTACTGAGGTATTGCAGGGAAAGACGACGGGTATTTGCAAATGCAAAAGCCGCTAGAATATCCAACCCCCGACAGAACATGGATCCTACAAGATATGGAGCCTTTTCTCAACGTGATATGGACGCTGACTCTTTATACAGCTTGGACGACAATAATGTGCACCCCACATCTTCCAGTTTTAGAAGCGGTTCACCCTACCCTCGCCGCTCCTTCAACCGCCGACAGTCGCAATCTCCTGTACGCCGCTCTAGCCAATCGCCCCGCCGACTCAGGGAGGAAAACTAACTCCAGCGACCTGGGCAGGAGGTGAGGCCGCAGATGAAGAAAATCCTCCGACGTATACTACCACCAAGTTAAAGAGGAACACCACCTATGTCACAGTAAACGGACAATGTGTGCAAGCCCTCGTAGATTCAGGTGCTGATTATTCTGTCATATCTGAAGAATTGCGCAGAAAATTGAATGCGCCTATGTTTACTGAGAGAGGACCTATATTGAGAACTGCATGCGGAAAACCTGTAGTTGCCTCAGGATGCTGTGTATTAAGAATCAACTTAAATGAGAATGCAAAACCGTTTGAATTTCTTGTTTTCCCGCAGTGCAGCCACCAAATGATACTTGGATGGGACTTTTTTCGCGCCACTGATGCCATCATAGATTGTGGAAACGAAAAGCTTCAACTTGCCGAAATCCTTCCAGAAAACGTGGAGTCAAGTAGTTCAGATTGTTTTTTGTTTGCCGCAACAGATTACGTAATTGGAGCAAAGTCAGCAAGGCAAATATGCGCTATAAATCTAGTCATTATGGAAGCAGATAAAGCTCTAATTATTGGCAACAAACTTCTAATGTGTGAAAGAGAGCTATCTATACCAGCTTCAATTATTAACGTTGAGAAGGGCTGCTGTAATCTATGGGTAACGAATTTCTCTCGACGACCTCAGTTGATACCAAAAGGGATGAATATAGCCAGCTTAATCACCATAGCCGACGGCGCCATTTGTTTTCTGAGGGATAGAGATCGAGAAGGTGCCAGGGAACACAAGTCCAGAGAAAGATTAACTCGGGACAAATTAAAAGAAATTGTAGATACTCAGTTGACTCCTGTTGAAGATGGCGAGTTATTAAATCTGCTGGAAGAATGTAGTGACATTTTCGATGTAAATGGAACATCGAGGAAGCCCAGATGCAACACTGTGAAGCACAAAATCTACACAGGGGACACCTCCCCAATCAAGCAAAGGCCCTATCGTATTTCAGCCACTGAGAGACGTGCGATTGAAGACGAAGTACAAAGAATGCTAAAAGAAGACGTGATACAACCATCAAACAGTCCTTGGTCGTCTCCAGTCGTACTTGTAAAAAAGAAGAATGGCGAGTGGCGTTTTTGCGTAGATTACAGAAAATTGAATAAGGTCACTAAGAAGGACGTCTACCCGCTACCACGCATCGATGACGCATTGGACTGTCTAGCAGGTGCGAAAATGTTCTCAATTATGGATTTAAAATCGGGCTACTGGCAAATAGAGGTTGATGAGAAAGACAGAGAAAAGACAGCCTTCGTAACATCAGATGGTCTTTATGAATTTAAAGTCATGCCGTTTGGGTTATGCAACGCTCCAGCTACCTTTGAGCGAATGATGGACACGGTACTACGGGGTCTCAAGTGGAATACCTGTCTTTGCTATCTAGATGACATCATTGTCTATGCGCCGAATTTCTCAGAACACCAAGTACGTTTAAGAAAAGTTTTGAAATGCATCCAAGAGGCGGGACTGACACTTAATTTTAACAAATGCTCATTCGGCAGGAAGAAACTGACGATATTGGGACACCTGGTTGATCAACATGGGATATATCCCGATCCGCAAAAGATAGCTGCTGTAGAAAATTTCCCTGTTCCGGAAAATATCACCGACGTCCGAAGTTTCCTGGGCTTGTGCTCGTATTACCGACGATTTATTAGGCACTTCGCTGATATTGCTAAGCCCCTACAGGAATTATTGAAGAAAGATGCAAAATTTTCGTGGAGCACCGCACAAAATGAATCTTTTTCATCACTCAAAAAATTACTGACAAGTGGCCCTGTTTTGGGACATTTCCTCCCAAATGCGGAAACGAAAATACATGCAGACGCTAGCGGCTATGGCCTCGGTGCCGTGCTAGTACAGGTCCAAAATGGTAAGGAAAGACCAATAGCTTATGCTTCCAGGTCCATGTCACCAAGTGAAATAAACTATTCCACGACCGAAAAAGAGTGTCTTGCTGTCATCCGGGCGATTAGTAAATTTAGACCTTATCTGTTTGGAAAACCCTTCACCATCGTAACAGATCACCACTCTTTGTGCTGGCTCGCCAACATAAAGGATCCCTCGGGGAGACTTGCACGATGGGCTTTGAGGCTGCAGGAATACGACGCTGACATCGTGCACAAGAGTGGTCGGAAACATTCCGATGCCGATTGCCTATCAAGAAAGCCTCTTTTCGAAGCAGTAGCCGAGAACTGTGATGAAATCCCCTTCTTTGCGTCCATCACAGATTACCGAAAAGAACAACTAAAAGATGATCGGTTGAAGTCCATAATTAAAACCCTGAAGAGGAGTGATGGATTCCACAATTATCAAATGAGAAACGGCGTGCTATACAAGAAAAACTATGATCCGATGGGACGACAATGGCTCTTGGTGATACCGAAACAACTCCGCCTCGATGTCTTAAAGAGCCTCCACGACGCTCCAACCGCCGGTCATCTCGGATTTGCCAAGACGTACGACCGAATAAGGCGAAAATACTATTGGCCCGGACTGTATGGCAGCACGCGTAGATATGTGTCTCACTGTCGAGAATGCCAAAGACGAAAATCGCCACCTCAACTTCCACCAGGGCAACTTCATCCAATAAAAACTCCTGATGAACCATTTGCCAAACTTGGAATAGATCTCCTCGGACGCTTTCCAGCTACTCGAAATGGGAACAAGTGGATCATTGTTTGCACAGATTACCTGACGAGATTCACAGTTACAAAAGCATTACCAACTGCTGAGGCCACAGAGATCGCCAAATTTATAGTCGAAGAAATCATACTAAAGCACGGAGCTCCCAGGGAAATGATAAGTGATCGGGGACGCTCATTCTTATCCAACCTTGTGAAAGACATCAATCAATTATGCCAGACGTCTCATCTTCTGACGACCGCTTACCACCCACAAACCAATGGTCTCACAGAAAGATTTAACAAAACATTGGCAGACATGCTGTCGATGTACGTAGACGTTGAACAAAGAAATTGGGATACCATGCTACCCTTCATGACTTTCGCTTACAATTCAGCAAAACAAGATACTACCGGATTCAGCCCATTCTTTCTCGTCCATGGTAGAGATGTCCAGACTCCTCTTGACGTAATTTTTCCACACAACCCGGAGAACCAAGACGATAGTTATGCACAACAATTGATCACCAGAGCTGAGGAAGCTAGACAGCTTGCTAAAATCCATATCCTCGACGCCCAAGCAACTGACAAACAACGATATGACGAGAGACATCGACCAGTCAGCTACAGTGTCGGAGACTTAGTATGGGTCTTTACTCCTGTACGAAAAGTTGGACTGTCTAAAAAGCTCGTAAGACGTTATTTCGGACCATATCGAATAACAAGACGCCTATCTGATGTAACCTACGAAGTAGAAAGTATAGAACGGGATAGAAGACGGCGAGATACAAAAGACATAGTCCATGTCCTGAGATTAAAACCTTACTCTGATCCAAAGGAAAAATTGGATGACGTGGGTCCACATAGCCCTTCCAGGAGACCTGTTACCAGAAGCCAAACCAAATTGCAGCGGGACGCTGCTTTCTCTTAAGGAGGGGGAAATGTAGCGAATCTAGGGCGTAGCTGTCGTGGCACAGGCGTAAGGTGTTTGGCTGCGGTTCTGAAGGTGATGAATTCGAGCCCCGCTGGATGCAAGTTGCTTTTCTTCAAATTTCCTTTGTTATCATTTCTCGTTTTATTCAGAATGTTCTAATATGCTAATTTATTGTATGCTAATTTATTATATGCTAATTCTAGTTTCTACCGTTCCAGAAAGTTTGGTGACTGTATATAAGTCGAGCTAGCGTTCAGTTCAGGTTGAATAAAGTTCTCTAGTGCAGCTCTCGCATTGATTTCCTGTGATATAAATTCGAATCTACGCGACAATATCATCATTACCTAGCGAGTTCCTACTATCGTTTAAAGAATTTTTATTGTCGTCAACTAATAAGTATTCACTAACTTCCGTAACGCATACTTCGTCATCTACTAAATTTCCTTCATTAACAGATGTGTGAATATCATCTAAAATATCAGGTATAGCATCAATAATATCAGGTATAGCATTAATAGAAGTGTCAGATGATTTATTTTCTAAACCACTAGCATTAGTATCGGCACTAATTTCAGAAATTTGTACTGGAATTACCTCATCATTCCAGCTAGACTCACTTTCTTTATAAGCCACAAAAATACCCTGACTTTCACTATTCTCAAAATAATGATTACTGCTCGGACAAAATAATACATTTGACCACACAGATTCAACAGGTTGAACCATATCATGTGAATCAACTTGCCAGTGCAAGTAAGGTGCTTGCATATTATTTACTTTAAGTGCACTAATTTCATTATAACGCCGTGCGCTTCTATTATTTTGCCTGCGGTACTGCTTACGCTGCTGGTTTGAAACTCGCGAAAAATTTTGGCGCGGGTGTGTAAAACTTCTCGTACCTGAATGAGTGTAGGGCTTAGCGAAGAAATGCCTATTGTCATGTTTAGCTAAAGCTTGAAGGAGGGTAACCTTGCTTGTAATTGTTTGATTATCTAAAAAATCTTGGACACTTAGCTTCAAACGTTGGATAACTATTTTTAAGATTACCGCTTCCGTCATTCCTTCTAAATATTCCTCACACTTGGAAATCTTTTCCATAGAAAATCTAATGCAGACTGACCTTCACGTTTCCTTAGCGAATAAATTTCCGCTTCAATTTCACTTTGATTATAGGTCTTTGGAAAAACGCTAAGAAACTGTTGCTTGAATGACGAATAATCAAAAATCAGATTACTGCTTTGCATACACGTGTACCACTGATATGCACTACCTCTTAAAGCGGTTAGAGCAATTTTAAGTTTATCCCCCTCTGGGGTGCATTGTTGCTGAAAGTAATGCTCAATTTTCTTTAGGAATTGGCTTGAGGGGCCGCCATTGAATGTGGCTTCGAATGGCGTAATTTGCTGAACCATAATTACCCGAGGAAAATTTCCAGCAGGATTTTGTTCTACAACACTCATTTTTAAATAGTATATAAGTACTTGCAACAATTTTATCAATATAAGTACACAGTACACAGTTTTTAATTTCAAATATGTTGTTCGTTATAAATGTAACAAGAACAACCAGGGTATATATAAACTTTCGGGCGCCAGTATAGATTAAGGAGCTCACTTCTACCCAGACTTGGGTGTATATAATTTGAAGTGGCACTCTATTTGAATTTGAAACAAACACAGTTTATACATGAAACAATGTTTATTGAATTCGTTGCACATATAATTGGCTTTTACAGCAATAATCATACGTACTACTTGTACGGAATATATATAATATCATTGAATAGAAATACACATTTCGAATACTCACAAACAGTAAGTCAAACCAGCAGTACTGCCACGTAAACTTCGGGCCCCCTAAGCACTAGCGCAGGATAACACCTTTTCAACCTTAACCACCTTTTTTCCCTTAATGACGCTGCATGGTATTTATACTAAGTGCGTATGCCGAAATTAGCATATCTAAAGCAGCTTCTTTAATTCATTCACTCAATAGTTCGATTCTTGTGAATCGAATCTTGTGTATACCTTACAGAGGTCAAGATTCGAAAAAGATTTCATTTTAAAGAAATTTTTATAATCTTTCTCATGATACAAATTTTATAACCCTCAAATTATTATTTTAAATGCAAACTTAAAAAAAAGTTACTAAAACAGCTTAAAAATTTAATTTTAAAAAAATCTAAGAATTTTTCAAAAATATTTCTTAGTGCAGCCCTACACTATAAGAAGAACACTATAAGAAAATTCCAGCCCTTTAGGTCCAGCGGTTTGGTCTGTGCGTTCTATGTCAGTCAGTCAGTAAGTCAGTGAGTCAGTCAGTTACGGAACTGTTTTATATACACTGCTCAAAACAATTAGGGGAGCACATGGTTTTAACGAAGTTACGCAAATACTTACACCGATAAGTAACATAAAATAAACCATCCATAATTTAAAGCCTAGCAGGAAACAGAAGAAGAAAACTTCATATGCAAATCAAAGTTCATGACATCAAAAACCAGACAAAGAACATAAGGCCGGAAATCGGGATGTTGCAGAAACGTCTGTTTCACTGCCTTAGCTGTGAAATTCGATTGCTCAGTTATTCTTTTTGAGAAAAGGTGACTTGAAAATGTCTCAACAACATGATTTATCGGAATCCATGGCATGGCGTATTATAGGCAGACTTGAATCCGGGCAAACACAACGTAGTGTCGCGGACGCTGTTGCAGTCACCAGAAGTGTCGTTGTAAGGCTATGGAATCGATTCCAAGAAACAGGGAATGTTAGACGTCGACAAGGGCAAGGTCGGCCACGCGCCACTACAGCAACTGATGACCGGTATATACTGTTAACAGCTCGTCGAAACAGAACAGACAATGCTACTCAGCTGCAAAGACAGTTGCTCTTGGCAACAGGACGAAGGGTGTCCAGCCAAACAGTACGTAATAGGCTTCATCAGGGATGTCTCTATGCACGTAGGCCAATGGTCTGCATTCCGTTGAACTCACGCCACCGTGCGGCCCGAAGAAGATGGGCTGCTGAACATCGAGATTGGGAGCAACATGATTGGAGCCAAGTGCTGTTTACAGACGAGTCCCGATTCAGTCTGGAGTGTGACACCCGACGTGTTTTGGTATGGAGGGAAAGGGGCACTCGAAATAACCCCACATTCGTTCGTGAAAGGTCACAATACAGACGAGCTGGTTTTATGGTATGGGGTGGAATCAGCATAGGTGGACGTACGGACCTGCATATCATTCGGAATGGTACTTTGACGGCCCGAAGGTATGCAGACTGGATACTGAGACTTCATGTCATACCTTACGCTGCAGCCATTGGAGATTCCTTTGTTTACCAGCATGATAATGCCAGACCTCATACAGCTCGTCTTGTGGAGAACATGCTTGAAGCTGAAACAATACAGCGTATGGAATGGCCAGCGTGCTCTCCTTACCTAAATCCAATCGAGCATGTTTGGGACATGCTCGGACGACGCATTGCTGCGAGACCAAGGCCACCTTTTACTCTCCGAGACTTGGAGATTGCACTTCTTGCGGAGTGGTACAGTATTCCCCAAAGTCTTTTCGATAATATCATCGCATCCATGGAAAACAGGTGTGCAACAGTCTTAGCTGTTCGAGGAGACCACACGCCATATTAAAAATCTTGCATCATTTCTAAACAATACTTTTTTTTATCGTTTACATGTAACCAAATTGTTGCCCTAAATCATCTTTTCATGTTTTTTCCATATTTTCAAAGAATTAAAGCTTAATTACAAATTTTTTTACGTCTTTTTTTCTGTATTGCGCATTGATACGCGTGTACTATCCATTTTATGCCAATGCTTGGCTATCTCGTACGGTTTTCTTAACTTCTTTGTTTGCTCCCCTAATTTTTTTGAGCAGTGTATATAGATAAATGCAAAATTAAGGGGGTAAGTTAAAAATTGTGTAGCAAGGAGCATGTTAAAAGATATAGTAAAAATTTCAATTTTTAAATTATAAAATGTATGACCACTAACAAGATTAAATTAAATTAAAGAAGTTTAGAGAAAACGACTTCCCTACAAGGAGACGACCTAAAATTGACCCCAAAAACAACATCTCCAAAATCAGAAATAAAACTTGCTGCAATAGAATTAAACTCAGGGAATAAGAAAAATAACACTTAAATTCAAATGACCAAAAAAAAAAGGGGCTTGACAATTATATTTTAAACTTAACAATATTTTATTCAGACATTACATGATTTAACGTTACAATAATTATTACCCTTAAGTCCATCCTCATCATAAATTAAAACTACGCTCATCCATTTCCTTATATCTATATATTCAGAGGCTGTTCACACATTTTTTAGACGATGTATATTGTATTCACAAAACTAAATTACATAAAATTCTTGTGTTTTAAATGTTCTATTTGACATCCCTTATTCTGAACTATCTTTCGACACCGGAATTTCCAGGATAATAATGCCTTTTGAAGTGTCAGAAGAGGTATTCTATCCCATTCCTCCTGAACAGCTTTCCAAAGTCCTGTAAGGGTTTTGGGACGACGTTTGGATAATGCAGATTTTAAAAGTCCGAAAGCACAAAAATCCATAGGTGATACATCGGGAGATTTAGTAGGGATATCAGTGAAGGGTATGGCCTTGATACCAGATTTTTGTTCCATTTCTTTTAGGAAATTTACAGTGGATTTTGATGTGTGACTGCTAGCTTTGTCCTGATGGAATCTCACAGATTGATGGCACTGTGGGTAAAGCGATGGTATTTCATTCAGAAAAATTGGCGATAAAATATGTTCCTGATAGTATTTGGAGTTAATATTGACATTTTTTCCCACTCTCTTTATTTTTAACTTGCCATTATAAGAAAAACCAGCAACAATCATGAATCCCTTCGAAAAACTTTCTTTCGATTCTTTGAACCATGTACTTAAATTTTTCCCCCCTTTTATGATAATAAATGGCTCTTTTTTGTTACAATCATTTAAATACACCCATGATTCATCTATTGTGACAATTGTTTTCCATTTTTCTTTGGATAAGTGTTTCTCATATAGAATTCTGCAGCGTGTCCTGCGTTCAGCGATATGATTTGGAAGAAGACGATGCACATTGCGATTTTTCGCTTTCTTAAGATTTAAATCAACGTTTATCATTTTGTTTACAGTGGACACCGAGCATTTTAATGATTTTGCAAATGTACTTTGACTAGGGGGATTTTCTTTTAACATTAAACAACGTACCTTTGCAATAGTCGAAGATGCCCGTTTTTTCCTTGGATACTTGCTTGGAATTTTTGTCCCACTTGAGGCTCCAATTTGAAGTTTTTTTCCTTTCTTGTTGACGATATTACCTATCGACGCTTTAGATATTACGAAACCATGACTCTCACATCGTTTTTGGATAACGGAGTATGCATATTTCTCTTCGGAAAGAGCATAAATGTAGCCTTCGAACCAGTGCTTTGTTAAAAACGCCATTTTGAATAAAAACAAAACTTTCAAGCCGCAGACGATAATTTTGACTTTTAAAAACATAGTACAATTGCAATTATTTCTTTTGCAGCAAACGATTTTTTATTACCGCTTACCAAAATCGTCTAAAATAAGTGCGAACAGCCTCTGTATAAAACAGTTCCGTAACTGACTCATTCACTGACTGACATACAACTCACAGACCAAACCGCTGGACCTAAAGGGCTGAAATTTTGCATGGCGATTCTTCTTATAGTGTAGGGGTGCACTAAGAAAGATTTTTCAAAAATTCTTCTTAGATTTTTTAAAATTAAATTTTTAAGCTGTTTTTGTATCTTTTTTAAAGTTTGCATTAAAAATAATAATTTGAGTGTTATAAAATTTATATCACAAGAAAGATCATAAAAATTCCTTTAAAATGAAATCTTTTTCGAATCTTTACCTTCATTTTCTGATTGTCGGTGAATTTTTAAAGATTTTTTTTTAGAATTTAATTTATTAAATGCTGATCACGTGATTTCTTTTTCTGGTACTTTAAATAAATTTATCGTCACGTACAAAAAAACTAAATAGACAAAAAAAATTTTTTTTCTTGCTAATGCGGCAGACGATTGGACATTTATTTTGTCTATAAAAATATCCCTTACGATTTTTTTATAAATATGTTTTTTTTAAATCAATTGTATACATTGATCGGCGTATTTATTATAAATATATGTATATTTATATTTTTTGGCATTAATTGCATACATTGACCGTTGCATTTAATTTGAATGTACTCCGTAGCGAAGTCCGGGTTTTCAGCTAGTATATATATAGTAGCTGAAAACCCGTACTTCGCTACGGAGTACATTCAAATCAAATACAACGGTCAATGTATGCAATTCATGCCAAATAAATAAATATATATTATATGATAAATACGACGATCAATGTATACAATTGGTGTAAAATATATATATATATATATATATATATATATATATATATATATATATATATATATATATATATATATATATATATATATATATTTATAAGAAAATCGTAAAGGATAATTTTATAGGTAAAATAATGTAGAAGAAAATATTCAAATTAAATCTAATATAAAGAATACTAAAGAATATAGCACAGTTAATATAGTACAGTTTGTAGAACTTTTCTTTTACTGTATTTTAATATTTTTTTGGATAATGTCCAATCGTCTGCCGCATTAGCAAGGAAAAAAGATATTTTTTGTTTATTTAGTTGTTATGCACGTGACGATAAATTTATTTAAAGTACCAGAAAAAGAAATCACGTGATCAGCATTTAATAAATTAAATTCTATAAATTAATCTTTAAAAATTCCCCCAAAATCAGGAAATGGAGGTAAAGATTCGAAAAAGATTTCATTTTAAAGGAATTTTTATGATCTTTCGCGTGATATAAATTTTATAACCCTCAAAGTATTATTTTAAATGCAAACGAAAAAAAGTTAAAAAATCAGCTTAAAAATTTAATTTTAAAAAATCTAAGAAGAATTTTTGAAAAATCTTTCTTAGTGCACCCCTACACTAGAAGAAGAAGAATCACCATGCAAAATTTCAGCCCTTTAGGCCCAGCGGTTTGGTCTGTGCTTTGTATGTCAGTCAGTGAATGAGTCAGTTACGGAACTGTTTTATATATCTATATCTATAAAGGAAGAAGTCCTGACTTATATATACATACATACACGTATCAACGCCCAGCAAAAACTATTGGAGATACATATATCAAATTTTAGGAGCTTATTACTTTTGTGCTGAAGGCGTCATTTAAGAAGCGATTTTTCAAAATTCGCCCCCCAAGGGGGGAGGGGGGCAAAACGTGTTTTTTACATATTCCTTCATATCTCAAAGAAGGATATTGATATCCATAACATTCTTGCTTTAAAATGTAAGTAACATGAATACCTAAAAACCAATTTCAGGATTTTTCAAAATTAGGCCCCCAAGGGGGGGGAGGGGGAAAAAACGTGTTTTTACGTGTTTTATCACATTTTCCTTCATATCTCGAAGAAGAAAACAGATATCCATAAGATTCTTGCTTTAAAATGTAAGGAACATAAATACCTAAAAACTAATTTCAGGATTTTTCAAAATTCGCCCCCCAAGGGGGGGAGGGGGGCAAAACGTGTTTTTTACATATGCCTTTATATCTCAAAGAAGAAAATCGATATCCATAAGATTCTTGCTTTAAAATGTAAGAAACATGAATACCTAAAAACCAATTTCAGGATTTTTCAAAATTCGCTCCCCAAGGGGGGGAGGGGGGCAAAACGTGTTTTTTACATATGCCTTTATATCTCAAAGAAGAAAATCGATATCCATAAGATTCTTGCTTTAAAATGTAAAAAACATGAATACCTAAAAACCAATTTCAGGATTTTTCAAAATTCGTCTCCCAAGGGGGAGAGTGGGGCTAAACGTGTTCTTACGTGTTTTATCTATATATATAAAGAAATCAACACCCAGCAAAAACTATTGGAGATACAGATATCAAATTTTAAGAGCTTATTACTTTTGGGCTGAAGGCGTCATTTAAGAAGCGATTTTTCAAAAATCGCCCCCCAAGGGGGGGGAGGGGGGGCAAAACGTGTTTTTTACATATTCTTTCGTATCTCAAAGAAGGAAATTGATGTCCATAAGATTCTTACTTTAAAATGTAAGGAACACGAATACCTTAAATCCAATTTCAGGATTTTTTAAAATTTGGCCCCAGGGGACGGGGAGGGGGGGGCTTAACGTGTTTTTCACGTATTCCTTCATATATCAAAGAAAGAAACAGATATCCATAAGATTCTTGCTTTAAAATGTAAGGAATACGAATACCTAAAAACCAATTTAAGGATATTTCAAAATTCGGCCCCCAAGGGGGTTAGGGGGGGGGCTAAACGTGTTTTTTACGCGTTTTTTACATATTCCGTCATATCTCAAAGAAGGAAACAGATATCCATAAGATTCTTGATTTAAAATATAAGAAACACGATTAAATGTAACAAACACGATCAATGTCACGATTTTTCGACATTCGCTTTAGATTTTGAAAAAATTGCTAGAAACAATCCAATAATTTATATTTCCTATATATCACCATTTTGAACACCAAATTGGTGGTAGGAGAAAAGAGAGAGATCAACCTTAATTAAATGAAGTGTGGAAAGGTGTGTGTGTGTGTGAATTGTATATATTTCGGTTGTTAGTACGTATACATCTAGAGCTCAGGTTAACTCCATTCATTTTTATTATCCTGGGCAACGTCAGGTAATTCTTTGTTTATGAAACCGGCGATTTTCACAAGGGTTTACGGGGAAGCCCTCAAACTCCTTGAAGGGCCGGGATCCAGTGGGTTATCAAAATTGAAAGAAACATTTTAATGTTGACATTAGCATGGGGGTGGGTTATTATAATATGCTGATGGGATGATGACCAGTGGAGAGGGGTATAGATTGCCATAAAATACAAATATACATATCATACAAGTAAGCTTTATTAAGGGTTCACCCGTGCAACGCCGGGTATATAAAGCTAGTATATATATATATACCTATAAATACATTAATCACAATTGTTACACTCACATATTACATAAGAACGGGTGGCTGGTGACTTGTAGCTATTTAACACTTTATATGAGCTCATAATAAATATAAAAAAAATTCATATTACGTAAGTTGATTTTAAGCTATATAAAAAATAAGGGAGAAGAAGGAAGGAAAGGCAACATAGGAGAGCTCAAAGAAGGAAGGAAAGGCAACATAGGAGAGCTCAAAGAAGGAAGGCATGCCACTTAGACTAAGGCCTTTCAGGATCTTTCGGAGCAAGCATTCTTCCTGGATTCCAAGTCGTGAAACCCGGCATCTATGACCGCAAAAAGGGTGACGATGTCCATGGAGCTCCCGGCGAACCAGTCTGATTCTCCCAGCCCGATTACCCCCCCAGGAGCAAAACTTTTTCTACGCCCCCGCTTCGCCTAAGCTGTATCAAGGGATACACGTAAAAAAATAATGCCACCTCGCGCCAAGCACTGAGGCCAGATGATTATTTCGAACGCCTATATTCTTTCATATTTGTGGAAGTTAAATGCCAAATTATTTTTTTCTTGAATTATTTCTTGGTCTCTGGTTAGATTTTATTCAATGACTTATTTGTTTTCTTGCACGGCGGACTCCGCCGTTCACAACACTGTATTCTTCCGCGGGAGGGGCGGACGGATTAAGCAAGCGATGGGAGAGTCATCAACATTCCAAAGATCTGTTAGAGAGATCTCTGCTTCACCCCTATATCGAAGGCCCTGCGAATGCGAGAGACGAGAAAAGGCGCACAAGTACGTACTGAATAACTGCTTAGCAACAGAGAGAAAGAAGTGTACCAAAGAATTTACATAGTTTTAAGGGGAAAAAGGAATACAAGAACATTTACCTTTAAACATAATAATTTAAAATTTTAACTACTCACCAGCCAGCCAACAGTACATATCAGCCCCCTTACAATTTTCTATTATTATTTTTTTTTTTAACTTAAGCGCAACTGCGCACACAATAACAAGTACTACTTACATTAAATAACAAATTTAAACACATAACCACTGCGAGGAGTGTTGAACAAGACCAATACAATTCCTTAATTGTAGCACAACAACAGACATAACTTCCAACTACAGTTGGCTCTCTGTTTAACGACGCTCTACTTAACGACGATCTCTATTTAAAGACGATATTTCCTAGACCTGGCCCCTCCGACGTTATGGGAAATGTTAGGTTTTCACAAATTCTGTTTAAGGGCGATCTGTACTTAAGGACGATTTTTCACGGTCCCTTGAAAGTCGTTAAACAGAGAGCCAACTGTATTACATATTACAAGCAAACGTTCAAATATCCTTAAATGACAAGTTTGGGGATTCTAAATGAACCGTAAAAAATTTTTTTTAAAAATATTTATAAAATATTATAAGGTGTTTTATAGTTATACTTCAATGAATATATGTGCAAAATTTCATATCTCTGAGGTAAAAATTTCAGAGGCCAAAAACTGCACAGCAAAATTGGTTAAGTACCATCCATTTGGGAAACTGTTACAAATACTTTGTTTCAGATTTTTTACTGAATGTTTTCAAATAGATTTAAGGTTCATAAGAATACATAGTCATATACAAAGGTATAAGAAATTTATTGAATTTGCAGACTTGGTCGATTATCTCTAGAACTACTGTACCGATTTTAATGAAATTTGATATGTACATACATTGATACAATACAAAAGAAATAACCATTCAATAATTGTAATACACACGTATGATCGAGCGTAACACTCGTTGGAGTCGGAAGGCATGAAACAGCGGTTGCAGAATAAACAAAAATATGGGTTATTTCTTGGTGTTATTTTGCAGCAATAGGTTAATTTCAAATTGTAACAGTAAAAATGAGTAACCACCAACGTTTAGATGATGTAATGAGGGGGCGAATTGTGGGGAGGCTAGAAGCAGGCTAATCTCAAGTCCAAGTTTGTAGAGAGTTTAATTTAACTCCCAGCGTCGTGTGTAACTTAAGGAAACAGTTCCAGGATACCGGATCCATCGAGAGAAAGCCTGGGCAAGGTCGTCCAAGAGCCACGACGGCCAGAGAAGATCGCCATTTGTCGATTATACCGAGGCGTAACAGGAGTGCTACAGCTTCTCAGCTCTCTCGTGACTTGCATGCAGCCACAGGAACCCGTGTATCAAGGGTGGCTGTTTCCAAAAGACTTCATGAGAGAGGGTTGTTTGCAAGAAGACCTGGTGTTTGCGTCCCGCTCACTTCGACGAACAGGAGAATCCATTTATCATGGTGCAGAGAGCATAGGGATTGGAGTATGGATCAATGGGCGACCGTTCTCTTCACCGATGAGTCCCGGTTCAGCCTAAACACCGATTCTCGCCGTACGTTCATATGGAGAGAACCAGGGACCCGCTACCTACCCTCCAATGTCCGCGAAATCAACCATTATGGCGGAGGAGGTTTAATGGTCTGTGCAGGCATCATGTTGGATGGTCGCACACCTCTCCATGTCTGTGAAAGAGGTACTGTGACTGGTGTGAGGTATACGGATGAGGTCTTGGAGCCCTATGTTCGCCTTTTCAGGGGTGCAGCTGGCCCTGAGTTCATTTTAATGGACGATAACATGAGGCTACATAAAGCTCTTCTGGTCGACGAATTACTAGAGAGTGAGGATATTCGCCGGATGGTTTGGCCAGCCAGATCTCTAGGCCTTAACCCTATAGAGCATGTCTGGGACGCTCTGGGGAGGACAATTGCAACTCGCAACCCCCCCCCCCTCCGAGAACCATCCAGGGAATGAAAACAGCGTTGCTGAACGAGTGGGACCAATTGCCACAGGAAATGATAAACTGCCTTATTTCAAGTATGAAATCACGCGGCGAGACCTGTATATCTGTAAGAGAGGACCCTACCCCCTATTAACCCATCTATTAACCCATTTTTTGTTTATTCTGCAACCGCTGTTTCATACCTTCCGACTCCAACGAGTGTTACGCACGATCATGCGTGTGTATTACAATTATTGAATGGTCATTTGTTTTGTATTGTATCAATGTATGTACGTATCAAATTTCATTAAAATCGGTACAGAAGTTCTAGAGATAATCGACCAAATCTGCAAATTCTCTTAATTTCTTACACCAGTGTATAAACATTTGTCTTTAGAAAATCTATTTTCCTAAAACAAGAAAGGTTTTTGTAAATGAAAAAAGTGAAGGTTTAAAGAGCAAAAATGAATAAAAGGCATCAATGGTTATTGATCAAACATATATTTATCAAAATGTTACATTTTTGCTTAACATTTCAGCACTCACTTCTCTAAATGAAGCAAGTGTCCTACAGCATCAACATATGACATTAGTGTTATATTGTTCGAACGAAGTTTCTTGTTAACCCTTCTATATTTTGTTTCCGTGACGGCTCTTTCTTTCAGTTTTGAAGAAAGAGTATTTTGTTGGATTTCTTTAATAGCCGGTTCGTGTGTATGATATCCGGGAAATTACTCTTAAAAATATCTCTGTGTAAAACTATACGAGCTTTACATTTTGAACCGGATGAGCACATCCAGTAGCTCAAATTTTCTCTTTTTCTTTCTATGCGGAAAAGTAAATTCTGGAACTGCACTAAATTTCCGCCATGTTTTGACTTAATGAAAGAAATGTCACTCATTTTTTCTCAAAATCAAAGAAATTCGACGCGAATCAAAGAATTCGTCGCAAAATCCAAAAATTCCAATTCACCATGTGTTTGTGAACCTGTGCCTGCAATCTAGTTCCCAGAACTAGTCCCTGCAATCCCAAACCCAACCCTCGTTGACTGGAAATCCCTAAATATTTCAAAAGGGAAGCTTGAACGGGAAAAAAAAGGGAGAAGGAAAATTGGTGTCGAAACGGCGGGGACAACGCTGAATCTACTAAAATTCTGAGATGTGTATAACGTTTCACATATTCTTTTAAATGTCATTTATACCGTGTTTACTTTTTTAATTGATTTTGGTTAACAAGCTTTCGACAATTTCAAAGTTATTTATACTGTGTTTAGTTTTTAAATTGATTTTGTTTAACAAACATTCGACAAAATGACATTTTTACTTTTCAGCTTTACTTTTCAAAATCTTTACTTTCCAAGAGACAATTTGACATTTTTCCTTTTCAGCTTTTAGTGGTTTATTATAAATGTATATATTTTATGTTTTACTTTTCAGCTTCTTTTGCTCGAAAGATGAAAGGTTAAATCTAGCTGAATTCTGAGGAGTTTATTATAAATTTATATATTTTAATATTTGATTTTCTTTTTATTTGCGTGTATAACATTTGACATGCTTATTTTTCTAAGTTATTTATACTGTGTTTAGTTTTTAAATTGATTTTGGTTAACAAACGTTCTTAAAATCTCGGGCAACGCCGGGTACTTCAGCTAGTATATATATATATATATATATAATATATATATATATATATATATATATATATATATATATATATATATATATATATATATATATGTGTGTGTGTGTGTGTGTGTGTGTGTGTGTGTGTGTGTGTGTGTGTGTGTGTAACAAGAAAGAAATCCCGTCCTTCTCTAAATTAACATTTACCGCGTATTCTAAATTCTCTTTTTTAATAAAGCACGACCCCTTTTCCAAAAATTGCAACCTAAAAGTAAAATAAGATAATTTATCGTAGCCCTGCAGATCATTAAGCAGGCATGTGAAGTATCGGAACTCAATAACATCCCCAGATATGAGTGTTAGAAGTTTATGAGATTCCGAATGTCAGTATAGTGTCAAAATTCTTGAAGAACCCTCAAACCACTCTGGATTTATGTCTTTTTTAACGTCAAAAATCCCACTTTGCAAGAACTTTATGGCCACTTATCCTAAGCCCAGGTCAACAGTTCGTGGTTCCAGCAAGGACGGGATCTAGCAGTAAAGTCCCCGATAAACTTAAGTGGACACGTGAACTCCACGAATCTAAAGTCGCCCAATTAAAAATTAAGTAGTTTAGGCCCTCTGGCGACAATATCGCAAAACACCCATTTAATATTGCATGAACAGAAGACTTTTCTCTCTCTTCGTTTCTAACTCTTGTTGCTGTCGGACCTACTGTCTACAGTCCGGTGGTTACAACGCTTTTCTCTTAACTCTCCAATGTAAGCACTGCTGTTAACCCGTGCCGTCCTGGCATGGACGCCGGACAAGTCATATGGCCACTGCAGCTAATACCTTCGTAATGCCTACTGATTGAATAAAGGTGATTTTCCTGGATATCGTCGGAAATGTGTGTTCCTCTTCTATGGCTCCGCGTGTGTTAATCTCCTAGATATCATCGGTGTTTTCCTGGATGAACACTCCGCCCGACTGCATCACTCCTCGTACCCTTTTTCTAAATTTTCCAAATGTGATTATTATCACATATATATATATATTCATTCATATTTTTATCTTTTATTTTTCACATTAATTTTTTTATTATTTAATCTATATTAGCATTTAATTATATTATGTAAAGTATATTAGTATTTAATGTACAGTAGTGGGCCCCGTCGTGTCCAGGACCGGCTCTGTATCCTTGGGTCTTCATCTGTGTTCAGCCGTCAAAAACCAGAGATCAACAGGAAAATGAGGAAATTAAAATTTCCTCAAGTCATAAATGATTTCGCTGATTAAAAAAAAAAAAAAAATCTAGAAAAGTTTGTAAATATTTTTGTTCTGCAAATAAAATTTTTGTGCTAATGCCAAAATTTCCCTAAACTGTCATTTATATTTCTTTTTTCTTTTTTTTTTTTTTTTTGTAATTAAAAAGAGGATGGATTTTTTTTATATCATCAAATAAAACTAGGTATGCGCAAGATTCGTTTCGAATTTTAATTTACAACTTCTTTTCTGTACATGTTTAATCTGTCCTTTGTTTGAAATTTTCATCCTTAGCGTAATTTTTTCCATCAAGTTATGGAGAGATAACGCAAAAAACCCGGGCAGAGCGATGGCTATACTACGAGATTAACTACGCAGCTGATTGGAGGATAGATTTCCCCCTTCAGTCAAAAGTGGACTAATCCCACGTTCACTCGATCACAACTGGGCGTCTTTCAGAGAGCTGACGAGAAGCGCTGCTGGCGGTTTGAGAGATGGTTTGTGTATCGCAATTTACCGATATTTATATTTTAGCATAGATACATCTAACTTTGTTAAGGCCAAAGGAAAGTGGTCGTTCTGATACGGAACAGCGCTGAATCAGCTCAGATGTCTTGCGTATTCGTCGAATAAGCATGTGAATCTTCATTTGTTTAATTTTCATGCGGCGAACGATTGATCTCACTAACATAGCAACTTGTCATCTCGAATGGATACATATTCTTAAAATTAGTAGTTTGTTCTCGCTGTTGTGCAACGGATCTAAAATATGCTACAAATTAAACAGCTTTTGCGAGTGGAGACTGTTATTGGGAAGTATGCTATCGATCTGTTAAAGTGAACTGTCTTGAAAACACTACTCGCAACCTTTTAACTCTTAACAAGTAGTTAGGCCTAAGTTTGTTAAAACTTTTCCTCTTCTCATTTTGTATTAGTTAATATAAATATCCAACACTCTGTCGTTAAATAAACATTTGCAAATTATTGAAAGGCTGAATAAATTATCTTTAAACTTTGTAACTGTGCTGGTCATCGTTGTAGAACTATTCGTAATTTTCATGAGACATGTAATTTCGACACTTAATGTTTTTTCCAAGACAGATCTGTTATTTATCATCTCTTTTGTGGAACTCAAAAGAATTAATAACATTTATGTAACTACGAAATCATCATGTATGCTGTCCTGTGGATCTCCATTCTTCTCGGCCTGTCGGTTGCAGTTATAGGTAAGTTTGTTTTAGATTTGAAACCTTTTACGTAATGTGTACAACTTTTGATCAGTCGTTAATTTCTATCATTGTTTATCTTTACAAAACATTTTTTCCTACTTAGATTTCAGTTTCTCATCAGTATATTTAATTTCAAAACCATATTTCTTATGTATAATATGCAGTATATGTGTTTTTATGAATTTATAAAACACATGTATTCGTGCATTAAATTAATTGAGCTATCATTTTATCTAAAGTTATATTATACCACCATTTATGTCGTTTCTCCTTTCCATTTTCACGATTTACCAATATATTTTGTTACCATTACTTGCGGAAATAAACAGAATTCTGTGATATATGCTTCAATGAAATCAGAAAACTTGTCAATTTGTCTTGTTGTAAGAATAATTAATTCGGTTAACGTTATAAAATAATTCATTTAAATTTTTAAGCAATAGAAGTGTAATTGTAATTATTAATATGTTGCAGGTATAATTTTAAAGACATGTTTTATTTTAACTATGAACACAATAGACTCTAAAATTAGTTTGGTATATACAGCTGTGTTGTAGTAATAGTATCTACAAAAAACTAACGCTGCAGTTCTTAAAATAAATTTACTGAAGTGATTAATTTCTATCTTACGACATTTTCTGTGAAATGTGTTATTTCATGTAACAAATATTACCTATTAAATGGTGATATTTTATATATGGTAATGCACAACTTGCATAAGATCATTTGTTGTGTTTATAAATTTGTGCTTATTTAAATATTCTATGTGGATTCACCATTTACTAACTAGAATTGATTTAGTAAACTGTATGCTTAGCTTTATACTTTTACCGTAGTTTAAAGGCACATAATTTACAAAGTATTAAAATTAGCAGTTTACCAGTTTAATTTTGTACGATATTTTTTAAATTACAGTTTCATGATTTTCATTACCTCAAAAAATGGGTCATGATATTAATTAGTAGTTGATATTTTGATTATAAATCAATTAGGTGGGTTTTTTTTGTTGTTGACATAAATTGCTAAACCAGTATAGTATTTTTAATTCACTGAAATGGAATTCTCCGAAGTGTACATGAGTAACATTTATTTACACGATTCTCGTGTAACTAAATTTTCCAAATGATAACAGTAAGTAAATTTTTCTATGTAAGTTTTTTTAAATTCTTTGTGTGTAATGACTTTGTGATTGTAATGCAGTTGGTTTTTAAGTTTCTTTCTCTAAAGTTATATGTTGCATAATAGATACTATAATGCAACTTTTTATCGTCCGAACTTCTAAAAGAATCTAAACCTACTATTATTTCTCTATGTATGCTAGTAAATGAAATGATATCTATTTCACAATAAATTTCATAATAATAATTCTGAATATTTAAATTTAATCAAAGTTCTAAGAAGTCTTAATTATTCGTAATTTTTTAATATTTGTAATTTAGTATTTACTTTTTCATGTCAATGCCTTGCTTAATATCCTTATTTTTATCTATTTTATTAATGGTATGTAATTTTTGTTTTAAGTTCAAAAATAATTTTAGAAATTTTAAGAAGAAATTAATTTTTTCAAGTGAAATTAGTTGTCTAGTTATTATTTGATATTATCTTATTTTAGTCATCAGTCTTGCACACTGTCTAGTTTTCTTTGATAACTGTAAAGAGCAGATGCGTGTAAAGTATTTCTGGGTAATCTGAGGGATGTTATTGTCTAGTCAATAAATGCAGGTTGTCCTCCCAAAAACTCATTGCAGTTGCTAATTAAATATTTAATTTATGATTCGGAATAAAGCTATGCCCCTTGTATGTTTAGCACTCAATTTTTCTTGAAATTACGAAGCAATGTTTTTTTTCTTAGTATTTTCATATTTTCTTGTAAGAGCATATTGGTTTCTTCACATAAATCATAGATCAGGTATTACTTTGACAAATCGTGATATCCATCTTTAGGAAATTTCCTTTAAAATCTTAATCCATTCAGTTTTTCCAATTAAACTTTAATGTTTTTCTATTGAGCTTCTTTGTATCATATATAATATTCTATAGATCCCTTTAATATTAAAATCCTCATCGGGGATAATTATATAATATTCTCACTAAATATGAATTGATATGGAGTGACTCTGTAATAGAAGTGTGGATCCAACATCAGACTGTAACTTTGCATGCTGTGGATTGATATCTTTTGATGGTGTATATTTAATGCTTCTTAAAAGCATTTACAATTTTTATCTAATTATTAATATGTTGCAGGTATAATTTATGCCTCTGAATTGTAGATACCAAATTCAGTATTTAATCAGTTTATATGTTGTAATGTATTATTCCATAAAACCTCTATGAATTGTTCCTGCATTTGTTGTTTGCCCCTTTCATCCATCAATTTCTGTAGTCACAAGGCTAAACCTTACCCTAATTATCTGAAACTATTTTCACAATTTTCCTTCCTGCATAGTTTTTTTTTGTTCCAGATCCTGTAATAAAATAATGAACAAATGTGTATTGAAATAAATTTATGTATTGCATAAATTGTAAACTGTAAAACTGCCATGGAATTATGAGTTTATGAGTCAGATAGGAGTGACAGCTATATTTTTAAAGTGCATAATGGGGTTAAATATTGTAATCTGTGATTACGGGAACTTGTATCTTTCAAAAACTGATGCGTTAAAAAAAAATTTAAGGAAATGTTTACACAGCTAGTTTTCAGATGTGTAGTACGAGTCCTTGTTGTAGTAGTATAACTGTTGTTGGTACTCTTTAATTGCTATGCAATTCTTTCATTAGAACATTTTCATATTTTGCTAAGTTGGAAGTGAATATAATAAATTCTGAGCTGTTTAACAATATCTAATGTTCAGACATGTAACTGCTATGCCCAAAGTGTTTTCATTGCATCAGGGTGATCATTCTACTATAGCTCCTATATATATATAGAATATATGTGCAAGATGGATGAAATAGTATTATTTACAAAAACCAGTGGCTCCCAAAGAAATAGAAATTGCATTATGAATATTGATTATGCATTATAAATATTTTTATCCGTTCATCTTTACCCCCCCCCCCCCCCCAATGCATTATAAATATTTTTATCTGTTCATTCTGCCCCCCCCCCCCCCCCCCCAAGAAAAAATCCTGGGTGCACCGCTGACAAAAACAGTAAAGTTTTACATATTTGCTTATGTGTTACGAAATTGATATAATTGTATAAAATTGATGAAACCAAATATTTGAACTATTGATTCTTTCTTCCTTTTTTACTATTGTTATTTATTTATTTTAAAGGCTTCCTTTTATAAAAATTTGGAGTTTGACTAATGGTCAAATGATTAATTTGTTAAGTATTGGTTCATTTAAATGCTGGCAACATTAAACCTTTTATACAGTGAGCTATTTTTTATGCTTGAAGAAATGTTCCATAGTTATATATCTAAAAAAATGGATTAAAATTTTTTTTTAATATTGTAATTTTTTGTTGTTGTAGATGAAGTGATTTGATTGACAACTTAAATTCTTCACTTTGGAATATTCCTAAATGTATTAGTAATATGAATTATGACTGTAATATTGGCACTACAAAGTATTAAAGTAGCAATTTTTATTGTAATCAAAACATTTGCTAAAACCTGTTGAAGAAAACTGATATTAAATTGCAGTTGTATTTTTCAGTTGGATTCTGTTAGGTTTGTATGATAAGGAGGCAATGTCATCTAAAAGAAAAATTCTAGATTACCTCTCTGACCTTAATGTGTGGATCATCTTATTGCTATGTCTACGTTTACTTCTTTGTTACATTTAGTGTTCATTCAGAACCTGATTAGAGCAGGGTGTTTCCCAAAAAGGGCCACTTAATATTCACTGAAGCATTCCTTGGAAGATAGTCATGTTTATTAGATGCCTTTTCTTGAAAAAACTGAATAAGTTTTCTATTGCCACCAAATTTAGATGTTTTAGTAAGATTTATAGCTATTTTATCAATACATTTTTTAGGGGAAGTTTTTCTAAATTCAAAAGGCACAGGCATTTTAAGTGGGCCCATTCAAGATAGGGCAAGGACACAGGGTTTGGCTAAAACTACATGGCTGGAACAAATAAGATTAAGAATTAAACTATGCTTAAGTTCTTCTCTATGATTAAAGTTGAAGTTTCTGACAGTTAAATTATTATTAAGTAAAAAAAAAAAAAGCATTATTAAAATTTAATAGTTTAATGATTAAATACCCCTCAAAACTGACTATTTTTAGAAAGTGAGATGAAAAAGCAAATGATGATGAAAGCAAATTTATTAGCAAGGCTGTTAAATTTTTATAACATTGCCCACTACAAGAAAAAATTTTTCCTCTTCTGGTGGAAAGTTTAAAAAACCTTAAATTCCTCTTAATTTGTTATAACAGTAAAGGTATAAAGAATTTTTAACTGTGAGTTGTCTATTAAAAATTACTATCTCTGTTACGTTAATACTTGCTCATTATGACATGCTTGCATTAAATTATTTCTTTTTAAATATATTTATCACACTGTAGATGATATAAATGATCTCTCATCAAATGTAAAAAGAAAGTATTTGAATTGAAAGTCGGTACAGTTAAGTTTTTAATAGTAATTTGTTTAATAGTTTGAAATCTATTAGCTTGGTTTAAAAATTATTGAACAATGTTTACAGACTGATAGAACTTTGTAAAACTACTTTTGAATGACCAGAATAAGTGCTGAAATCATGTACTCAAGCAAAGATGTTAGGTTAAAGGAGAAGTAATAATGAAAGTTATAATATGTTTAAAAAGGAAGTTTTGAATTATGTAATTCTTCCAACAGTGGTGTTTGGTTCTTCTCTCTCTCTCTTTTTTTTTAAATTTTTTTTTTTTAATTGAATTCCAGTACAAATTCAAGGCTATTTGCTATTGCCCGGATTTCCTAGATTTAAAATGAAACGTGATCTCGTTCGGTGATGCGATTTGATGTTTCGTTATATATATATATATATATATATATATATATATATATATACCTGTAACCCAAAGTTGCAAATTTTTTCAGTATATGTTAGGTTGAATTTTTATAAAATAACAAATAAAAAGATAATGAAACCGATCTGTACTTTACTCTTAGAGCGATCCGTGTATTAGTTATGGAGCACATCGATATGCTTCATTGGTGATTTATAACGAAGGTCATTAAAGGATAAATGAAATTAACTATTCGCATGCAATCGAACTATTGTGAGAAAATGTTTATTAAATCCTGTATAGCGAATAAATTACAATGGTTCTTGCGGTTTTAATGTTGGATTAATGTAATAGGCGGTTAAAATATCTTCGTGTATGGCATTATTACACGTGTTAGTGGCAGTATGCTGAATTTAAATGGAACATATTTGAATTTCATTAACATTAGGACTTTCCCCGATTTTACGATGCAGCTTTGCTTCTCCAATTATTCAGCCATATTAATTGGTTTAGATAACAAGTAGTTTATAGGATTGGTTGATATTTGGATGAACACAATTATTTTTATATCAGAGTTTCACGCGAACTAATAGTTTTTCAACGAGGTCAATTCATTTATTTTTATTTTTCTCTGTTATATATGTGTGTGCGTGTACGTGTAAGAGATTTTAATACCTTTATTTAACCCTTCAGCGGGCGCGCCAATTTTTGGAACACCAGCAGGCGCGCGTGGCACAAAGTTCAACGTCTCTTTCAACCCAGTAATAAACTTTTTTTTCAAATTGAAAATAATAATTCTGGGTTTTATGACAATATATAACATGTTGATAATACTGAGATATATTTATAATTGAAGGTGAAAGAATGCAGATACAATTGCCTTATTTCAAAACTGTCCGGTTTATTGGATCTAAAGCCAACTTGCGAATGGAATCCTGGTATGTCCAAAAACCTAATAAAACAATGAGATTGTCCATCGCCGTGATATGCGGGATACAGCGTAATAGCTGCACATTTGATCGACTACATCAACTCCTGCTTCTGTCTTATTGTAATCCAGTATAATCTCTGGTTTACCACGGTGAAAGCACTATTAACAATGACTGGAGAGGAATACAAGGGTCAGAAAATCAGACCTGCGTCAGAAAGAGTGTAGGTATAAATAGAAACTGCTTAGAACATTCGAACCTTACATGTAAAAACAAATCATTCAAAATTACGAAAATGTTGCACTTTGTACACGGGCGCGCCCGCTGAAGGGTTAAGTTGCAAGATACTTAAGTCTAACAAATTTTGAAGCTTTCAAGTTGTAGCTTTCGCCGTTTTTGGAGTGCTGTATGTAGTTTTAGAAATTGTTTTCACATTTTGAAAGGCATTAAATCTGTACGGTAATTTTCTTTTGACTATCGCTGTAGGATTATTTCTGTTTCTACGCGGATTATAATAGGCAGTGTGATGTTTTTATGCGTGCCGAATCTTTGCCATTTTGAAACTTTCAATTTCCTGGAAATTTAAATATTGTTCTGTTACTCATCTTTTATGAAATGTGTATGCTCTGCCCCATTTGGTTTTTCTGTTGGAGCGTTGTACAGGGCAATGGCATTTCATTGGCCGAAATTAATACCAAACCGGTGATTCCTGTTAAATTTTTAGTTTACATTAGTATGGGAATTACTTCATCATTCTCGCTAATAATGAACCGCTAGTAATAAATCCGTAGTGCTGTTTAGATGTTTCTGGTGTACAGACAAGACTTGGTTTCGGAAATTCGGCGATATTATTTGCTTAACTATCGTACACAGGTTTTAGGGACCTTGACGCACTGCAGCGCAGATTGAAAAGCGGAGCATGTTGTGCAGTGGTGCGCAAACTGTGGGTCGCGACCCATAGAGGGGTCGCCAAAAAAATTGGAGGGTCACGGAGAGTTTGGAATAAATTTATCATATTCAAGTATTTATTTATGCGTTAAAATTTTCCATAATTACAAATTTTTAACTTCTTTTTTGTTAAAAATATGACATTGTTTCTAAATGTTCAACCCTTACCGCCCCAATAATCTAATCTAAAGCTGAACTTTATCAAACATTTAATTACAAATTTGAAATATTTTAGTTTTAATAAGAATAAACAGAGTTCATAATTTTTAATGTTTTGGTATAAAGTTTATAATTTTGATATCAAGCTCTTTTATAATTTTAATTTTTAAATGCGTATTAATATTTAAATCTGAAGTTTTAGCCACATGAGATACGCCGAAAACAAGTGCAGAAGGCAAGCGAGACTTTTTTTTATTGTTATGCAATGTTAAAATTTTTACCCCCAGATATACAATACATTAATTTTTTAAAAAGTTTAATATTTGCTTATTCCTTTTTTCAGTTTTTTTGTTAACATTTTCATAACTAAAAAAAATTGCTACTTTCAAAATACACTGCTGGCCACTGTAAATGCAACACCCTGAAGGAAACATGCAAATAACATGAAATTTACAACATGCATTAGCGGAGGTGAGATATGCAAATGATTAGAATTTCAGCGCAGACGCACATCACGCGCGCCTGTGGCGCCCCTTCAAAGCGCTATTTAAGGCTAGGAGATTTCGACGATTTCAAGTTCGGCAATTGTGTTTTTCTTGAAAAACCGATCAATTATGCCTCGTCGAAAACAGCGATCATATTTTGATCAAGTATCCGAGTTCGACAGAGGAAGGATAGTGGCCTACCGAGATTGTGGATTATCTTTCAGGGAAATCGGTAGTCGTGTTGGACGAAACCAAACAACTGTAATGCGGATATGTGATCGTTGGATGCAGGAGGGTATGACGGACCGGCGTGTTCGATCGCATCCACCTCAGCGCACCACTTCACGTGATGACAGGCAAATTGTGCGCATGGCAGTGACGGATCGCTCAGTCACATCACGAACCATAGCACAGCACATGCAGTCTGTAACGCATCATCCAGTGTCTGCGCGTACCATTCGACGCCGTTTACAGCAGAGTGGTCTGTCCGCAAGACGTCCATTGCTTTGTCTACCCTTGACGCAGAACCACAGACGTCTCCGCCACCAATGGTGCAATGACAGAAGGATGTGGACGGCAGAATGGAATGAAATTGTCTTTACTGACGAGTCACGCTTCTGTCTGCAACACCACGATGGTCGCATTCGAGTCTGGAGACACCGTGAAGAGAGGATGCTGAACAGCTGCGTTATGCACCGCCACACTGGTCCTGCACTGGGTATTATAGTATGGGGCGGTATTGGATATCACTCTCGCACACCTAGTACGCATTGCCGGTACTTTAAACAGCCAGCGCTACATCTCCGAGGTGTTGGAGCCAGTTGTCCTTCCTTAACTTCAGGGCTTGCCCACAGCCATATTTCAACAGGATAATGCGCGACCACACGTGGCACGCATTGTCCAACGGTTCTTCGTCAATCGCCAGATTGAATTGCTTCCCTGGCCGCCTCGCTCTCCGGATCTTTCGCCGATAGAAAACATGTGGTCCATGGTTGCTCTACGATTGACCCAGATTCCATCCCCAGCAGCCACAGCAGATCAACTTTGGCAACGTGTGGAAGCTGCTTGGTCTGCTGTACCCCAAGAACTCATCCAAAGTCTCTTTGAATCAATACCGAGGCGTGTGGCAGCGGTGATCTCCAACAATGGCGGCTACTCTGGCTACTGATTTTGGCAGGAACCACACTTCACAGAAGTCTATAAATTTAATCATTTGATACTTGGTCAACATGTTATCTACAAAATAAATTTTGTTGTGATATCTCTTGTCTTTCTTGGTGTTGCAATTTGGGTGGCCAGCAGTGTATTTTCATTGGGGGTCGAGGGATTTCTTATTTAAAGAAAGGGGGTCGCGGTCTAGGGGTCGGAAAGGGGGAAAGGGGACCCCCTTTCGCGGAAAGGGGGTCGCGGGGATCAGTGGTGCGCAAACTTGAAGTTTGCGCACCACTGATCTAGTGAATGTCACTACAGTTGCATGAAACTGTGCACTTATCGGTATCATACCGGTCTTTTTAATATCTGTTTCTAATCGGATGCATTAGAAGTAATTTCTTATTTATAAAAATCGATATTTTGCACTTGGCTATTCTGTTGGTTTGGTGGGTTTCGTGATATATCGTTGAAAGACAGGTGTCTGTTATGTTTGTGGTCATATAAATAGTTTAATAGTTTACAAATGCACTTGCAGTTCATGTAATTTTTTCAACCTTTTAATAGGACTAATAAATCGGCAGTAAATTTTGTTCGGATACAAAAAATAAAATTTAAAATGTGTTTTTGTTTCGTTGGTGCTTAAGAAAAAGAAGAAAAAAATGTACTCTCATATGCTTTGGGAAGGAGTTTTTCCTATAGCTTCATATAAATTATCGATTTTTCTGTGTAATAAATTTTGTCTAAAAAGTGGCCATTTTGAATCGGCCACGTTTCCTTTTATTGTTCAATATCGTAATCTTTTAAAATGCATATATTCAAAAGCTGACTGAGAGTGAAAGTGTCAATTCACCATATCCGTACTTCCATTCCAATCTAACTGTGCAATGTAAAATCCAGTGTTTTGTGTAGCCTCTGGCAGTAATTTCATAAGCTATATTTATTTTCTTACACTATTACTTGTAAGTTCCTGTATCCGTATTTGGCGAAGAGGGAGTATGAGTATTTAGGAAAGAGTCTGTCAATGTTTTCGGAAGACCTTTCGCAACTGGCTTTATTTCGAAAGACAGGGCTGCAAAATAACAGTTAACTTGTATAACTGACTTAAGATACTTTAAATGCGCCTCTATGTTTTCATTAAAGTGAAGTTTGTTAATTTTAGAAATTTCGTATCTGCTTGCCCTCATGCTCTTCCTTTTGGGTTACCTGTTATCATAGAAGGTAATCGTGCGGCGCTGCTTGATCGTGGATGTTAGTGAGATAAAGCTTTCTTACTATTTTACATCCATTTCCCAGAGGATTTTTTTGCTAATCGTTGATTGTCTTTTCGTCAAATATATCTATATTTTTTATTGAGATTCTTTAGATATCTGAAGTTGAGAAAAAAATGTCATGTATTTGTTGCGAAAAAATGAACGAGAGTAATAATGGTAATTGAACCATGAATCATAGCAGCCATGTTTTGTTTGGAGCCTGTAACAATTTTTTTTCTCTAATGATAATGTGTTTGGTGACGCTTTTTCTTTTAGCGCTAATTCATTTCCTTTCCATTTTTGCTTCCGAATTCTCTTATATGGACAGCGTTTGTGGATTAATTATTATCTAAGAATGCTTCATTTCGGTGTTTCTGTCCTTTTATGTTTCCCACAAATTTCCTTTTTTTATTTTATCATCAGCCTTGTGGTTAGACATTTCCGCGGCTGGAGATAACGCCGTTGAAGCCTCATTTATTTCTCATTCATCCTGTTTTTCTTTTTTCCCCCTGTCTTGACATCTTAAGATTTTATTTGCTTCTCACACCAGTGCAGCCTCTTATTCAAAGACTGTGATATTTTTCATGCAAATTTTTGTATTTTTCGGCCGTGGTATTTTGAATAGTGTATGCTAAAACGCTACTGAACGTGGTACGTAGTGCAGAAATGTTGCGAGAAATATGATTCTAGGAGTAATTATTTTTTCTAAGCTGGTTATAACGTCAACATGTTTACAAATATGTATTGAGGTGTAGAGAGGAGATTTATATACAAATCGAATGCTCAAATCATATTCTTTATTTAATAGGAATTTTATCTAAATCCTCTTGCAGTCACGCTAAGAGTTACAATTACTTTTCGCGAATCACCTTCGATACCTAAACTCCAAAACCTCTCAACTACTATTTTTTTGTTATTTTCATTTTATGTGGGAATACGATAACCCACAGCTCCTTCCATCTATTAATTCATAAATCTCAATAAATAGTGTAAAGTGCATTCTAAAGGCATTTTAACGAACAGCTGTGACTTATTTGTGACGTATTTATCTATAGATGTGACTTATTTGTCAAAATGTTTTTTAGCTCTCTAGTAAAATTTGTAATTTTTCAGTTGAGAGATTTTGGACTTTAGGTATCGCTATGTAGGGTTCTTGCCCTACATATGGGACCACTGCAGAATTCCGATTTTGGCTTTCTTTTCTGTAGAAAAATTCTGGCATATTCCGGTAGTTAATTCCATTAGCCCGATAGCAAGTAATAGAATTTAATTCATGCTGTAGGCACACATACACACTGAAAAGGAAAGTCGGAATATGCATTCATACTCTTCCTTTTCAGAATGACAAATTCTTTGTACTAACCACGATCCACCCTGATTAATCCTCGGTTATGCACCAAAAACCTAAAAACACATGTAATCTAGAATTAGTTCTCATCCTTTTATAAGATGGAAAAAATAGAATAAAACTATTCAGTGGTTTTTAAATGAACGTCTTATATCAAATCACATTAATCTAAGTAGCTTTTGTATAAAATAATAAAATTTATCATCACTTTCTGTTTCTTTTTCTTCTTCTTTCTTTGGGGGGAGATGGGGGGGTAATTTTTGACCACTTGTGCTGATAGCTTTGTGCTACCCGCTCTTCCGTATTTAAAGTAAAAAAAAAAAAAATCCCTAGCTATTACAGTACAGCAGGGGTGTCAAACTCGCGGCCTGCGACGAACATTTTTGCGGCCCGGCCAATATATTGGCTCACAATAATATATAATAAAATAACCGACGCAGAATTATAATAAGATAGGAAGAATTCGCTAAATGTTTTTTAATGATACTCTTTTTTTGCTATTATTAAACAAAATGCATATATTTATGTTGAATTTACTGTAATTAGGTAAATAAACCTACGTTTCTATTAATATTGATTTTTTTTGCGGCCCACCTATAGTTAAACCTTGTTTGTTTGGCCCAAGGTAGCCTTTGAGTTTGACACCCCTGCAGTACAGTATCTCCACATTATTATCATTTGACTCGGGCATTTGCGCTTTTGTATCGCGTTAAGCATCCTTTTATGCTTTAATATTTTGATACATTTGCAGTTAGTTATTCTATAAGTAAATTTTACCTTATTGTACTTATAAAATTTTTCAATTTCTCTAATAGAATGTAAATGAAGTATAAAATTTAGAAGGTGCTGTATTTTTCGCTAAAATTTGTGTTTTACTGGAGAAAATATCCTCCGAAAGATCTGGCTATTTTGTTCGGATTATTTTATTTCGCAGAGTGAGCCTCCAATCTGTAAAATCGAGTAGTCACGTGCTACCTTCTGCCATTACGCTAATGAACTTCGCGCTAAACGACTCCCTCAGGTTGAGCAAATTTTTTGGAAATTCTTGTCGTATCCGAGAATTCATGTTCTCGAAATGTTTTCTTGCCGTAGTTTCGAATATATTGCGTGTGTGTAAAATTTTCTTGGGGAAGGTCCAACGATCTTTATCCCATTTCTTGCAGGCTGGCAGTTGTGCAATTCTCAAATTTGGAGAAACTTTGTTATTTGAGTTTCGTTGTTGCTAGGCGAAGATTCGGTTGCCCAAATCAAATGCAGGGGGGGGGGGGATTTCAAGAAAAGTTCTGGAGTGTTTCTATCTGTGCCTAAATTCATCATCTATCCAATCTTTAACCCTTGCGTGAATATGAAGTGATTAAATTTAATTTCCTTAGTCCATGAGTAGTGTAGCACGATTAATCTTTTATTCTGTAAATGCTAGGTGTTTCGACAAAAAACAAATTTAAAGTCTATTAAAAAAAATCTATCGTGCCTAAGTAGTTTGTGTGTGTGTATGTGTGTATATATATATATATATATATATATATATATATATATATATATATATATATATATATATATATATATATATATATATATATTCTTACATAACATTGGCTCTGTGGAATCTTTAAGCCTTTCTGAACAAAGCATGTCCCTTTAGAGCAGGGGTGGGCATTAAGTCGATCGCGATCGACCGGTGGAGCACCAAGACATTTTGGGGCGACCGCCTTTACTAAGACCTAAGACGCGCATACTAAAAGAAACATATTTATGGAACATCGACGCCAGGTAGACTGGACTAGATTGGCGGACAGTATGCAGACTTAAGTCTTGAACTTACATTAAAAAATAAATAATTTTTATCTAAAGTATTTTGAATTGTTTTATAATAAATGCATCATCTGATATATTTGTGGCTATTATTATTATGTTTGTATCTTGTGTTTTTCTTTAAACGTGGTTTTAAAAGAGTAAGTCTTTTTTATTGTAGTTATTTAGGTAAGTACACATTCCGTATTTATTATGCCACTGGGTGGACCGCAACACCTTGAAAAAATTAGAGGTAGCCCGTACCCTGGAAAAGTCTGTCCACCCCTGCTTTAGAGGGATGGATATCTCTAACCGGCCACCCCTCAAAACTCAAATAACGGCTCTTTTTATCGGAACCATTACAGGCCGCCATAGTGTGCAGTACCTCGGTAAATTAAAATAAATTGATATACTAGTTGAATGTTTCTCGTCACTCTTGAGAATTTCCCTAAAAAAGATATGAAGTTGTATTGAAGACTAAATCATAAAGTTTTAATTTTCAGCGTTGTATATCCCCAAAATTTCTTTCCCTTTCATCTTCTATTTGTTAGTGGTTTTATAAATCTTCAAAACATTTCTGCTGATTTTAGTCCTCGTAAAATACATTTTAAAAATAGTTCCGAAAATAAAATTACTTTAAACAGTGGTATTTTGACATCACATTTCTGTATTTTGTCAGCCGATGGAAAATTATAAATATGTTGAATATTTTCTCGTGGTAATCTTGCGAATCTGGCATCTCGTCATGTTTTCGTCATCCATTTGATTAAAACGAAAATTCCGCTGTCTTATCTTTATGAGCGTAAATGCTGTGTGGGAATCACCCGTCTCCAAAAATTTGTTTAGCTTGTGTTCGAACACCCTTATCACGTAGTGTCCATAACTATCTGGGTTAAATGACCTGCCTCTCCGCTCCTTTGTCAACAGAATGCGAAATGACGCCTATTGAAAATAATTCTTGATAAACGTCAACGCTCTCTTCGCTCCGTAATGTAATGCTCGCGATTATTCCCTATTTGCATGAAGTTGAACCTCTGCAGCCCTGAACTTCGCGTGCGCAGGGTTTTTTTTTTTGTTGGTGACGGCGTAATGATCGCTATAGTCGCTCCGATTGTGCTTTTGTATTTATTTTTTTACATATAAATGTACGTGGGTGACTAGAGGTGGGACGTTCAGGGTGCTTCTAACTTCTGAATGATGATAAATTCGCGGATGTTGTGTAGAATGGACCCCTTGGGAGTTGAAAATCCTACAAAAGTTGTGAAATTTAAAAAAAAAATTATTCCTTAAGCCCAATAATGTGTTGGAATTTGACTAGGATTTCTTGGAAAACTAGAATTTTTTTTTATTCCCTAAGCCCTGAAGTGTTCTTGAATTTGACAAGGTTTTCATGAAAAACTAGATTAAAATAAATAAATAATGGATTTTGGGGTTCTTGATTTTTAGGGATTTATCTTGGCAAGATTTGGAAACATTTCGGCACTAATTTTTGCTTGAAGTGTCTTTGTTCATAACTTTAAATTGAATGTCTCAGAATCAAAACTGTAGTAATAGTCATTAGTCACCTCCGATCATAGTCTTAAGGATAACTTTTAGAGCACATAACAATTTTTGGATCCTTCGTTGTGATACCCCACTTGAAGGACCCCACTTGAATGGTTGGGTTTGAAGTTCAAAGTCGTTTTTTGTAGTTGAGGGTGGTATTTCTGAAGCTAGCTGGTTATATTATATTTATATGATCTACTTGCGTTTCTGATAAAATCTGAAAACCCCCCAGAAAATATTGTTTTAACTCTGCGGTTTTCATGGCATCTCACATTCGCCAGCTCGTGTTTTCTTGGCGCTTTTCAAAGTATCTAGTCTAAGTTGCGAACTATATACGCGTACTGAATAGAAAGGTACATATAGCTTTAGCTGAAAGAAATCTGTGGAATAAATATAGCTAAAATCAAAACGTCTGGCCTATTATACTTCGAATACTTTCGAGTTAAGTCATCTGTAGAATTGAACAGCGGAAGAACGTCTTCCTGCTTGCTGAATTCCCTAAAAGCTATCACTCGCAAGCACGAAAGTTGCCATTGTGGCGACTGTGCTAGAAAACAAATTTAAGAAATTCTAGAATTGGATTCGTGTTAGCTACGATATAATTATAAGTAGAGACACTGAAACCCTCGACTTATTATCTGTGGACTGAAACAAAGCACTTCTGGAGAAATTTTTGCTAACTCACTTCAGTGTATAAGATTTTATATTAATTCGTATTAAGTTGAGAGTAATGATGAAATGTGGAATTATTATTTTTTTTTTTTTAAGAGATCAGAAATATTTATCGGGTTAATGAACGGAAACCATTGTTTATATTTAGATATGAGATGATTTTTCGTTTTATAAGGTTTCAGTAACATCTCGGAATGCAAGTTTCGTCTCGGAACGAAATTTAGCCCTTTTGATTTTGAGTATTTCAGCTTGCGAAATATACATGTATGTCGATTAGAGCTAACAAAGTTCAAAGACATTTGAGAATTACTGTCTGGATACGCAAGATGAATCTGAATATCAATACAAAACAATTCGCGTGGTATATAGTTGATGTTTCGATGTTAAATTTTAGTTTTTGTCTCCCCTTGAGGAAGGTAGTTGTTAAATGCTCTTGAAATTTAAATTTGGATGTACGTCAATAAGGCATTTAAGTCCTTAATAAACTCTCTAATATCGAAAGCCCCCAATGAAAATAAACCTACAGGAATCGGCACTTGATATTTACTAATAAGTGCTAGTATATCACTTGCCTTTATGAATATGCAACACTGAAGTGTGTGTCTGCTTGCACCCCACCACCCCCTAGAAGAAAATTTTCGATCTTTAAAAGATTCAAAATTTTGTGTTTTGTTGGTTGCTTATTTATGTCTTGGTAAATGAGCCTTTACTCTGTTTAATGACTCAAAACATAATATTTAACTTGCGGGAGAAATAATTTTAAGTTTACGTTTATCTCTCTCTCTTTTTGAGCTAGAGCATTCCATTTTTTTTCGATGGATATAGAGTGAGTGATATCCGATGTTCCCTATAGCTGCTGTTTTTCGCGTTATTTAATTCGAAGCTGCTGTTTAATAGGAATTTTATTGCCTGGTTTTATTTCTCTTATTTTTCCATGTATCCTTTTGCTCCGTTTGTAGTAGCTTGTTCACCTGGCGTGTCCCGGTGTATGGTTGGTTAGTTTTTTGGTAAAGAAAGCTTACGTTTTTCAAAGACATTAAAAGTCTGTCAAGATTGGACTTATATTCAGCGTTTTCTCCTTGTCTCTGTTGAACCATTGCCAAGCTACTTATAAATGTCGAGTTACTGTCTCCATGAAATTGAAAATGAGGCAACTCTGTAGTCCTGCGATATTTGTAAACGTCATTCTCAAAAAAAAAAAAAAAAGGATACGTAGTACATGGTCTAGCACAGCGGTACGCAAAATTTTTTCGACCGCCACCCTAATGAAAGTTTTTTGGTAGAGCAATTGAAAAAAAAAAAGGAAAATGGTAAGAGAAAAAATACGCAAAAGAAGTTAGCAAATGTTGACAAACTATTTAATTGATTTTTGCTGACTATTGTAAGAACGTTTGACACCTTATTTAACAATATCATATCTTGTATATCTTTTAACATATAAAATACATCTAAGCAAAAAAAAAAGTAATTATAGATAATTGAAAGTATATTTTTAATAAAATAGTTCAACATGATATAAATTTACTTAAACTATCCACGACCCCTCTGTGGGTCGCGACCCACAGTTTGCGCACTATGGGTTTAGCAGATGGAATATGAGAAATAAATTTATTATATATGACCAGAATCATGGTGTAGCCAGTAATAAAGTAACATTCATGTATGCATGCATACATAATCAGGCTCAGGGAGTCCGGTAGCGACTGTTTTTTAAGTCTCTTCGTGTCTCCCCCCCCCCCCCCTTCACCTTTCCATAATTTTCTAAATTTTTATTCCTTCTATTGCTCATACTCTTCATACAGTTTACCTGCAAAATTCTTTCTACGCCAGTATCAGTGGCCGAACCACTACAATATTATCTCTCAATTCGCGAATTTTAATTTTTCAAGTTTTTAATATTTACTTGACTCGGGCTTCGTTATGTGGCCTTTTCATAGTTTTTAAATGTTTTAATACTGTGTCTGTCTACTTAAGTTTTCTGTACCTGTAGAGTAGCAAATAATCTTTTTTTAAAAAAAGAATGCAAAGTCTGCAAGGAAGTTTTATTTTAGAGAAAATATAATAATAAAATAGAGAAGTTAGTGCAAAATTGGGAAAATCATGGATTTTGACATAGAAGCAAAATATTTCTTGCCGCAGCGTAATAAAGGTTTTTTTCGTTTTGGGAATGGTTCCTAATTGGTGGTGCTGTAGTTAATGTTTGAAAGGAGAGCCACTTTTGTCTTTTTATCATTAATTACAGACTCCCAGCCTATTTGCTGTTTTTGTAGGCGTCTCTAAGAGCACCGAGACATGTCTTGAGAGGGCGTGAACCGTCTTCGCCCATTCACCTACGGTTGTAAACCCGCGAAAGTCATCGAAACTTCCCTCAAGTGCCTGAAGTGGCCTTTAAACGGTGATACGGTTTTATGAAGGACGTGAATGCACTGAGAAGGACGGCATTGAAAGCTTTCGAAGCCAGCCTTCGCATCGTTTCAGTAATGGATGAGCATTAATGAATGGAAAAGATTAATTCATTGCTGTCATATATTGAAGTATTAATTCCTACTGTTTTCTGTGTCACAAGAGACTGTCAGATGGAAAATACATCGTAAATTGGTATACAGACGTTTCAGATTATTTAAAAAGACTTCTGACCAATTATCGCATTGAAAAACATCTTCGTGATAAGGACTACACTTTTCTAATCCAAACTGCAAATAATAATTCATGTCAATGTCCAGTTGAAGTTCAGTGGTTTAACGTAGCATTATCTAGTCTAACTTGAACAATTAGAATCTATAATATTTAGATTGATGACAAGTTCCCCCTCACTGTCAAACAACGTATTTGGATTGATGGGAGGATAAGTTCTCTCTCTCATTCATTCACACAAGCGGACACATCCCGCTCACCGGCGAATAGTAACTGTATATTTAGAATATTCTTGTTCTGCTAAGAATTTCGAAATATATTTCACCTTCCTGTTTTAAATATATATATATATATATATATATATATATATATATATATATATATATATATATATATATATATATATATATATATTCGTGTAATATTTGATGAATACACTCTCGCATAACTTTTCGCAATGTTCACGTATCATTTCATCCAGATCATCTGGTTGATGGAAGTGAAACTACTGTGATTCTTGCTGAGCATCAATTTGAGCACTACTAAGCTCCCATAATGACTCATTTTAACATAGACAGATGTAGGTATATCTTAATTGTCTGTAGTGCTAGTGCTTTTGGCTAGTGTACCATTATTATTGGAGAGCATTTACTTTTGTTCGTTGAAACTTTTGTGGTGAAGTTGTCAAGAGAAATTTGAATAATTTAATTGTACAGAGTCTACCATCAAATACGGCTTCAGGTCCATTGTTAAGATGTGTTTGCGTGTGTTTCATTTACTGTTAGGTAAATACTTCCGATAGTATTTATATATGTAATGATATTTGAGGTATGTAGTTAGTAGAGTTTAAAGTACTCCATAAAATTTCCGAGCTGTAACCTCCTAATAAGAAAGAATGAAAGTACGTACCATTGGTGGATTTGAATAGACGGTAATGGTACCTCTCTCTTACTTAACGAACTGAAATTCACTTGTGAAATGGTTTTCTAAACTTACGTAACTGTGCTCTGTGTCTGTGTTTCCGCTTCTGCAAACGCTCACTCCCGATTATAATACCAGAAATTTAGAGGACGATTCCCGCACGTTGAAACAGTGACGTAGCGAGCATAACTGGCGCCCGGGGCACGATACCTTTTTGGCGCCCCCCTTCCGGAAAACGTATAGTAATATAATATATAGAATTAGTGAAAAGGACCATTTGGCGCCCCTCTGCGAGTGGCGCCCAGGACATGATAGACCCCCTTGCCCCCCCCCCCTCTCGCTACGCCACTGCGTTGAACCTTTTCTTGTCAGTGTTGAGAACCGGAATATAATCACCTTTATTTCCTTTTACAGTTGTGGAATGTGTGCGGGAGCAAGCTTAGCTGGTGGCTGTTGGTGCGTTTCGAGGGGAACTTTCCCTTTGCCATTTCCTTGGAGACCTTGAGGACGCAACAGTGGCCATTTCAAGGTCTCCTTATCACTACTCTAACCATTTTCTGGGAAACGGCAGGATATATTCGTTCTGGTACGAAGGTAAAGATGATGGGTGATGTGGGACGTTAAGATTTATAATAAAATGACGTCACTGTTGGGGAAATAAATTGCCGGCTTCAAGTTTTAACGAATGGCCATACAAGATAGTCATCATATGAACTTCATACTAAATCCTGATTGTTAATTTGAGGTGAGTTTAAAAACCTTCATTTAACGGAACGGCGTTGTAAACGCACAGGAAAAATAAGTAGCGTTCATATTTAACAAGATTTCAAAAATAGTCATAAAACGGCAGTTAAAAAAGTATTATCTATGTCTTAAAGTGAAGTTAACTTTTTTCTTTTTAATGATAGACGAATGTTAACATTTTGGAAACTTTCTGCGTTATGTTATCCCCAGTATTTTAGCGGCGTTTAGTACAAACTTGTCGAAAGTACTTTCCGTTGGCATGTTACCTTCGTGATATGTTTCCATGTCATATATGTGCTTATGACTGAAGTCTATACTAATTTTGAAAGCTAACAGTTGGTTCCTCCGCAACTTGATGTTGGTATAGGAAATGAAAACATCTAATTTAAAAAAAATAAATGAATGAATAAATATGAATATATATTTTTCGTTTCTTTTATCTCTCTCTTTCTCTCTCTCTATCTTTCTTTCTTTTTTGTTAGCCCTTCAGTAGGCTTGAGAGGAACGAAATAGCATCTCCCCCACAAGTCATAAATCTTAAAAAAGTATTTATCATGTCTACGAATTTTAATATTGCTCTTAATTTTCATAGTGGACACACATCTCAAAGCCTTTACAGATATATAGATAACTAATATGATAAAATTCAGAAATTACAGGGAGTGTCTTAAAAAGATTCTCATCGCAACAATTCCTTTTTAAAACTAATTTGCACATGTGAGATTGCGACCGTGTAATGAGGAAATACCCGCGTAAAATAGTCACAGTAGCTTAAGATGCTATAACGAAATATGCAATCGTATATTCGCTGTTGTAAACATTGCTGCTTAACATTATAGCAAAACAGGGAGATAAAATAGAAATGAAAAAGAAAAAAAAATCTGCCGAGTGATAAGATATTGCTGGGAGTCCGAAGTGCTCTACTGATGATGTGGTGGATCAAAGAGCTAGCATTCAGTAGCCAATCTGTACTTTTATTATTTTTCTTTTCGGGGTTTGATTATTCCCGGAAATACATTGCATAGTTTCTTTATTCAAATAAATGAGAGAAATCTGATAACAAAGCAATTTATCTCCTCTTTTGTTTACGATGTCGAGTAGTTTCCCATTACTCCCTGCCATTCAACATGGTGGTAGTCCTTTTCACCTTATGCAAGATTTTACCAGCTCATGGCCTAATTTAATAGGAAGCACCGACGCTATCGACTTAAGTTTGATTGCATATGGATGCTTGGGCACTTATATTTGCAAATTGGAAATCCCGCTAGCGAGATCCCGTGTTCCGTATCCCTGTGTGGGAAAGCCGTGCAAAAATCGCCTTGCCTTTTTGGATATCTGGGTGGTTATATATGTTGGTCCTTTAAGTTCAGCTGAGAGGTCAGGAAAAGGAATGCAAGAACTGGGGGAGAAGATCACTCTCCAGAGACGAGACGAATTACAGCAGTAACCAGAAAAATCTGTCTCCTTATTTTGTAGCAAAAATTAAATTAAATAGGGAGTCTTAAATTGGGTTCCTTTATCCACTCGAATTCCTGTCTAGGAATGCTCCTGGCTTAATGCTTTGCAGGAGAGGGCTGACTACGTGTACGATCATACCTCTCGGAGATCCTGGAGAATTTTCTCCGTATATATTAACCATGGACAATCAGTTGTTTGTCTGCATGTCAGTAATTAGTCATTCTCTCCTCCCAATGTGCGGAATGTACAAACTTTGAAACGAATTATAAGTAACTTAAGATCAAAATTTCCAGCAGTGGGAAACGGAGATTCTGCTGTAAAAAAGTTCTCCCAAATTAACCACGGAATTCTTTATCCTTGTTAAACCACGATCCAAAATGTCATGTTTACATTTGTGAGCATTTTGAACACCCATAGGTCAAACCACCATACTTTTTTTGGTTAATAAAACGGACAGGTCAATAATATATTTCTCCTTTCTCAATATTTGCAATGTAAATTCGGTGTATTTCGATTCCTATTTATCCAGTTGTTACAGATTTTGATGTGTTTTGAATGTTTTTTTACACCTTAAATAGGTGATATTATTTCTGAGTTTGAAAGCAGTTATTGCTTTCTCCGATTTAAAATTTGCTACTACGCGATAAGTTGTTTTCTAATTCAGTATTCTTGTGCACTGCAAAGAAAATCGAGGCCTAAGACTGCAAATAAAACAAGGCGGAGGGAAAACCAAAAATCCACTTGATTCTGTATTTTGTAGTAGTCCTTTACGTTAATCTTGTATTTTCAAACATTCAGAATTATTCTTTCATGTTCCTAGGTATATAATTGCCTTTTACTGAATAATAGGCAGAATTTTATCCTGGAATTCGGTACCTTAAATACTGCTATTGGAGTTGTTATAGAGCAGTGGTGCGCAAACTTTATTCGACCGCGACCTCCTTTAAATAAACTCACTCGACCCCCCAATGAAAATATTTTGGAAGAAGTAATTTTTTTTTTTAATTATGAAAATGTTAACAAAGAAATAGAAAAAAGAAACAAGCAGATTTTGGCAAACTATTTTAAAAATCAATGAATTGTATATTTGGGGTAAATATTAACTTTGCATAATAACATAAAAAAAGTCTCGTTTGCCTTCTGCACTTGTTTTTGTTGTATCTCATGTGGCTAAAACTTCATATTAAAATATTATGTATTTGTATATAATTAAGGTAAAAATTAACAACAAAAAATTATTAAAGAGCGTGATATCAAAATACAGTCGATTCCGGTTAATTGGACCACCGGTTAATCGGACCAGCCGCTTATTCGGACCGAATCCCGTCTTGTAACATATTGCATGTTCGTGTAATCGGATCGGCCAAAATGATCGCGTCCCAGGGTGGTCCAATTAACCGGAATCGACTGTATAATCTTATTAAAACATTAAAAATTATAAACTTCATTTATTTACATTAAAACTAGAATATGTCATTTTTGTAATTAAATGTTAAAATTTATTGATTTAGATTAGATTATTGAGGCCGAATGGGATGTACATTTAGAAACAATAGATATCATGTCACAAGTTAAAAAAGTTAAAAAATTCTAATTATGGAAAATTTAACGCATATTTTTTTAATTAAATACTTGAATATGATATAAATATACTCCAAACCATCCGCGACACCCCTGTGGTCGCGACCCACAGTTTGCGCACCACTGTTATAGAGGGTTTAGTTCTGGTTCCCTGTGCGTGTCTTATAAATGAACTTGCCCCTTTTTGGGAGCATTGTTGCAATTTGCTGGCTGAAGCAGAGCCGTGTTATTACACAGAAACACGTCACCAGAAAAAGTTTCGGTAAAGAAATTTAGACTGTATAATTTATTAATCGTGTGCGGGGAAAAAAAAACCAAGAAACTCCAAGATAATGAAAAGGCTCAATTCTGACCTCGGAGCTAAATGCATCGAACAGCTGCACTCTGTCCCAAATATTATTTTACTCGTACCTATTACTGGTTTATCCATGTTTTATAAAAACAAAGGTATTGCTTCGATCATCCAAGGTAAATTCCAGACATTATTTCTTACCATTAAAATATATCTTGTCGCGCAAACAGAAGGTATAAAAATGATCCGCAGCTGGTTCAAATCTAAGTAATAATTAATGATCTTCGTTTCTCACCTTCATTGAAATTCTGTTTTGTTTTTTGTTTTTCAGTTTTCTATCGTGATTTTGGGAGGTAGTACATCTGATAGCTTAATAATTAATTTTCGTATTTTCCTAGTAAGAATGCAAATCATAATGGGGTCGATTTGATGTAAGTGGGTGTATATGGCCCACTAGGTGCAGATATAGGTCCATGAGGTACGCTGAAAATGGTAATCTCGAGTTTATTCATGATGTCTGAATACGCTAAAGCCTAAATTACCAACAAATATAGAAACATGAATTTATATTGTAATCTTTTAACAGAAATAATCTCTAAATGAAAGGCATAAGTGACTGATTACTTTGGTGTTGCACCTTTTGCAAGTGAGGCGTTGGTACGATTATTTAACATCTAATGTTGATTATTCTGAGTGAATATGAATAAGCGTTGTAACTTTTCCTCTTTTTCTTACCAAAGCTACGTCAGTTAAATGATTATTCCTATGAGGTTTTAAGATGATGCCATAACTTTATAGGCTAGTAGATACGTGTGTGTATGAGAAAACTGTGTTAAAACGTTCACATAGCAGAAACCGCAATTGCATCCAGTTGGTGATCGGACATGGGGTCACAAAACCTTCCAAAAGTGATCGTTGCTATTCATTATCCCTTTAAACCACTGACCGTAGTTCGCTCGGACCTAGAGAGAGTCATATCTAGTATACTGGACGCGAATTCATGCCGTCGGTGAGAGGCAAATTGATTTGGGCGCACGCTCTCAGTTCTGAATCCTCAGAGTTCTGGATTTTGTATTCACTCGGAATCGGCTGTAACCTGTAGGTCCTGATCTTCTTAGCTCTCGTGTAGCAAGAGACAATCGTACCTCTCCCAAAAATCAACACATCAGTGTCAGTTGTATTAACACCCCTATAGTTTAGCAAATTTTTTTTTCTTTCTTTCTTTAGTTATAAAAACGTTCGGTTGAAGTGTGGAATTTTTGGAGACGGGATGCGCCATGATATTGGTTATCATCGATTTACTTTATTTCATATGAATATCGCGTATCTTCACTTGACCTCCGAATTTAAAGCGTCTCTGTAGAAGGTTGTTTCTCATATATTTAACTGAATAATCCCAATTCAAACATTTACTATTTTACTACCGAATATCGTTTCAGCTCTTGACCACTGTTATGCAAGACGTCGTCGTTTCTAATTTTATTTTAATCTTGCTTTAGTCGTCTCGCATTCGTTGTTGCTACGTGCGACTGTTTACTCTACCTCGACTCTTTTCTGGTAATTTGTCATTTCGTTTAAGCAGCTATCGTAGCGTGCTTCCGGTTCCGATTGTGATTGTAGCGTGTCATCAGGTATTTCTTTCTTTGAGCGGGAAATGCGACGCACATTTATTTTCGGACCTATACCGGGTGTGCTCTTTAATTTTTGCTGCTTCCTTTTGTGCATTTGGGCGTGGACATACGCCTTCGCACTTAATACAGCGGTCCAAGGTCAAATTTGTATCAGTTTAAAGAATTGCTATGCATTCATGTCATTGTTGCTAGAGGCTCGGAGGTAGGAAATGATTCAAGAGTGTCAGTCATTGGAATCTCAGTAACACGAGTGAAATAATTTGAAACCTGTATACGTTTACTTTGCGTATATAATTTTTTTTTTTTAAACCTCTGGAATTGATGACACCCCATTCCCCCCCCCCCCCAAAAAAAAAAAAAAAATAAAAAAAAAAATCGACTTTGCATTTTAATCTATTATTATCTGATCGTGTAATTGCTGAAGTGTAATGCTAACCCCGTCTCCCCCCCCACTTTTTTTTCTATTTCTAAGATAATTCCTGATACATTGTGTAAGATTTGTTGAATTTATTTTAAGTATCATATGTATTAAAGTAGGTATATGGACATGAAATTTTGCGTCATTATTTAGACGTAGTTTCTCCAAATTGTATTGGAGCCACATTTACGAGGCGTTAATTGAAAGGTATGCCTGCAATGCCATAAGAAAAAAATGAATTATCGCGAAATAATTTTCAAGCCTCTCATCTGTTGTCAACATCTAAATCTCAGATGTGCAATGAACACCCGGCTGTCCGTGGGCCGATTATTTATGCATTAAAATAGGAAAAGTTAGATTTTTCCAAAAAACTACTCTTTCGAGGTAAAAAAATAATTAATTCTAAGTTTAATGAATTTTAATTTTAATTAAATACTTTTTAAATCTGTATAATTTGTTGAATACCTCATAATTCATTTTTTTTTTTTTTATGGTACAGTCAGCCGATTTTGGTATGATCAGTGTTTCTAGTTAAGTGTATTTTGACAATAGGCATTAGTTAATTTTTTTCCTTAACTAAAATGCACGAGGACCCCCATGTCTGAAAGCAGGCCCTGATTTTCCATTAGGCCCGGTCCTAGGAGCCCCGAAAGTCGGGGGACCCAAAAAATTTTAATTTTAAAAGGATAAAAGAAAAAATTCCCAATTCAATTTTTTTTAAATCTTTTTTAATAGCAATTTTTTTTATATATCTTTTCAAATTTGATTGATTGATTGGTTCATCATATGTATAGTTATATGTATAGTTCATCATATGTATGTTATAGTGTATATAAGGGATTAATAAGTCTTCTGGTTGCATTGTATTGGTGTTTTAATGATGCAGTTAATATGTTGTATTGCTTTTTGTTATTTGATAATGTTCTAGGCTTCGATGCTTCAAATAGCCAATTCTTGGTAAAATGGTACTTTCACAATGATTCATGATCATTTTTTTTTTTTTTTTTTTTTTTGTGTCAATTTTGGAAATTTTACGCCCACATCAGTGTTAGGGGGGGCCCCCATCCTGAGTTGTGCCTATAGTCAAGAATTTTCTGAATCGGGCCCTGTCTGAAAGACCGTTTTTTTATCGTCAAATGTAAAAATCGTTTTTATCGCCAAAGTGAGAAGGATATATATCCATCGTCCGTACAACAGCTAGTGTGATGATTGTCATTGAGACCGATTCTAAGTAGGTCATGCGATAATTTTGAATCTGCAGTTCTAAAGAAATAATTATTTTTATATCCATTAGTAAAAACTCCTTTTTGACTCTACCCCCCCCCCCCTTATCACGCCTCTCTTTTTCCCGGTACGTATTTAATTGTTATGTTATTGTAAAAGTTCGCTTTACTTAAATGCCCATTTTTCAAAATTTAAATTTTTTTTGTTACTATTTGACCTTCTTCATTAGTTAGTATCTGCGTCACGTAATTTTTCGCGCCTTTTGCATTTTCAAGCCGTTTTAAACGATATCATGTTTGTTATATCTTTTTCCGCTTCATTTTTATCTTAACTATTTTTGCTACTTCTCTCTGGCATTTCGCGCATGTTTAACGCGCGACGCCGTTTGCATTCATCTAGTTTTTATTATGCTTTTTTTTTTTTTTTTTTAAGTTTTATTTTAACAATGTTTCAATATCTTTTCTGCCAACTCACTGTTCTTGTTGCCTAGTTAGTTATCTGGCTAGATCTTTTCGCTTTTATATATTGCATTAAGTATTTTCGCATATATAAAGAGCGTTTTCGTTAGTGGAAGCATAACTATTCTATGAACATATTTTTCAGGATGCTTTGATAAAATACTAATGAGAATCTCATATCTTAAGTCCGAGGTTCCGCGAATATGGAAAAGTACTTGTTCACGTGTGTTTGTTCGACCAATCCATTACCTGAGGAAGTGAGGTTTGCAACTCTATGCCCATAGGTTTGGTATGTTCTCAATACTTGCGGTGAATGGTATCTGATTTGAATCGCTTTTGTGTTATTATGAACAGAGTTCGAGCGTCTCTGGAAAATAGAGAATTTTTCCTAAAAACCTTTCCTTACTTCATACCCCATCACAGTTTAAACTATCAGATTTTATTATTATTATTATGGTTTCGATCTGTTGATACCTGAATCATTTTCTATGGGGAAAATATATTTGGTTTTATGGGTAGAAAAAAAAAGGGGGGGGGGTGTTGTAGTTTGATTCATTTCCATCCAACCCCCCCCCCCCCAAAAAAAAATAAATAAATAAATAAATAAATAAATAAAATAAAAATATTAAACTATATTTTATGCCTTTAAATGTACCTTTAAATTTTGTATTGTGTAATTATTTTGAAAAACTCGCGCTCGTATATTTCCTGTTTTGGGGATTACATTTTGAATGTGCCTTAGGTTTTCAATGTTGTTTAACTTGGTAAATTGTTGCATGTCACTTTTTATTATAATTACCAATGTTTTGCTTTAGAGAAAGAGTACTTAATATTGTGGTTAAAAAAGAAAAAAAGTTTCTATAGTTTGTAGTTAGCTTTATAAATTTCATGTAATTCTTTTTAATATGAATTAATTTCCAGCTTTTTTACGATGCATTTTTAATGCATTAAAAGTAGTTCTGATTTAGTTTAGAATTAGAGATCATGTAGATTTCATTAAACTTTATGGGAAAGAAGTGGGGATACTATATAAAATACAGTTATCCGTAACGATAAGTTAGTTCTGTTTTGGCGTTAAGTAAGAACTTTGAAGACAAATCATGTGTTATCTGATTTATTTTGACTCATAAACCAATCTGAATGATTCTGAGCAGCAGTGATCTTCGGCGAATGTATCAGTTTTAAAATTATGTGTGTAAGTTCTATACAGTTGTTGTATTCAACTAATTTTTTTCTTCTTTTCAGGTAAGATTTTTGTTTTCACCTGATAATGCTTTTGCACAAAACGTAAGTTATTTCACTTTGGTTAATTCGGTGAACTGAATTGTTAAATATGAGTGCATGACAAAAATATTTAATAGAATCTTTCAAATTTTATTTTAATGTCTGTTTTTAATATTTGCTCCTTGAATTTAAATCCTGCAATATATATATATATATATATATATATATATATATATATATATATATATATATATATATATATATATATATATATATATATATATATATATATATATATATATTATATATATATATATATATATATATATATATATATATATATATATATATACACACAGTATACTCTTGATTATTATGTGCGAATTATCCGTGCAGAAAAAAAATCTGAAATATTTATCCAGAATAATAAGTTCTTAATTTATTAAATAGTGCATGAAAATTTCTTCCGGCATACATATTTAAACTACATTTTTAAATCAAGTTTTCTGCTTATTGAGAAGATTTTTATGGGATAAAGGGTACGATAATGTACTAAAATAGCACTTCTTTCATATCCCGGGATTATTAATACAGGGATGAAGTATCATGTTAGGAAAATTCGTGGTGGTATCAGAAAACGTGTGAAGGTTCGGTAAAAGAAATAAAAAAATAAAAAAAGGATTACATACATAAATTAAATTTCAACTACATTTAAAGTGAGTGTAGTACTATACTTTGAAAATACAATAAAAGTGAAAAAAAAATCGGATTATCCGTGTTTTTCTATTATTCGTAATATTTCTATTATCCCCCCCCCCCCCCCCCCGATTGCCGGGAGTACTCTGTATGTACCGTATTTTTTGGTCCATGAGACGACCGGGCGATAAGACGCACATTAAATTTATGGGAGGATTTTTAGAATATTTTGTATTTATTTGGGTATATAAAGATATTTTCGATTTCTTACTTAATAAAGATAATATATATATTCCTTTTATTTTAATGTTACCTTCGGACCAAGCACCCCAATTTCAAGTGTTTTTTTATGTATAAAGGTGCGTCTTATTGTCCGAAAAATACGGTACATACCCTTTGAGCTTTTGTGTGTCGTAACTAAACGTTTTTCTGCCCTGTGTCTCTAGGAGTAATAAATAGAACGCACAGTTTTAAAAGTGTCAGTTTTATCTGTGTTTCTCTTCTCTCTCCCTAATTAGTATTCGGCGCGCGACGTTTGTAGCATGTAAACAAAATGTAATTAGTGAGCATCTGTGATTCTCTTTTAAATGCGAGAACCAGCTCGGAAATGCCTCGACTAGGTTTCGTTTAACTTTCAATATCAAATGTATACAAATACGACTCATTCATACGCACTCGAGTCAGGTCCTGCCTTTTTTTCGAGGTCCCCAGTTTGGAAATCTTCTCACTAGGAAAAGCAAAAACAAAAAGAAACACTGTATTTGTTCCTTTTGCAATTTGTGTATTGAAAAACGTGCATCTTTTCACTTAATATTCCATAAACTAATTTAATGCTTTTTTTGCCGAAAGGCGCAAATAAATAAATATATATAATATTTGAATTCTGAAACCATTCCATTTTTTTAGCATGATTTCCAACGCGAGCCCGGAATTATGCTCACCCCGTCTTCCTTCTAACACACTTATCCCAGTTAGTCCTGGACTATACATTGCCAATTTCGAAATAAATACAGTAACCACCGCTTATAGTGATCAGTGGTTATAAGAATCAACCGTTTATAAGAATCAATTTTGCGAAAACAAAAACAAATGTATTATTTCCATGTTAAAATTTTCGCTTTAAAGAATCAATCCATCGGTTTTAAGAATCAGTTTACACTCTTCGCTTTCTTTTCATTTTTTCCAAAAAAGCCACTTAAATCCTCAAAAGGCACGAAGTTCTTTCTTTTTTTAAAAAAAAAGAAAGATTAATAAGATGGGATGGAATATAGTCGTAAAATTCATCCCTTTCTTTGTTAGACTTAACATAATTGTTTCCCCTTAAACGCTTTAGTCCAACACTGTCCTATTAGCTTGACCCAGGGGCATCTTTACTCGTCCGGGTCCGATTTCACTTTTCTCCACTGACAAACAAAAATAGGGATTCTTTTTTTACCACCTCCCACATCCTGGTTGCGGCTTCCTGGACCCTGAAACACATAAATCTCCGGCGAAGTGTCCACTATCACTTAGGCAAACGTGACATTAGTAGATTCAGCACGTTATCAAACCGTGAAACGTAAGCTAGAAGGTGAATCTTCGTCTGAGACTATTAGTATTGAAATTGTATTCAAACAGCCTCGTGAAATCTTCATTACGTCAAACTACCATAGAAATTTTTTTCTTGCTCCCTTCCTGTTGTTGAAATGTTAAAACTGTTAAGCAGGTATGTTGTAACAAATATTGGATTTTTTTCTTCTCTTACTATGATCATGTGTATCTATCTACTTATAGGTCTAGAAATTAAGTTGTATTTTTAAAATTACAAAAAATAATTTTAATAAAAGATAATGTAAATTGAGGAGTTTTTTTATGGTAAATTATCTAATATATGTATATATATGTGTGTGTGTGTACCTGTCCAAAAACCTAAATTTCGGCTATAAGAATCAACCGCTTATAAGAATCAAAAACAGTAATAATAAACGTGATTTTTATAAGCGGAAATAACTGTATTGTGTTTTGAATATGTTAATCTTCATAACACTACTTCAAACCATGAAAAATCTTATTCGCTGTCACTCCTTAGTTAATCCTATTCAATTTATTCACCCATTTTTACAGTTATTTCACTGGTTAATACAAGAAACCTAGATATTAGTATTAGTATTAAAATATTACTTTAAAATAAAAACAGCTAGTTACAGATGATTTTTAATCTTATTCCTAATATATTCGCGTACCGTGTATAAAGGAAGACCAAATTTCATTCGATTCTTCCTTATTAGTCTGAAGAGTATGTGACGACCGATTGACAGGATAGGGAATCGAACCCGACTATATTTCTCGGATGCATCCTTAACGATCTATAACAGTTATTTATTTAATTTTTTTTCGCACAATCTCACACACACACAGAAGAAGGTCAATCGCTGTTGTAACGACCGTGGACAGGGAGGGAATCGAACACTGGTCTTCTAACCTCGAAACTAACGCTCTCCCAAGCCGATGCGGAATTCTCTTATTTAAATTTTCATTTAAAGTTTTATGTTCTTAAATGGGTTTTCCAACTTTATAGTAGCATATACACAGCTTATATATATATATATATATATATATATATATATATATATATATATATATATATATATATATATATATATATATATATATATATATATATATATATATATATATATATATATATATATATATTTGGAGACCATGTGCTATAAGTGCATGCACTTATTGGAGGGTGTATGGTCTCATATTAAACATGTACTGCAGACCTTCCGTCAGAAGAGACCTGGTACTGTTTTTAAGGTTGCTGCCTCGGGGAGGTCGATTCTCGAAATGAGGGGTCGGGGATAATCAACACCCCAATACCATTTCCCGCGGAAAGTATTTATCGCTCTTTAGGCATTAAGAAAATTATGAAGGTTTTAACTATTTAGACTTTAAGAAAACCATCGTATGTTTTGATTTCTATTTTCATGTAATCAACGTATTTGAAACTTTTAACCCTGCATCGTACTACTTACTATTTCACGATGTAATGTTAGGGAGTTTCAGAAATCCTCAATAAAATTTAGAGTCGTGTTTACTTTTATAAATACGGGATCATACAAAAATGTATTATTATAGATACGGATTTCTGGGTATTTGGGTTTTTGCAATTCTTAGTTTTTTCTTTCGCTATAGGAGACGCGATCTGTTTCGGTAACTTTGTTTTCATTTAAAATAAGTGTGGCCAGTTATATTAATAATTGATGCAAATATAAAACAAATGGGCTTTCAGAAACCGATGACAACACAAATAAATGATAAAAATGACACTACTAAAAAGTGGTTTTTAATTAGAGATTTTTTTCATTGCATGTATTGTACAGATTTGATTATTATCAGAGTTTTGGCAGTACAGTCTCTTCTGTTGCCGACTGCCGTGTAAAGAGAGATGTGTTCATGGCACAAAAGGAAGTCTAGAGTATAATTTGCAATACGCGGATATCTGATTTACAGTAGTGTGATGTACGAAGGAAAAATCTTCGCCCTTGAAAGGATTCGGTACTATTAAAATTTTTATTTAACTGATCTTTATGTAAAAACCTAACCACTCTTCATTCATCTTACTGGTTCATTTAAAGTCTTTATTTTAAAGAAACTCATTTGAGTTTCGTCATCCTATGATGAAGTTCTTGTGCTACAAAACTATTATTCAGACTTGTTTTTTCCTTGTTACTGTTAGTGTGCTTTAAATTTTATTTTCCTAACTGAACAACATTCACCAAATTCACGAGAAACGGAGCCCAAAAAATCGCAACCAACGCACAGAGCATACGTACACTACAACAATTAGAACGAATTTATCCTTGTGTATTCCAAGAAAGTTAATAGTTAACCCAGTCGATAATTACCAAGGACATTTTTTTTTTCTTCTCCCCATAGATTATGCCGACTTGACTGCGCCTAGACAGGTGTTGCTAGTTTGCCACAATAAGTTGCAAGGTTAGAGGATTAAAAAACAAACAAAAACTCTTACCTTATAATTTAAAAAATATTATGAACCTATATTGGAAAGCTTAAAAAATAAATAGATAGAACGAAGCGATAGCTCGAAATTTGCATGATGTGTTCTAATATTAACTCTGAAAACATTTTATGTACTTAGACGACAGTTGCTTGAGTGAAGTTTCTGCTATTACACTACATGAACTCCGTTGCAGAAACTTTGGCCCAGAGCTGCATAAACTTGTTGCCTGTGGTCAGTTTTTTTATTTGGTGGATTGCCACGTGAATGAGATTCTTTACCTTTTTGAGCCTTTCTCTTGAAATTTCGCTCGAGTGAATCTCCCGTGTTTGGGTAAGTGGAGCATGATAAACGAACGCTTCATTTGGTTAAAGGGTTAAAGAAACTTGTTTTCGTTATTTATCATTTTATTATTAGTCACAGAATTACAATTTTTTAGCCATCGCAATATTTTGGAAATAGCAACGCGCACACATTTCCAGATCAGTCAAATGATCGTGAGATTTTGAAAGCGTTAGAATTGTATTCAGTGGCGACTCATGATAAAGAGCAGCCACAGATCCCAACAATTTCAAATTCTCATCTGTTGCTATAAAATCATTCGGACTTTACCAAGGAAAGGAACAATTTTCTCCTCTTCAATCAGTTATTTTGTGGTTTGAAGGATAAAGCAAGGGAAATGTTTTCAATATATTTTTTATTGCTGCCCGCTAATGAGTCATTTATCACCCACAATAAATGAAATTGACTCGCATTTTAGAGCAATACCTTTGAGATTGTTGTGTATGTTCACAAGGGTTAGCATTTAGCGGTATTTAAATAATTGCCTGAATTTGTCATCATTGAAGCTAGCTGGACTGAGCCCAAGGAAGAGAGATTAATGCAGCCTCTTTTTAAAAATAGGTTAAACTTGCTACTCTTTTCAAACGGTATTTTCGATTTTGGTATTGGGGCAATAAGTGATAGTCGCATGGTTTTATTTTTATTGAATGTATGTATAGTTGTAATGCGAAATTGTACGCTGGAGTAGGAAACATTTACAAAAATCTGCTTTAAGAAAAAAAATTTAAAAACGACGTGAAGCATTTTTGCATCAAAGGAGGGGAAGGAAAAAAAATTTCCATTTAAGATAGCTACTGTGCAACACTCCAGGCGTAGAATATTTTAAGAGTTTCATCTAAAATCGAAATCTAAAATATATGTTAACTCTATTAGCCAAAAACACCGAGCACTTATTTAGCAAACATCAGTTTAGCCAAGTTTCTGTCAACTGCGAAATTGTAAAATAATTACATATTTTTGGCCCCGCGAGTCACCGCTGATTGTTTCAGTTAAAATTCAAAGCAAATATTTTACAGTTGAAAAACATGAGTATCACACGTATACTTAATTTTAATAGAATTAAGGCCTCATAAAAATTGCATTTCAGACGTTCAAATTTGAGTAGTTATTAGCGCATCTCTTTCAGCCTTTGGATAGAAGAAAAAGTTCAGTTCAGTGGCTTTCGTAACAGTAACGCGTGTGTATTCTGTGGAATATGAGAATATTTTCATGACTGATTGATCTTATTTTAGGGAAATGACACAGATGTAAACGTCAGTAACTTAGGGTAAAAAAAACTGTGTCCTCTGATAGTTTTCTTATTTCAGTCGGTTTTTCACAGACTTGATGTCATGTAATTACGAGATAAATTTTATTTTATTTTACACGAGACATTTTGAGGAGCGTATGAAAAAAATCCTAGATATTAAAAACTATTAAATAACAATTGTAAAAGTAACTATTTTTATCTGGTCCACAGTTGAATAGATTAAAAATGTGAAAATTGCGTAAGTGAAAGCATTACGTAGAGATATTTGAAAATAGATTATTTTCAAATGTTTACAGATTGTAGGATTGTTGTATACTATTTCAGTACTAGTATATAACCCCCGCCAAAAATGACGGAATGTTGATCAGCGTTTCCTTCTCATAAGAGTTCATACGAACAAAGAATCAAAAAGCATGAAGATTCTATTTTTTAATGTAATGAAGAAAGATTTTAAACCTATATAGCATTATGTACCTGTATTCATCGTAGTATAGGTTTCAGAAAAATATAATTTTCCTTTAAGTGTAAAATTCTGCATTAATTTATAATAATTACATAATAATTAGCAAAGTGAAACACAATTTAATTAACATTAAAATTAAACATTAAAAATGTAGTTATTTAAAGGGAATATGAAAAATCATGGAGTAGAATAAATTCGAAATTCAAGTGAATGACTCAATTGAATAAATGAATCTTTTTGATGGATATTTTAATTTGATGATATTTCAAAAACTAAACGGTTTTGAGCTAGGGTGTTCACTTGAAAATTTCATGTATTTTAAAGGGCTTTCAAAATATGTAACTCTTGTGGTATTATTTTTCAAGAAAAATTTCAGAAAATGGCGTCGCAATGTAATGTTTCCAACTTGGTCCGTCCCGGAATGGTTACCTACACTTTTCTACTCTAGGCTTTTATATAAGTAAAGATATAACAACCTGATATATTCAAACGAAGCCAGTGTGTTTTTATCTATTGAAGATTGAAAATTTTGATAGCTACTTATACAGGTTACCTCTTACGCGTGCTGTACTTGGCAGTTTTAGTTTATTTTTGTTTAAGAGTACCTTGAAAATAGCAAGCGCGGTAATTTTTTGATAGTAAAGTCTCTGTCTGAAATAGTATTTTCCATGCAGATATGAAGAGTGCTCCATGCAGGTCTGTTGTAGAACTCTTAGTGATATCACAGGTTCTTCAAAGACAAACCAAGTGAACAAAGCCTGGAATTGAACAATTTTCTGCGAGTGGATGTGTAATTTATTTAGAATTCCAATAATTTTTTAGTTACGTGTCGAGCTGTTATTTTCCTTGCTGATGAATAACTATTAAAATTCGTTGTAGTGGCTTCCCTTCTTCCTGATCCCCCATTGCGACATAGCTCTTAACATGCAGTTAAATGCATCGTCGAACTTATGTTATCCCCTATTATTGCGCACTGAAGCACAATAGTTACGGTAAGTGAAGGAAATTACTATCCCGAAATGTTAAAACACAAACATAAATCCCCCCCCCCTCCAAAAAAAAAAAAATAATAATGTAACTAAGCTTTTTTTTTTTTTTTTTTTTTTTAACTTACTACTTGGCATGTTGAACATTGTTGTGCACCGTCTGCGTATATTTTACGTGCTTAAGTGTCAAAATTTTCTTGCGAGGTTTCAAGCGCTAATTAAGCACGTATTTCAATGCACTTATTGCTTTTTCGGATCCACGAATAAAAGTTAAATCATTGTCTGAAATAATTTATATTCGTGTTCCTAATTTAAAGAATTTAAAAACCTTATATATTTTGATGAATTTAAAACCGGCCTGTAAAAGTTTGCAGCGTAAAGCATAGGGAAAATAAGTAGCAGGAAATATTCCTAGTCATGAGACGGAGAATGTTTCATTGGAAACAACGTATAAGATTTTGTAGTCAGGCATAATAGTTGAAATTGAATGCTACTTGTCTGCTGCTGTATACTTCTTAGTTTGGTGGTTTGACATTTTCGTTGCTAAAATGTTTTTTAGGTAAGTGTGATTGAATCATACCAGTGACTACAGTTAAGCTAACCTCCCCCCCCCCCCAAAAAAAAAAATAAAAAATAATAATAATATAATTTATAAACGCACCCGTTTTTTATATTCTTTAATTTAACGTTGGGCTCACAATTTTTTTTTTCTCTACTGCTGTTTGAAATTTTGTTTCATTTCGAATCCTTTTCTTTCGGTAGTCAACGTTGGACATGTTGATTTTGCGAAATGAAACAATATAGGTTTCTCTTGTACAGCTCTATACCATACCACTGGTCACGAGCTACTTATTTTCTAGACCATATATGTATTTGTATGTGTGTGTGTGTATATATATATATATATACTTACTGAGAACTAAGAAACCTACTTCTTGACGCATTGAAGTGTCCCATTATTAAAATATTTGCGCTTTTTGTCATTTGCCGTAAAAGCGAAATGATAGTTGCATACTAAATTACAAACCCGGAACATAATGAAAATTCGTTAGAGACTTGCACATCTTGAAACTGGGACAAGATGACCTAGGACTACCTATGAAACTTTATGAAAAGCCCGAACTGTACTTAACTTATTTCCTTGAAATTCGCAGCTTTGTCCCCCCCCCCCCCCTTTTCCAAATACTGAGTACTTTTCCCTTTGTATATTGTGTTTTTTCCGGGTTCCGCATCGTTTAGTGACTGATGTATTTTTAATCAGATATATTTCAAAATTTCCCCCAGATGTTTCTTTCACGGTCTAGTATATAACAGCAGTGCTATTTGTAAACTCCGTGATATTGCTGTTTACATTTATTTACGAGTGGTTGTTGCTGAGTTATTTGTTTTCAGTAGTTGAGAATTAGTCTGGATTCTATCACGTTGGATCCATAAATCAGTTTAATTGATGAATTTTGTTTTCACTTTTAGTGCCTCGCGGGTCCGAACTTCCCGCTAATTGCGAGGCTGGCTTTCTGTTTTATCTCGTGCATGCGAATCAATTCTGTGGCCACTAGAAATGTTATCCATTTTATCACGTGCGCGGAGGAGATAATTAATGCAAACGCGCGACCGAGGAGGAAATTTTTTGGGCTGCCATCCTCTCTCTCTCGTCACCTCGGAGTCACGCACAAGCTTGGGCTCGAGCGTGATGAACTTTTTGAAATGGTATGCGAGCAAATTGTGATTTACGCTGTAAGTCTGGCGTCGAGGGGGAAATATCTGGGGAAAAGTTTTCTTTCATATTCTCAGTCGAAGAATGTTTATGAAGACCCATAAATACTAGTTTTACGATTATATTTCCTTGCAGTCAGTAATCTGATTTCTGTAAAAAGTGAGTGATAAACGGTGGCTGTAAAAGATAAATCGAAGACGTTTTGATGTGAGATTTTACATATTAACAGAATTTTCTTTATTTTTACGTAGTGTAAGCGTGCATGTGTTTAAAACAGTGCACGATACTTGTTATTCAATTGGAGCCACAAAAATTTTCTTGGCCCAGTCGGTGGAATAAAAGAGGATTCTGCGATCATGGATTACATTTTACGTCAACCAGTGTCGCTCGACCGCCCTAATAGTATTTAGCAATAGTATTTAATGGGCGGAGGGGGATAAAGTGATTTTGACGTCTTCTGTACTGGAGAGCTTTGGTAAAGTAAGCGAAAGATGAGACATTCTTCATTAAGAAGGCTTTCGAGATTTTTCGATGACTATAAAAATATTTTTAATCATTTGTTATTTATAAAACTGTATTCCTGTAGTAGGTGCCACTAACCAAAATATTGTCCTGGTTGTGTTGCACCTTTTCAGACCGTAAGTTTGTGAGCATAAATGAACGTATTTCAGTAACACGTCAGGACTGAGAGTCGTCGCGCAATGTCATGCTATTTATATTTTTCATCTGAACCAACACACCTGTTTTCGCGAAAGCGTTTTCGAATTTAAAATTTTAATTTCTTGCGTGTCGCTTTATTAGGTAGGCAGGTATCGTTTTTTCCTTTATGCATCTAAATCTGTATTAAAGGTGGAAAAATATATCTAAGAAATACACATTTTAAGCCCCTAAATTCCGTGATTGGCTTGCACACGTTTCTTTGTGAAGGGTTTATTCCTGTTGTTCTGGGAATTTAACCTGGGAAATGCTGACCGCTAAGTCGTGTTTGCAGGACACTCGAAGGACGACCCACTCTAGCCGAATGTTTTGATATAAACCTTTTCAGTATCTGTTCTGTTATCCACAGGGTTTGTATGGGGTGGGGGAGTATGAATACACCAGGCATTGCCCCCGGGGATGTTGATCAAAAATTGTGGTGGCATCCGGCGTAAAGTCGGGTTAGGGTAAATCCTAGTTACAATATATCCGGTCAGCGGTCATTAGTAACAACAACAATATTCTTTAATCCTCCGGTCTTCTGATAGTTTATAGAGAAGTTCTAGAAGGTGATCAGATGGTTTTTGTAATATTTTTACCATTTTTTTCGAGTCAGTTGATATTCTTTGAAACGTTGTACTCCGTGATCAATAGCACCCCTCGTTTCATTGCTGTCTTAGTTAAACCTAATGGTACATATGCATTCATGCAGAGTTCTCTGCATGGAGACCCCCCCCCACTCCTGTCATCACATTAGTCACGGTAACCCTACACGCCGTGTCCCCCGCTCCCATTGACACAATTTGACCCCCGGGACCTTTGATGCTCTGTAGCAGGACCGAAAGAGGAGGCGATCCAAAAAGCTTTGATATATTTCTTTATTTCTCTCTCTTTGTCCCCCCCCCTCTCTCTCTCTCTCTCTCTCTTCTTTTCTTTCCTTTTTCTTTTTAACCTCTCTCGTTTTCATGGTATGGACTGTAGAAAGTAATCACCCTGCGCACTAAAGGTATTGAGGGTTCAGTTGGGCTGTAATAAAACTGAATATTTCCTACAATTTAATTTCGACCCGAGTAAATGAATGAAATATTTGAAAAATGTACGAGTTAACTCGGGCTTGTGGGAAAATGCTAATATTGCGAACTTGATATTCAAAAGAGTGGAGTGGTTTATCTGAAGTTTCCCTTGTCTAGTGTCCTAAGCGGTAGTGAATCGTAAAGTACTTTGCTATCAATTTTCAAAGATTTATATATATATATATATATATATAAATATCATATCAAAGAATTTATTATAAAAGTATATATAGAACGGTGTAACAATCTTTAAAATCATCCGCAAGGTAAAGCAGAAGAAAAAAAAAAGAAAAAGACAGGTTAACGAAAACGTTATTCACACACTTTCAGTGCAACGATACATTTCCGTTGCAACGGGGAAAATTTTTTTTTTTTTTTTAAAGCCCCCCCCCCCCATTACCAGGACTATTTATTTTCGGAATTGGTTTTCCCTTTTAGAATGTGAATGTTGTCAACCTCCGGCCCGTAACGACTTTTACCGAAAATGAAACGCTTTCCTGTCGTGGCCGGTGCGTTGCTAAGCAACTCGTATCTGGATGCGATAATTTTTAAAATATTATTTGTAATTTCATGTTCTTGTGTGCAACAAAAATTCAGTATTCAATTGTCATATTTTCAAACTGAAGTGTTCGTTACTCATTTGTGCATTGTGTCTTTTCACTCGCAATTCATCGGGCTTCTTTCGAAAAATTGAAAAAGTGCATTCCACTTTCATAGACCGTACCTTATATGCATAGAACTGATATGATTGTTTCGTATTATCTTTTGTTCGGGGCTTTATAAGAATTTATTTACTTTTGATGCAACAATACTAAATCCTGCAAGATTTTATTTCTTAATTGGAATTATGATACGTTTATTGCTTTTTTATATATATATATATATATATATATATATTCATGTAGTCATTCAAAATGCTTAGACAGTGAACTCATCTATTTGTAATCTAACAGTCTTCGTATCCTAGACCACAGGTCCATGAAGTAAAGTGTCATATTAACTTTTATTATTCGAAATTTTACTCTTATAAGCAGTAAACCGTAAGTTCTGTAGCGTTTGTACAATCTTAATACAATAATCTTACTTTCATTCAACCTTCTATGCCTAGCACAACCCATTGTCATAGTCCGGTATCACTATCGAACGTGTGTCGTGTTTGTTTGGCGGCGATCGGAAATGCTCGTGGGCTGTTCCCGTCGGTCGCGCCGCTGTTTTGGATCGCTCTGAGTATCGTACGCTGCCAGTGCATTCGAGGAATACGATAGCTCGCGGAATCGTTTTGTTAACATGAATTGCGTCTGTTGACGAAGAGAACAATGCAGCAATAGATTGAACGATTTCGTAAACAGTTTCTAGCCGTTTCGGTTGACTTTAAATTTTAAAAATTAATGTCTATTGTTCTGTACAACGAAAGCCCGACTTATGCAGCGTTATAAGAGCTTATGTAAACAATTATTAATGTTTTTGTTTTATTTTCCCCTACTTTATTTAGGTATCTGTTAGCCCGACAAAATTTGTTGTTATCCCCTCTGTTCTATGTTATTTGTCTGGTCCTTTGCCCCAGGAAATTTGATATAAATTCCGGCAAATAATAATAGTTAAAAAAAAAAAATCCGGCGCAGCTGAAATTCCCAAAAGAATTACCGAAAAATTAAAAGAACGGAAATTTCTACCGTTGTGCTTGCTTGCTTATACATATATATATGAAACAAATTTTAATCCTTTTAAATACTCCTAACATGCTTTTTCCAAATTCGTTTATCGTATTGCAACAGAATACCGTCCCCTTAACCTTGGATTGCGACCTAAATTCAACCAATATAAATCTATTTTTCCCCCTAAAGCTGTTGCACGCGCGGACCATTATATAACAGTTATATAAGGTTGGAGAACTTTCCACCGATCACACCATATGACACGCTAGGGTCATGTGCCTACTTCTAGCCAATTAAAAAGTCAGTGCTCCTCTACCTGGGAGATTTGGCGTCCCTTTCTGAAGCTTTTGTGTTCGAACCAGCAAACCATCAGGATGTAAGAACTTCGATGTCCCGAATTGCGGGCCGGGGCAACACCTTCTCTCAGAGAAGGTGTTGGCCGGGGGCCCCGTTCCCCGTCTACTGCGCGATATATCCGTTCCATACTGGAAGTTCAGTGTTTGAGTCACGGAGTATATTTCCTCATCTAAGTACTGTGTAATAAAAGACGTATACCAGCTATGTGGAGTTTATGTTTGTTCTGCCTGGACTTCCTTCGCCACTCGCTAGACTAACTGAGATTACAACCTCGGTTATGCGACTACAAGCCGTCCAGCTTCTCCCTCTTATTATTACATATATATATGGGAGAGAGGGGGGGGGGCTAAATATGTTACATGTTTCTTTTTCAGGGCAGGCCAGTTATATGTTCATTATTTTCTTGATTTTTAATATGTTAAGGCTACCAAAAACATGTAAGGATCAAGATAGGAAGGTAAAAAATGCTTACAACATTCTGTGTATTTTACAATAAATTTAATTGCAAAAGTAGGGAAATTAATGGTTTTTGAAATGGTGGTCTAAATATAGGCCACCCATAACATTTGTGTATAAAATATATAAAAATAAATAAGAACAATCAAAAATCGGGAAAATGCCACCTTTAAATTTTATTTTCAGAAGTCGCACACATATACATCCTTTTCTTCCCCCGCACATTTCATTCTGTGTGTGCCCACATTTCACACTGAAAACATTGCACCCACGTTTCTCCTCTTGTATCAGCTAAAAAGTCCTTCACAAAAGATGCAGGTTTCATCGCTGTCATCAGGGTATCTCCAGGAGGAGAATCCAGGTCGCTGTCACTATTATCAAACTTGGGTTCATTATATTTTTCCCCGGAGTCGGAAGGCAGATTCTTGGTAGCCCTCTTTTTGTGCCACATCTAGTTTGCCCATTTTTAGGTGTTTTTTTAAACACGACTTCTTCATCACTTACATACCCTAAAATCAGCTTCTTGGTTTTGTTTAGTGCTGATTTGCAGTCAACCGAGTCAACTGGTTCCGGTAGGGTGTACCCGTCACAAAACATTCCTTTGAGGTCTTGCGACCTCGAGTGGTCGCAAGTCCGGGATTGAAATAATTACAGACATTAAAAATATCAACACCCAAAGATAATTTAAAAATATATAGAGGTGATTATCAAAATAAGGGAAACAGCTATCAATATTAGTGGTGTTTATGAATGTGCTTCGTATTCCTTAAAAAACAAGTCTGGCCATTTTACAAGCCTGGTATTTTTATATAATATAGTGTATGTATTATTGTACTGTCAGGTAGCAGTAATGAAAGCTAAGGGTATCGTGCTTCTGGAGGGAATAGCGTAAAATGTCAAACCTTGCAGACCTTGCGAAAAGAGTGACAAATTGTGGGAGCGCGTTTAAATTGGAGTATCTGTTCCTGCAACCCCCAGGCTAATGGGTGTTTTTCGAGCTATGGTATCGAAAGTCATGATAGCATACAGAGTGCACGGAAAAACCTTTGCCAAACAGAATAGTGGACGAAGGGAGAGCTGAGTGAAAGAGACGGACGAGGTATTGAAGCGGATTGTGACATGCAAAAAACAACTCCAACCAAAATTACCGAAGAGCTCAATCTGCATCTCCATGTTCCGGTATCAACCATTAGAGGTAGAAGGGAACTTCACAAATAAAGCATTTACGGAAGAGTAACTATTCCCAAGCCACTTGTAATAGATACCAATACAAAATATCGCCAACAGTGGTGCCACGAGCGCAAATCCTGGTCGAGTAATATGTCGAAAAATGACATTTGGTCCGACGATTCGGTGTTCACATTTTTCATCGTAACAGGACGTGCGTATGTCTGCAGAACACCTACACAAGCGTAAGATTCTGGCTGTCTCATGTCAACTGTCAGTCATGGAAGTAGATGTATTAGAAGTAGATGTAAGACCACTGCGGATTTTGGGGGTTTTACTATAAATAGTATAATTTTTTAAAAATTAAATTAGGTCGATGTTAATAAATGAAATATAAAATATATGTATATTATTTTTAAGAGATATTTAAATATACTAATTATTTTATTAACAATTTCAAATTTTTCCAATCAAATATCTGTAACAAAATTATAAGACCACTAGTTAAAACAAATTTTTTTAATAAAACTAATATGATGTTGATCCACCATTTTTCTGAATAACTTCAAATACTCTATTTTTCATTGAATTAGGTTTTCGAGCAAATATTTGGGAATTTTGTCCCATTCATCCATGATAGCTAGTTCCAATTCATACACAGAATCATACTGACGGTTATTTGCATACACTTGACTAGCCAAATGGCCCCACAAGTTTTTGGGGGGGGTTCAGGTCTGGACTAAGGCTTAAGACCTCGATTTTTTTCTTTTTGAAACCAGATTTTAGTTGATTTAGACACATGGCATGGCGCATTGTCTTGCTGAAATTTCCAGTTTGATCCTCCTAAAAATGGGCCAAAAGGTATAAGGTAAAGCAGTTGTTGATAACAAATGGAGTCCATTTTCCAAGAACTCGCTGCAGATCACATTTCCCATCATATGCACAAGCTCCCCACACCATCACAGAGCCACCACCCATCTGTCTACTGAAGAAAACTTGAGGTTCCGTTCGTAAATCATGCCAGAAGGAAATATTACCGTCCGGGCAATCCAAATTAAATTTTTTTCGTCTGAAAAAATATTTTTCCAAGCAGCATCCCAGGTCATGACTTCCTTTGCCCACTTCAGCCTTCCTTCTTTATGATGCTTTAACAGTCTTGGTTTTCTTTGTATTTCCGAATAGCAACATTTGAATTTGATCTTAAAGTGCGTCAGACTGTCATATGTGAAATAGTTTTACTTGTCTGCTGTGTTATTTTACGAGTAGACAAGTACTGTTCCGTTGCAAACTTGAAAATTCGTCTATTATCGCGAGCTGATAATTTACTCTTTCTGCCAGATCTTTTATATTTTCCATAAAAATCTATTTTACTTAAAACGTTATGAATAGCAGTTTTAGAACGTTTAAGTATCTTACTTATTTCACGTTCTGATTTTCCAGAGCCCTTATAAAACCAAATATTTCGAACTTCTAGTTCAGATAATTCTCTTCCACGCGGCATTGTGAATTTCCTCATAAAAACAAACAAATTAAATTATATTTTTTTTACAATATTATCGTTTGGACTTTTTGGTGATGTAAAGTTACAGTTTATCTACGATTTTGAAAGAAAAAATAAAATAGTTTTAAAAACGCAAATGATTTTAAATAAAAAAATTAGTGGTCTTATATTTATGTTACACCGAGATTTCAAAAAAATCTTTTGCTGTGTGAAATTAACTCAATTTTTTTTCCTTTAAGTGATTTATTTGAGAAAATATAACTTTTTTCATTTGCTTCAAACTTTAAAATTATTCATTTTATGCAGTGTAATATTAAAATGAGTGATATTTTGGGTGGTCTTATAATTTTGTTACACACTGTATATATATATATATATATATATATATATATATATATATATATATATATATATATATATATATATATATATATACATACATACAGAGGCTGTTCGCACATTTTTTAGACGATTTTGGTAAGCGGTAATAACAAAACGTTTGCTGCAAAAGAAATAATTGCAATTGTACTATGTTTTTAAAAGTCAAAATTATCGTCTGCGGCTTGAAAGTTTTGTTTTTATTCAAAATGGCGTTTTTAACAAAGCAGTGGTTCGAAGGCTACATTTATGCTCTTTCCGAAGAGAAATATACATACTCCGTTATCCAAAAACGATGCGAGAGTCATGGTTTTGTGATATCTAAAGCGTCGATAGGTAATATCGTCAACAAGAAAGGATAAAAACGTCAAATTGGAGCCTCAAGTTGGACAAAAATTCTAAACAAGTATCCAAGTAAAAAACGGGCATCTTCGACTATTGCAAAGGTACGTTGTTTAATGTTAAAAGAAAATCCCCCTAGTCAAAGTACATTTGCAAAATCATTAAAATGCTCGGTGTCCACTGTAAACAAAATGATAAACGTTGATTTAAATCTTAAGAAAGCGAAAAACCGCAATGTGCATCGTCTTCTTCCAAATCATATCGCTGAACGCAGGACACGCTGCAGAATTCTATATGAGAAACACTTATCCAAACAAAAATGGAAAACAATTGTCACAATAGATGAATCATGGGTGTATTTAAATGATAGCAACAAAAAAAGAGCCATTTATTATCATAAAAGGGGAGAAAAAAATTTATGTACATGGTTCAAAGAATCGAAAGAAAGTTTTTCTAAGGGATTCATGATTGTTGCTGGTTTTTCTTATAATGGCAAGTTAAAAATAAAGAGAGTGGAAAAAAATGTCAAGATTAACTCCAAATACTATCAGGAACATATTTTATCGCCAATTTTTCTGAATGGAATACTATCGCTTTACCCACAGTACCATCAATCTGTGAGACTCCATCAGGACAAAGCTAGCAGTCACACATCAAAATCCACTGTAAATTTCCTAAAAGAAATGAAACAAAAATCTGGTATCAAGGCCATACCCAGAAGAGAGAGAGAGAGAGAGAGAGAGAAAGTAAGTAATTTAAAAAAATTATTTAGATATAGAATAAAAAGCCAAAAAATTGTTTTAAGATATGTGATAGGTGGAAAAATGGTTTAAATATGGGCTTGCCCGTTTTTAGACCGACTCTGCTGGCCCATTTTTAGACCAACAGTATGTTCAACTTTTACTGATAGGCAGCTGTTATCCCTTAAAGATATCCTTTGATTAAGGATCTCCAAACGTAGCTTACTATCTTATCAGTGACGTGGTTAACAACTAAGCAAGCAATAGTTATGCATTTAAATGTACAAAAATTCGAATTCCTTTTCCTGATAAAGTTTCGAGTCTTGAAAATGTAGGATTTTCAAAAAGAATGGCGACTGACTGCTTTATACGCGAACGGCAGGGATGAATCATCTGATTAATATCTTCTTCCTTACCAAAATGAATATCTTCTTCCTTACCAAAATGTGATTGTTTGATGACATCGCTGCCAGATGGCAGTACCTTCTTGTTTATAATTCCACAGCTAGCGAGCCCGTTTGTAGACCCTAGCCTATATTTGGACCCCCTCCTCTTCCTCCCCCCTCTCTGTGTTTGTGTGAGAGAGAGAGAGAATGAATGAACCACAATTAACACTCTAGGAAATCACTTTTATTCAGTAGGCATTACTAAGCATTATAGATGTAGTGGCCACATAACTTGACCGGAAAAGAGCATATCTAAGAGTCTACAGTAGCTACATGCAAAGGAGTTGGGAACGAAGAGATGAACCGAGGCCTTACATAGTATCAGTGGAGATGGGGCGTCCGCAACACTACGGGGCGCGGAGAACTGTTTACATGACAATTAAGAGAAAAAAAGAGGAAGAGTTTACCGTTCAAACTATTTTCTACGACTGTTTCTGATCTGGGCACTAGGGCCGGAAGTTACTTCATTGGTCAGATTTAGTCGCGGGGTGTCCAATGTAGTGGTTTTCCCGGGGATTATTTAATTGATATGACGAAATAGGCGCGTGGGCTTGAATCATCTCGAGTGGTCTTCAAACATGCGATGCATGACGAAAAAGCCGCCTGGTTTTCAAACGCCATGGTTTCTCCTCAATCACGCGCACATTATTGCGTTCTGTTAGTGAGGAGTTGTTTAAAAATAAAATTTATATATTATATACAAATTTAATGAGATCTTCGGGTCCGGGCCATGTATTATGGGGATGTTATTGAATTCAGATATTTCAAATGCTAGCTTAATGATTTGCAGGGCCACTATAAATTATAACTTACATTACTTTTAGGTTGCAATTTGGAAGAGGGGTCGGGCTTTATTAAAAGGATAATTTAGAATACGCGTTAAATGTAATTTAATAGGAGGGCACGTTTTTTTTGTTTACATTTATATTTATATAATTTAACGGTGTAGGATAAATAGCGATATATATATATATATATATATATATATATATATATATATATATACACACATATATCTCCGTGAAAGTCCTAAATATGGATCGTCATCTTCGAGGGAGGGGGGGGGGAGGCAAGATATATACTAGGTGATATTTTCCTTCAGAAGAATGCTTTTGGGGCAAATAAGGCTGTGTTAGGGGGGGGGGTCGCACTCCTTTTCATAAAAAGGTATGGTAGAACTCTCAAATGGTTGAAGACTTTGGGCCCACAACTCGTAGTAAGGAAGCACTGGTGACTTTTTTAAATTAATCATATATTAAAGTAATAGTCTGATTGAAAAATGTCCTTTTTTTCTCAATTTTTGTTTCCTGCTAATGTGATTCATATTTGTTTGGACAATTGCTCCATTCTTTCCGTATGACAAACTGCATGAAAGGGGTTGAAAATGTTCAATTTAAAAAAATAATTTAAAATTTAGCAACCGCTCCGTAATTTTTTGATACCCATTTCTGCCGATTATGTAATCGAATCGTACCCCAGTTTAATAAATCGAAAAGTAAAGCACTATTTCCGTGGGAAGTGTTAAGAGTCGAACTTTTTAAGGCTGCGTTTGGAAGGATAGTCAACAGGTCGTAGTTGAACTACTTTAAATTGTGAAATAAATATAGTGAATTGCTACAAGCAGTGTATTAAGTGAGTACTGGCTTTTAATGTATAATCGGGAATCATGCTGTATACAATTTAGATTGCTTTAGACGAGATGGACAATGAGTTTTTTTTTATTATTATTATTAACAGGTTGTCTCTCTTGCCTTTGCCCTCCCTTGAGAACGCTTACTATTTGCATATCATGATGTACATGCTTCTAATAATGGCTTCGCCGCGAGTATCAAACTTCTGATTGCTGTATTAGTAATGATGTCGTAAATCAGAACGAGGTTCACTTGTTGACTGCCCTAATAGTTAGTTCTACGGCTTACAGTTCTTTGAACTCTGAATATGAGTGCATTGTGTTGTTTCAATTGTTTGATTATTCGCACTAGAAGCGGTCTGGAATTTATCCAAAATTTGGCTGTTGTTGGAATGTAGTCAGGGTCATTTGATCGAGTAATCTACAATAATATAAAAGGTTCCTTCTTTAACTTTACCGACGAAGGAGAAAGTATTTTCATTGATAATGTGTTTAGGTACAAACTTTAAGAATTTTATTTGCCTATCAATTGAGTACACTCCTATGATCTGGACTTTTATCATAAAATGATTGGCTTACACGAGAAAGTGACTTTCCTAGCATATTGCACAAACTATTTTTTTTTTCAGCGGGATCATCACTTCTTTCCAAACAATCGTTGAAAGTTAAGGATATGAGAAAAAGGAAAAGTTTACTGCATTTATACAGAATTGCCTAATTGAACCGAAGTGTGTTACTATTTTGATGTCACGAAGTTTATAGTTTAGCACACAGGTGCTAATATAGATAACATAAGTGAAAGGACCGGAAAATGCAAAAGTTTTGCCTCCTATTTCAACTTTTTGGTTTGTTTCTCCACGCTGTAACGGTATTTTCCACATTTTGTTATTTTGCTTTAAAAAAAACTAGCCTCCTCGGGATTCAAATACTTGCCTACTGTACCGTACTTAATGACAGCAATGATTCTCACATTACTCAATTTTTTGTATGAATTTGCTGTTCATTTGTGGGCTGAAAAATTTTAAGCGCAAAACTTATACGATGAAGCTTGTTAATATTTTTTCCGCAACTGTTGTACATTAATTATATAAAGTTGGAAATTATACGTCTCTAAAAATTATATAATAATTCTTGAAAGAAACCGCTCACAGCAAAATAAAATTAATGGTGTGACATGTAAATAGGATGCAGTTTTTAATATAATTTAAATGCCGACTTTTTCAGTGTGACTCAATTTGTTTGACTGTTTGAGCCCGATTTCTTACTTAAAATTATATCAGCCATTTCTTATTAGTTTCTTTGAAATTCTTCATTTGGCAGTATTCTTTGTTCACGAGTACGAAATTGACAGGCCCCTTATCCGCCATTTTGTATCCGTAGTCATTTAAAATCCGCCTATCATGTCTGAATTTCTGTGGTATGTGTTGTATACATTTTGCGGCATAACCCCTTAGTAGTGTTCTGTTTTAACTGTTCATTTGCCTAATGAGTGTTTCTCGTACCATATTTTATTAGCCTTGTAGTAAAATACCGGTATGATTGTCAAATTATTTAAAAAATAAATAAAAGCAACACAATGCAAGTGCTGTTTAGTCTGTTTTAAAAATTGTATTGAATTCGATATCTTGATGAAGTTTTTCATTACACTCTGAAGCTGTCTTTGCAAGTTAGAAACTAGGTTATTCATATATGAAAATTATGGAGCAGAAATAGGCTATCTGCGTTTCTTAACAAACTTAATAAACTCCAAATATTATAAAATCTATTGAAAATATGAGAAAAAATAGGAAATGTCTTAGTTATAAGGAATTTTATAGAACATTGTAAAATTGACTAATATATCTAGTTTTAGTGACGTCCTATTCATTTAATTATTAATTATTTAAATAAATCTTAAACTATTCTGCCTTAATTCCCTTCCTGTCTCAAAGTTATGTAGAAAATGTGTGACTTTCAATTTGCACAATGAATGCTCTTTCGCTAATCTTTTCACTCGCCTTTTATTTTCTTCTCAATATTGTTAAAAGTGTGTTCGCGAAAAATCGGGAGTTCCAATTCTCTCCCTGAAGCCTTTGTAATCCGTCAAGAATGCTTTGCTCGGACGAAAATTTATCTTGTCAAACATCTAGAAACAATATGGCTGACACGAGTCAAGTTGTTCTTTTATCCGGAGCTTCAAATCGTATTCGAGATTCATTTTCTACTTCGCAGTGTTGCTAGGCGACGGGGAGCAGCGAATAAGTATGCCGTGCTTTAGTTCTAATTAACAAAATGAAATAGGGCAGAAGGGGAAGTATTTGTTGTTATATTGTGAGACTTGGGGAAAGTGAAAATTTTAACCAGAAATTACTACAAACTAGATTTAATAGGATAATAAGAACTGTCGGTTTGTTATAAACATAATTTATTGCATTGCATCCCGGAGTTTTCCAAGTCTCTTTATGTGCCTGTGTATTAAATGCATTTGAGTTTTAAACAGAGTGCACTTCCTCTCAGTTAACGACTTGGCTTTGATTAAATTTTGCTTTTAGAGTAAAATTCTTAGTGCTGTGTGTTTCAGTTATATTTAATACTTGTATTTATGGAGAAGGCAATGAATAGTGACCAGACTACAGTCGAACCTCCATATATCGAACTTCCCTATATCGAAATTTTCTATATATCGAACTCTTAGCAAATCTCCATGTTCATTACATAGAAAAACTGTTTCTATATATCGAAATTTTTTTGAAGACATATTGGGAGATTTCATTCCACTTTAGAATAAAATCTCCCAATTTTTGACGTTTGAAACAATACTTCGTGGATTCAATTCGTGGAAAACGTCCCTGATGAAGTTTTTAATGGACTGACTAAATGCGAGCATTTCTTCGATGAACTTTCCTCAAAACTGGCTGTTCAGCAAGATATTCGTAGTTTTTTTAAAAAGAATGTAACTGTGATCACTGTAACCACTAACTGGATTGTTTTTTTAAAGGTATATAGTACTCAATAAATCTTTCACATTAATTTATTTTTTAGTTATTAACTTTCATTTAATGCGATTCACATATAAATTGGAAATGGAGTTTCGTATACGAAAATTATCTTTAATTTTAATGTTTTAGGAGAATTATGATAAAACTAAGATCAATCCTATATATCGAAATTTCTATATATCGAATTTTTTTCCTGCAATTTGCTACTTCGATATATGGAGGTTCGACTGTATTTACAAAATAACTGGCTTATATGTTATGGAAAAACTATGAGCCTTCTCAACCTGTATAATTGTGAAGTATGTATCGTTGTTGTTTTTCGATATATATATATATATATATATATATATATATATATATATATATATATATATATATATATATATATACACACACACACACACACACACACACGGTGAAGCTTCTCTAGCTAGCCATCCCTCAATACGGCCACTTATTTTCGGACCCATTACTGGTCGCTATTCAGGAATCCACCCCTATTCGACGACCAGCCACTTTTATTCAAAACCATTAGTGGTCGCCCTCGAGAAGTTTCACTATATATATATATATATATATATATATATATATATATATATATATATATATATATATATATATATATATATATATATATATATATATATATATATATATAATTTTTTTAATTTATTTATGCACACATACACAGAGTGAAATTTCTCTAGCCGGCCACCCCACTAAACGGCCCCATTTTGACCACAACCGATTCAAGACTCCATAGAGCCAATGTTATGGAGGAAACCTCTTTTCCACGGCCACTTTTTTTCATGACTAGCCGCCCTAGAGAAGTTTCGCTGTATATACTTCAATCAACATCATGCAGTGGAATCGCGGAAAGTGGTCCATAACTTGGTTCCTTGCGTGTAGGAGATATGAAATGTTAGTTTGCTGGCTCTCGATTCCTGTGGCGATCAACCATCCCGTTGTGTGTATGAGTAGAGCAGACTTTAGGACATGCGTCCTCCTGAAAGTAAGCGAATGAACCCTGGCGAGCTAGAAATTTTGTTGGTAGCTTGCATTGGTCCGCCGAGTAAGCGATACGAGGTAGGATAATTGCAACGTTGTGTTAATTTATTTTCGATTAAGCTGAAATTGGAGCGCGATTTGTTTTAGATTAGATAGACACATTTAAAACATTTTAATGATAGTTATTTTTTACTTCATCCGAAAAGTATGTTATCTTCAACCTCTCCGCGCACTCTTTTCACCGTGGATATATCGGACTTATTTGGGTGCAAAGGATCCGATATCAGACGAGTAACGGAAGTACTTGGAAGTTACCTTTGAAGGTGAGTGTTTGCGAGGTTCCGGTTTCGATTCTAGTGAGAATATCTATACGACCTCTATATCCATGTACGGTCGCGTTAAGAACCTGTAGTATCAAAATCCTTGTAAAAGAAGGGAGTGGTGACGTAAGGCACCCACCAAATGACGTCTTAAATTTCAGCATTGTATTCACTACATCTCTATACATGCAATGTATGTATGTTTGTATGTATATGGGCGCGCGCGTGTGTATGTACGCACACACACAGCGAAACTTCTGTAGTCGGCCATCCCTCCAAACGACCATTTTTTTTTTATCGGAACGATGACTGGCCGCCCTAGAGAAGTTTTCGTTGTGTGTGTATATATATATATATATATATATATATATATATATATATATATATATATATATATATATATACACACACATATACATACATACTGAAATTATATATATATATATATATATATATATATATATATATATATATATATATATATATATATATATATATATATATATATATATATATATATATATATAAATTAATTTAATCGTAGTTGGTTATCCTGGGTTATTTTTTGAAATACTATGTGATTTAAATAAAGTGTTTCGAAAGAAAAAATACCCGCGCGTGTAATTTCATTTTCTATGTACAACTGTTTTGGTGGCCTGTTTAGCCCATGACTACCGTTGTGTTTTTTTAAATGTCTGCATTTAATGTACACTCCTATTCGACTCAATGTCGAGTTCTCGAGGCTTAAGACAGCATACGGTTACGTAACCCTACGTCATGCAGCCCTTGCACATATGCAGTGAAACTTCTAAGGCGGCCAGTCATGATTCTGAAAAAATGTGGCCTCGGAAAACGGGTCAATATCTCTATTGCTGCCAGTCATGGTTCCGAAAACAGTGGCCATTTGTAGGGGTGGCTGCCTAGAGAAATTTCACTGTATTAAAATATTTTAAGCCCCCCCGTTGAATAGCAGTTGTTTACCTGCTCGTATCTCCTACTTTGCATTCAATTTCTTTATCTGATAATACTAAACCATAGTTCTGTTTTCATGCTATTACAAATTTAATAACTACCAACACCTTAAAAAAATATTTTGAATGTTTTCAATTTCAACCATTATACGCCAAACGGGTATAGGAAAATTAGAAGATATATACTTTAGGTTAGAAAGATATACGCCTTGTTTTGACGGCTAGTTATTTTCGTCGAGAGACTGCCAAATATCTCGTGTGAAAATTTCTTTCTCTCTCTTTCCGCCCCCTAATCAAAGTTTAAGTTTTAAGCGACAGTGTTATTTCCCCTAGTATCATCAAGTGAATACGCCCGTACCAAAATAAGTGTCACATTTAACACTCGAAAAGTATAGCCAAATGTGACACTTATTTTTGGGCAGAGACTGTCAAGAATTGGCTTCCATTTTGCTCTCTACAATTTTCGCAGTGGTAAAAATAATTTAGTTTCCTGAAATTAATTCCCGTCCTCCTAAGTTTAGGAATTTTGTTATAAATTGATCAGTTTTGAATAAAAAGTAAACGAGATTGTTCTCGGATCGCGACAATTTTATTGCTTACTACTTATCAGCATATGCATGTTCTACATACATATGGTAAATATATAATGTATATTTATTTATTGAGACGCGAAGCATTTTATTGATGCGTGTTAATTTATTTCATAATTATTTAATACACGGACTGTATTCCTTTGTTTTAATTTATATGCTCACAAAGATTTTAATTTCCAGGAGATAAAAAATTCGTCTTGCATTTCCCAGCTATCATTCAGACTGTAATTAGCCTTGAATAGAAATGGATCTAACGAAACAGACGCCCTGTTTTCGTCTTTCGCTTTCTTTACATGCTTTATTTAAATCGATAAAGCATCCCTTTTAATTGTTTGTGTACCTGCTTCTTTGAGCGTCACTAGATAATTTCTTACAATTAAGTTGTTTTTTAATCACTCTTCCTCCCATTTATGGTTTATATTTTGTTACGGTATCTCACTCCAGACACGAACGAAATCATTTATTTTGTAGACTGCAATTTGTCCTATTTCCGACTACCCTTTTCCCTCGTACGCCGTTGCTAGGTTACCGAAAAGGCAGACAATTTGATACTTGATCCTGTTTTTCTCCAGTGTATTTGGATTTCTTTGAGAGAAAAAAAAAAAAGAAAGTGTTATGGGCGAGTGCCTGGGATTATTAGTAGCTAGGTTTTAAGTGCAGATGTGTGAATACTGAGCGTGAGAGTTTTACATAAATTTCACAGAGTTTACAAGGATTGTTCTCTAGCTCATCATTTTATTGAAGGGGCGTAGTATAGAAGGGCGTGTTTTCTGAAATAAAATTATTTTTCTGATTCTATTGTGATAGGGAATGTAGTTATGGGAGTGTTTAAAAAAAAAAGACATCCGGGAATTTCCGAATAAATATAGATTGTATTTATTTTTGGTTTGCAATTTTTTAGTCACAAGCTAGATAAAAACCTTAGTATAACATCGTCCTATTGAATTTCGGGCCACGATGTATTTAGTTTATTCGTTTTTCTGTACTGGAGACGTATCGATAGTGTATTTTTAATATTTTATCTGTTAATTTTTCCTGAATCTCCTTGCTAATCCCCATTTTAAGCACCCTTTACGAGGTGCCTGCATCTAAAAAATGCATTACTGTTTATATTTATTTCTATTGGCTATCGATTGTTAAATGTGTCACAGTCCTACGCAAACGCGGATAATAGCTTCTGTCCGAATTGCTGAGGATTTTGAAATAATATTTGACATTCATTTTCTCTATATTGTCGAACACCGCTCTTCGTATCGGGAATTACAATGTCCGACACCAGAGAGGTTGTCGAGAAATATTTTCCATGCCAGGCTCAGTGTTCTTGAAGTTTCCTTTCTCCTCTGCGGTCATTAAGCGTACTTATAGCACTGCAATGTATAGTGAAACTCGAGCTTAATTTGACGGGAAATGTGTAGGGTGTCTGTCAGGTCCTAGTTGTACTATCTTACCGCATTGTACTTCGTGTCGAAAAGTAAGAGAAGGTGACTGAATTATTAGCGTGTGTCAATCGGTTAATGCGTCGGAGATAGCTAAATTTTCCTTAAGGCTGCTGTGAACTAACCCTATTGGATTCCCTCACCTCAATGTAAACCTATGGAGAAAATGAATCCAGAGACTGCCAAACTTGGATTGAAAGATTAAAATAAAAAAAAAAAAAAATGTACTCCGTAATAGAGTAATACATTTTATACCTGGGGACATTTTTCTTTTAAAAAAGGGCAAATAATATTTTAAAATTGAAATGATTCGGGTAAAAAAATCTAGTGGAGAGTGTTTTAAACGCTCATTCCTTTGGTGGACGAAATTTAGGAAATTAATCCTGTAGTAATGTGCAGGATAAAGTTCGGGCTAACTGAAAATACCACTTTTATTGGATTATCAGCATTTATGGAGCTGTCAATTCAATAGTAGACACATTTTATCCATAGGTTAACATTGAGATGAGTTAATCCAGTAGGGTTAGTACACAGTAGTCTTAAGGGATATTCAGAGGGAGAGGGAAATCATGTACTATGATCTCCTAATGACTGCTCTGGGTGTATGTCAAAATGTAGAAACCTGGCATCTTAACTGATTTTTTTTTTTCATCCCAAAACCGCTTGTAATTTTTATTTAAGTGATATAGTGGACTAATTAAATCATGTGGAACATTTCTTAACAGAAGGGAAATTAAGACCTTTTTAAGAATCACTGTTAAAAGTATGGTAATTTAAAGAGAGGTACTAAAGTTGGAAGCTTAAAATTGACATTTCATTTGAAGTTCAAGGCGACGGAAGTATTTAGAATTATTTCAAAGTTATGTTTAAGCTCACCTAGTTCCAATGATGTATTACCAACCTAAAAAAGGAAAGAACCTCGTTTGTCAAACAGTGTTTGCGTGACTTACCTATGAATAATGAAATTTTAATGTTGCAGGTACAGCAACTTTTTCGTTTGATGACGCCACGCGTTCCAGACTTCGTAATATTTTGTGCTGGATGGACTGATCGTTTTAAGTTATGAAAGTATTTTCCGCGAGAGATGTGCCTGCATTCGATTTTCCATCATTCTTATTTTGTTTTTCGTTTAATTATCTCTCGCTTCCGTTAATCTATATAAAAATTTCTTTTGGCATTTTTCCGTATTATTTTGTAATCATATCAGTCTGCCGTGATGAAACGTTTGAACTCTGAGGTCTTTTCAAAAAATTTTCTTTTGACGTATACCTGTTCACTACAGCAAAATTTCAACATTTTTAGCAACCAGCAATTGGTTTTGTTAAAGAAAGCAAACTTTTTAAATAATCTGAAAATTGTTTTGTCTTTTAATTACTGACTTTTAATAGCTAAAAGAATTTTGAACTCTATTTAAAAATATTTTTTAAATCCTTACCACTATGAAAGTTGCCTGACACTTATTTTCTGTAGTTTTACTGTTTCGAATACACAATCGTAACGCGTGGATATTTTTTCCACAAAAGATTATATATATATATATTACACACAGTAAATGCAGGGAAACTTCTAGCCGGCTACCCCGTAAAGCCGCCACTTTTTTCGGAAACTTTTGCATTTTAATCACTGGCCGCCTTAGAGAAGTTTCACTGTGTGTGCATATATATGAAGAGCCATTAGATTGATATACGTATCACCTAAAAGTATTTTTGCCTGTTTTAATTTATTGTGTTATGTGACTGTGCTTCAGTGTGTTGACTGAATTATTAGCATATAGACGATTTAATGTTTTAATTTTATTTAAATAAAAGTTGTAAAGAGCCCTTGTTTTGTTGTTGTTTTGTTCTTGTAATAAGATGCAGCTAATATATTCTATTGAACACTGTTTAAACATAATTTTATTGAAAACTAGTATTCATATATTTATTTTAAATTGATTTTCATTTTATTTAACTGTGCCTTTATTATTTTCCAAATGCTGTTATGTTTTAAAACGTATATTTGAATTCTAAATGCATTACTTCAAAATTATTTATTTTATAGAATACTTGATACTGAAGTCCTAAATGCTATTCAGAGATTTATACAATTGCGGTTAGCATGTGACAAAATAGATCTTGGAAGTCTTGAACAAAAGCATTTTCCCTTTAAATATTATTAAAATACCTCCTAGAATCCTGAAGAACAACCTCCCTAATTTGTTGTCTTCACAAAATCACAACACCGTTTGTCTATTTTAAATATTTAATTATAACAAAACAACTCGCATATTTATGTATCTGAATAATTCAGTTCAGGTACCCAGTACTTCAATCTTAAAATAGCCCATTGACCACGAATCCCTGACCATTAGCAACTGCTGAAAAAAGAACTCTTCGCTACGGTTACCGTTAACTTGTAAATATTGCAGTTGCAGTCAAATGAAAAAAAAACGTGACTACAAATTCAAATTTAATATGCGTGCTTGCACAAAATTGTGTACTTTCTTACACAACATAATTAAGAATGCAAAAGTCCATGACCATCAGCAACTGCTGAAAAACAAACTCTTCGCTACGGTTACCGTTAACTTGTATATATTGCAGTTGCAGTCAACTGAAAAAAAACGTGACTACAAATTCAAATTTAATATGCGTGTTTGCACAAAATTGTGTACTTTCTTACACAACATAATTAAGAATGCAAAAGTTTGTTTCAATAAATGCCACTGATTAGACATATTTTATGTGTTTCGTAATATAGCTTCATAAAGGGAACGGTAGATGTTAAAATTTATCTTTTTTTCTTTTTATTGGAGATATGAAATTTTGTACATATATACATTTCACCATAAGTATATAGAATACCGTAAAATAAGTTACCAATCTTATAATTTTAAGATTTTTTTTAAATTTAAAATTTATGAACAAAATTTTAAAATCATCCTTGCGGCTTAGTTTTCGAGATATTTCCTCGATTTTGCATTTTAATCACTTAAAACTATATTACAAACTAATCTGGGTATCATTTATGTAATCCCTTGAATAGTTAATTTTTGGGAGATTTTTTTCTGAATCCATCAAAATTTTGCCTTTGAATAAGTGATAAATCAATTTTAATTACCTTAATGAAGTGGAATTGTAAAATGCATACCCAGGTACTTTGTAAACAGTATCAGGATTCTTCCTTATCAATTTCATGAATTTTGGGAAGGGGGAAAAAAGGGGAGGGATGTAGCATGGAGCATTTAAAAAATCTAAAAATCTTGAAGATCTGTTTTGAGAAAAAAACAGATGTTAAGTTTATTACTACACTCACCTTTATAACTTACTTCGTAGAAGCTTCATAAATGATTGTTTACTTCAAAAACTATTTTGGTACTATTATGCTACAGAAATATTTTTTTAACAATAGCACAATCAATATTACAATAAAAAAGATTTGCTCAAATAAAGGTCCACGGTCCCCTTAAATAGACGTGTCTTGTGAGAGGCTATGTTTTCTTCGGCTTTATTAGCTTATACAATTTCAGTTAAATATTTTGACGTACTCGATACAGAGCCATGAATGACTTATAACGCTTTTTTTTTTTCTAGTTTAGTCTGTCCCATTCTCATCGTCGTCATGCTTACGACACCTTTTTCATTTGTGAACATTATACGGTTCTATCTTGTGCTATTTTGTGACAGATTTTTTCATTCCCCAAGGTATGCTCTTTCTCTCTAAAGTTATTAGGAATGGAAAAACAAATTTAGTTTGTCATCAGTTCCGTTTAAGACGATAATTGACTGCTCAAGATACCAAAATAAAAAAATATAAAAATATGCGCACGAAGTAACAAAGGGAATTATATAAACATTTATCATTATATTATAATATATAGTACATGTGTATAAATGTATAGCATACCGTACAGTTTTTACTTTCCAAGAAATTGTTTTTGAAATATGAGGAAGTACAGTGAAACTTCTCTGTGGCTGCCAGTCATGGTTCCGAAAAAAATAGGTTCTGAACAAAATATGGCCGTTAAGAGGAGTGCCGGCTTGGAAGGTTTCACTGTAATTTGATAACTATGACGGTGTTCGCAAATTTTATAGGACTTTCAAAAGAGATTTTTCTAGAAGCCTTTCAAATTATGTAGATAAATGACCTTTTTTGTGTACGGTTGATGTGGACCACATAAGTCAATTCTTTCTTATTTTGAAAATCTACGTCAAAAGAAAATGAATTTAAAAAAAGTATCATTACTGTCTTTTTTTTTTAATGTAGCATATACATGCATATAAAAAGATGGTAAATTTACCGTAGTTAACCCTTACGTCGGCTCATCGGTCTAGGAGACCGCTATTGCACCTGTGCTGAAGGTTGGGGGGGGGGTGATCAGACTGTTGAGGGTTTGTGAGTTCTTCAGTCGGGTCCTGACCTTCAAGTACAACACATCGGAGATTTTCGACCGCTCGTATTTTGTCGGTAAATTTAATCTTTGTAAAACATAGTCGGTCTTTTGGACCGATGAGCCTTGAACTGATTTAAATTTTTGCCGGTCTGTATGACCGATAAGCCTTGAACCGTACTAATTATCTGTCAGTCTGCATGCATTCTATTTCTAAAATCTTTGTTTTATTGTTGTAGCTAGCATGGCAGGAAGAATTCCTCCTGTCACAACGAACTAGACATTTTGTCTCTCTCGCACTATCACAGATTGAGGAATCTGATTCTGAAATTTTTGTTGAATAATCTATTTTTTATTTACCCTTTTCAAGAATGAGAGGTGGTAGTAGTTTTGCATTAATGACTTATAACTGCGAAAAACTTATAAAAATAGGAAAATATCCTAATTTTATAGCGTAGCGGTCTGATTGACCGATGAGCTGGGGAACAGTAAAAAAGATGAGCCGAGTATTTTTTTTTTCTTTCAAATATATATATATATATATATATATATATATATATATTTACACCAAGTTCTTTATTATATAAGCAGGTTAATAAGAGAAATAATGATCTATTATATTCGGAACCTCTGCGGCACGTAGACATCCCCCCCTCCTCCCTTCCCAGCTGCCCTTTAGGTCATATTTCAGTTTTTCTCCAACTTTTTGTGTTCATTGAGCTTTGTCGTGGCAAAGTATCACATTTGTTTTCGTGTTTGTATTCACATATAATTTCTTAATTTTCTTTTCACCGCGTAGTTTCGGTTTACGTTTTGAAGAACAAAGGATTGAGTATGAAATTAAAGAATAATAATATAAAAATACAACATCGTGAAATCCTGTTCTAGCTATATTCTTTTTCTGTGAGCTAATGGGGCAGGTGTTATGTTTATAATGCCGAATGAGAATGAGGAGGCAGGCAAATTGCACATTGTTTGCTCATTTGAACGTGGAAAAGGGAATAAAACTGAGGTCTGGAAAGATTAGGAATTCGTAATATGTGTTACGTTTTCAGCAAAAATATGCTTGCATAAACCAACGTTAACTAAACCCAAAATTTTTGATCTTTTGATTAATTTTTTTTTTTTTTGGGGGGGGGGGGGGGGAGGCTCGTGTATGAGAGCCTGGTGAATATGTTTATAAACATTTTTTAGAATTTCACGAATCTCATTGAAGGAGTTAATTACTTATACAAGGTGTTAGGCGAAATTGAGTGTTGAAAGATTTTCTCCAGTGACCTAGTAAAGTAATCCCTAAATACATAGCGGTTGTAAACGAAATTAGCCTTATGCCTGAGTTAGTTAAACGTCGCCGTGGGCGTGCGAAATGCAGATTTATGTTGCATACACTGAGACAAACCGTAAACAAAAATTTTTTTTCATCATGAACCCTACAGTTCCGGCGCCTTTTTCTCAAGGGTACTCATGCTTTATTAACTCTTTTTCTGTATATTTTGTTCGTATTTGTAATTCTTGATAGTATTTTTTTAAACTTTATTTTGTTAGTATAGGGAGACGAATTCTCATTTTTCGTTGTGAATATTTTATCGTTACTCTTTACGGCGCATTCTAGTGCTTTTAAAAATATGCTCAAACATTATTGCGTCATAACATCCATATCTTACATTAAAAAAAAAATTAATGTTTCGTGGATTACGTTTTATCAGAATTTAAACTAAAAATTAGCAAATAGAGCACGAGATTTCGCGTGACCCAAGAGCTGGCGCCTAGTGTGCTGTACTCAACGTTATTTGCACCATATATTAGTGTTACAGGACAATAGAGCGCCTTATTGCATGTATGAGCGAAATCAGTAACTCCAACAGACCACAGTACAGGAGTTTTTTTTTTTCCTTTTTTAAGTTAAAATTTTAAATTAGTGGTCGGGAGATTTGGAAAACACGGGGCTACTACTTTCATGATTCCTGTCTTTCATAAAATGTGTTCACATTGTCATGTAGGCTTAAATATTAAAGCATGAGAAAACTAGAGTTATAAACCTGTCTCTGAAAGTAGAAATTTGAATTCATGGAGGACTAATATCAAACACGTCGTGTTTAAAAGCGCTCAGACAATGAACTTAAATTTTGCCGTTTGGGAATTAAAGTAGCGAATTACGTGGGCATGAAGAGGACTACACAGGAGGAGTTGCACTCTCTCGGTTTTTTAATGTATGCTCATTTCCTCCCCTCTGTTGGTGTTCTTTAATTTCAAGGTTAACATTCTCGCTTTCGTCGCTTTAATCTCGTGGAGATAAATCTTGTTGCCGGCAGGCTGACTATGCCAGTTAGTCTTAATACTCGGTGCAGATGTTACATTTCAAAATGTTGTTACTTTGTGGCGTTAATGAGATACGTTTGCAGAATTATTTCTCGATGCTACCAGGCAGATCCCCGGGCTATGGTGGAGCGAGGCATGTATTCACTCCACGCTCTCGTAAGTCGTTTAAGATTTCACTTGCGGCTCGAGGAATTATGATACCCCGGTGGCAGAGCTCTCAGACGGACGGAAGTAATTTGAATAGGCTCAATATTAAGTAATTGCCAACAAAAAAATTTTTTTTTCTTAATTCCATTGCTCCGGATGGGGCCCGGCATAGCAACGAAGGCCTTCCAGGTTTTGACCCCTACCGGTAAATTTTTTTCTTTATTCAACAAGGCCAGTGAACTTGTTGATATCTGAAATATAATTTAGTTCAAGTAGAATTTTCGGTATAATGCGCTATAAAGATGCGCTATAAAGTGTGCAAAATATCAATGATGGTGGTTGATGATTCCTCCCCCAAAGAAGCTTAGCTGTCATGTTTCGTGTATTATGGCATGTAATTATGAGAGAGAGTCGGAAGTTTCAAATTAATTACGTAAAACAATTTACCTATTGTTTATTTATATATATATATATATATATATATATATATATATATATATATATATATATGTGTGTGTATATATTAAAAAAAACAGTTCCGTAACTGACTGACTCACTGACTGATATACAATGCACAGACCAAACCGCTGGACTTAAAGGGCTGAAATTTTGCATGGTGATTCTTCTTATAGTGTAGGGATGCACTAAGATTTTTGAAAAATTCTTCTTAGATTTTTTTCAAATTAAATTTTTAAGCTGTTTTAGTAACGTTTTTTAAGTTTGCATTTAAAATAATAATTTGAGGGTTATAAAATTTATATCACGAGAAAGATCATGAATATTCCTTTAAAATGATATCTTTTTCGAATCTTTACCTCCATTTTCTGATTTTTGGTGAATTTTTAATGGTTAATTTTTAGAATTTAATTTATTAAATGCTGATCACGTGATTTCTTTTTCTGGTACTTTAAATTTATCGTCACGTGCATAACAACTAAATAGACAAAAAAAAATATTTTTTTCCTTGCTAATGCGGCAGACGATTGGACATTATCCAAAAAAATATTAAAATACAATAAAAGATATGATCCTCAAACTGTACTATATTAACTGTACTGTTATTCTTTAGTATGTCCTATTAGATTTAATTTGAATATTTTCTTCTACATTATTTTGTCTATAAAAATATCCCTTACGATTTTTTTTATAATATATATATATATATATATTTATATTTTTTTTACATCAACTGTATACATTGATCGTCGTACTTATTTTATATATATATATAAAATAATTTATTTATTTATTCATTTATTTATTTGGCATTAATTGCATACATTGACCGTTGTATTTAATTTGAATGTACACCGTAGCGAAGTGCGGGTTTTCAGCTAGTATATATATATATATATATATATATATATATATATATATATATATATATATATATATATATATATATATATATATAACGTACATTATCTGTGTTTCTCCTGGAACAAGTTTATTATATTCCAAAGGTGACCTTTCGGTTTGTAAGTTTGGAGGATTATGGTTATCTCTTGCAGTACGAATGCTAAACTGTCCTGTGCCTTCAGTTTAAAACTAATTTCAAAGCCGATACAAATACTCATGCGTTACTGTGGGGTTAGAACCCGCAAAAATATTACTCTCAAGACTAGCATCCTACCTATTCAGCCAACGGACGAAACAGTTTGTGTTTTATTTCTAATAGTTTTCTTTTGTGACACTTTGATAAATCACCAATGGATGAACTAGAGTTCAGTTTGATAAGCGTAAAAAAAGAAGTAATTAGAATATTGTCTATTTATAGTTAAAAAATCATTTCACCAAGCATCTCGATTTTTCCTTGGTTTACGATTTATCGCATAGTGTTCGAAAGAGCCGAAATATTGTACGCCGGACATCAGATTCCCGCATCATCCCTTAGTGGGTTATTTTAATAGCGTATTTCCTGCCGAATATAGGTTTTGCAACTTAACGCCCGAACGAAAGCTGCCCTTTGATACGGAGATGTCGATAACAAATAACCCACATTCTATTTTTAGTGATAGACTGATTTGAATTGTATTTCCCTTCTTATATGTATACCTAAGGTGTAATTATCATGCTTCTCTTGTGGAGTCTAAAGTACAGTCGGACCTCAATTTAACGAAGTCGCTAAATCCCGAAAAAAAGTTCGTTATATGGAATATTCGTTAAATAGAGATTCACCTTTTAAAATACTTTAAACTACACAAACAAATTTTAAATTCATAAACACTAAATATTATTAATAAAATTGATTAATCACACCTTTATTTTGTAAATTAATGTCTATCTCTTTTATATATCTTACCCCTCAAACAGAAATCTGCAAGGAAAGCAAGAATAAAACGAAACGTCCGGGAATACACTGTACTTTCGATTAAAAAAAATTATATTAAAATTTATGAATTTTAATGACATTATCGCATTTATTATAACAAGTAATTGTAAGCATACATTACCTCACGTGTCCTTAAATTTAATTACTGATAGTCTCCTAATTTTGTCTCTTAATTTTAAAGTCTAAGTTTTTTGTTTGAAAATTTTTTTTTCTCTCATACGTCTCGCATCTTTGCAATGTACTAAAGCCCTTCAGGCGTATTTTCTTCAAACTGTAATTCCCGTCGGAATGTGTTAAAAGAGAGTTAGGCTAGGCGCCCACTGGCGATTATTTGAAAGCAACTTTTTAATCACAAAAATGAAACACATGGATTCCTTCGGTAATGCGCCCACTGGCGATTTTTCAGTTGCGACAACTAAAAAATGCCAACATGTTCGATTCTTTGGGTGATGAAACTGTTGCCGGGGAAAATAGATCACGTTGGTTTAGATAGGACTGCGCCCACTGGTGATTATTTAGTTGCTCGCAATAGATCTGATCATAGGCGTAGCGTGCTTCTAACTTTTTTTGGGGGCTGCACGAACTGAATTCAGTTAGGGTCCTCTTCCGCGCATTGACTGCCAGACGGTCCTTAAAATATGAAGTATGATATTTTTGAAATTGAATAACAATAGAATTGATGTTTGAGTAGTATTCAAAAGTTATACAATGAGAAAAATAAATATAATATAAATAAAATGAGAAAAAAAATAGCATCGAATTTTTGTTATGGATCATATCATTGTTAAAAACTATGTGAAGGCTAATGACATATCGGAATCTTTAGTTTCATAGTTTGAAAAAGCGTGGAAAAAAAACAACTTTCTTAAAAGTTTTCTACCATTTTCCGATTTTAGCTGAACTTCTATTAACGTTTTAATTTATTTCAAGTTAAGTTGGGGGGCACGTTCAAGTTAAGTAGGGGGGCAACCTTGAAAATGCTGACTGTTTAAAAATATTAGAATCACTTGATGAACCGTATGCTTCAACTTCTACATAAATGAACTTGTAATCACAATCCACTATTGCTAGAAGCGCAGTCGAAAAATTTTTTTACAAAAAAATGTTTGTAATATGTATTTTATTTCAATAAACTTTCAAATTTTTAAGAATCTTTTTTCTTACCTTAAAGTCACAGCTAATCTTTCCTGCGGTGGTATAGCCAAACGTAATCTTGTATTTTGGTAAGAAATACTGGGTCCCACTAATAACAAGTTCTCGAAACTTTCAACGCTCATCCGAAAGTAGTTGAAAAATTTTGTTAGGTGTACTCTTAAATCTTCAAATAATTTATAAAACTGCCCGTCAAATAATCTCCTACTTATTATTGGATGGACCCAAAATCTTCTGTGACTTTGTTTACGTTTTCGCCGTAGAGCGAGGGCACAAACACATGCAGCTTCCACGAAATCCATTTTCAAACTGAGTGCAAAGCAACTATTTAGTTGCCAGTGGGCGCGTGTCGAAGGTATCCGGCAACTTTCAAGTGACTAAACTGTTTAGTTGCCTAAATTAAAAGTTGCCAGTGGGCGCCTGGCCTTAATGTGTTAAATGAATAAGTTTGAAATGTTCAGAAATATTTTGAGAAATATGGAGGAAAAAAATATTGGATCACAAGAAAGTTTGTTAAATAGAGAATGCACTTCGCTATTTGGAGGTTATTTTACGAAGAAATTCACAAAATGTTTTTGGTTCCAAGGAAAAGTTCGCAAAATAGAGGTTCGTTAAATAGAGGTCCAACTGTATATGTCTAACATATTCATTGACTTTCATAGCAGAGAATTGTAAGAAAGATAAATCTGAAAGTGTAATTAACTGTTGTTAGATATATCTAAAATATTTTTTATGGGAGTTTTAAAAATGGATGTGGTGGTCATAAAATTTTCCAAACTGCCTATTTTAAAAAATTAATTTAATATTTGTGATTTTTATTAACGGGGGGAGAATCAAAGTGATAAACGTGAGGGAAAGATTACTTAGGGGACGTTTCTGGCCTCCAGTTTTGTGCATGGATTTTGGAAGACTTAAGTGATAAAAATGTTTAATATTAAAATATCAAGTAGGGTAAATGAGATTATGTTTATGTAATAATTATCTGATATGCTATAGGAAAGAGAAGAAAGGGATTTCAGTATGTGAATCCCGAGGAGTCTCATTTTATTAATTTTAGTTTATGATATGTAATCTTACTTTTATTTTTGCTATGTTTTAAGAGAACTATGAGTATGTCAGTCCTTAAATTTGGAAAGAGTGGCACTCAGTAATAAAATTTTTCCATGATAACGGTACCTCTGAAATGAGTACAAACATATAACTTTCATAGGTTTAATCAAAAAACATCGTTGAAATAAGACCGCAGTTTACCTAGTTACACATCATGAAACTTGATTATGTGTCTTTTCATAATTAACGTTTAGACATAGTAACAAGTGCATTTCATAGATGCCATTTGTCGGCTGAAACAGGAGTCGTTTATTTACGTTAAAATTATTTTGTTTTCAGACTAGCAGTGTTAGTTCATTCAGAAGGTTTTATCTTAATGTAAGTTCTCCGTAAACTTCTTTACGTACGAATTCTAGCAAGGGTATTAAATTTGGTGGCTTAAGATTCTCAGCTTTAATACAAGTTGATTTATTTAAATTATTTTACTCGACAAGAAGTAATATGCTTGAAACAAAGAAAAAAAATTATTGTAAAAGTAAAAGCATTGCATCTCTGAGTCTCGATTCGTATTGGAATGCTTGAAAATGTGTCGGAGGTAAACATTAGACACAGTATATCTCTTATATTCAGTGGCTAGAATTACGTTTTATTCGTTGCACATTTTAACCTGAGAATGAACACTTTAGTCTTTCTCAGTTAAATAACGTCAAAGGTAATTTAGGTAAACGGACATCAAATTGTGTATCATAGAAGCGACTGTTTAATACTTACCGATTTCATTTCTTGTGGAATTTACTTTTACTTGAATTGATGTATGCCCTCTGATACTTGTTCAAAAGAATTATATAATTTTCGTTCGCGCGAGTGTGTGTGTGGCGCGCGCGCGCTTGTTTTTTTTTTTATCAATAGTACTCATTTTCAAACGCGATAAAAATTTTTATCAGTTAAGTTCTTATAATTAAAGCTATCCCTAATCTTTTAAATTTTTATATTAAATGTTAGATGAAATGACCAAACTTTTTTCATGAACGAAATCGAGTCTTGGAGCCATTAATCAAACTTATGTTATCTGTGAACTCAAATCAAGGTTGTAAGATCTGGCCCCAGAAATCTTATGAGTTTGTATGTGATTACCAATCTTATTAATTTCTGATTTTCTTCTTTTAGGTGAGTGTTGATTTTTTTCTACCATGCTTCGTTCTTCTACCCTGTTATTCTGTTGGTAAATATCTAAATTTGTTTGTACTTTGCTAGATCATTATTTCCAAGTTATGGAGAATTCTTAATGACTGACTTGTACAAGTAGAGTAAACCAATCTTATATGCACATACCTTTATGTTAAAAATTTATTTATGTGACGTAAAATCCCGTTGCTTTCGATGTTTACAAATAAAAGTACATACCCTGTTTTAAAGTTAAAATAACGTATGCCTTAATTTGTATGGATGTTTGTTCTATCAACATTTTACTTAAAAATTCAGCCGTGATCTTAAATAAATGTAAAGGTTTAAATGTAGCCATTTAATAGAAATGTATATAAAACTGATATTTTTTGTAAGAACTTAAATTTTAGTCGTTGTGTTTTCGTTTTTTGGTTGTGCTTTTTTTTCTTCTTTCTTCTATACCTGTTATAAATGTGCGTCATTTCCTGGTAATGAAAAAACTTTCAAAAAGCTAAAAATACTTTTATTATTTCAGCCATTATGCTTGCTTTCTATTCTGTCTGGTATTTTTAACACATTACTTCATATCTTTAACACAATAAATGCTCTGATTGCAGTAAATTTTCTAGCTGTCTTTTTGTGCGCTTTTTTTAAGTTGTAAAAGTTTATTGCTGTATATTAATCATAAATGTTCCGTCGTAAATCTAGAAATAAAACTGACAGCTGGAACTACGAAACCAATTTCTTTTAACCTTGCTATTATGTCAGAGGATTTTACTTTCCCTTATTTAACTTTAATAGCGATATAATTTACACAACGCACCGCTGTTTTCACTGTTTGAGGGTTTGCGTGAAAGCTACAACTTGAATTGGTCGATTATTCTTAAAGCTGTTTCTGGAACATCCTGAATCCGTAAACTATCGCTTTCTGCGAGATCTCGCGGTTTATGTCGTACCTGAGACGTAGGTTGAATGGGTTGACTTGTTCTTATTCTCATCTTATAACAATAAGCTTAAGTCTTGTGCGTCTTCAACTTTTAATTATCTTATCTTTATGGTCAGTATTCCAACTATTCAAAATTGGATGACCATTTAGCGTTGGCTTTGTGGTAACATACTTTTAAGTATAACCATCCATTCATACGTTACGTTTTAGGAACAAAAAAACAGTTCGTTTTATAACAAAATTACGTTACCCACACATGTACAGGTGATATTGTTATAAACATCCTGGTACATCATTAGATTGCCTTCTTACCTCTAAAACAGTTTTCTCTTATTTTGGTATAATTGGTACCTGGATAATTTTTTAATAAAAATTCTTTGTGCCACTGCTAGAACTTTACTTGACAATCAAATTGCAAACTAATTGGCAGCTAGACAGTTGGCATCGAATTTTTGTTAGGAGAGCTTAAAGAGTTCTACATAGAAGTGTGCCAATTTTGAAATTTATTTCGCATAATATTGCAGGGCAGTTCTAGGAGACCCATGCACAGGTGGAAGTTTTGACAAATGTCTAAAGCAGGGTTTCCCAAACTTTTCTTGCGATGGAACACTTCGTCAATATTGAATTTATAACGGAACACCTTGTTTATTTTGTAGGGTATGTTATAACGCATAATAAATAAAATTGTAAAAAATGAGAAAAAAAAACGTTATTTATTTAGCATTTAATTTTTTAGACATTTTAGAGGATTAATCCGTCAAACACGTTTGAATTTCTTGGAGCTGTTGCAGGGTATAAAACAGTCCCAGGTTTTCGCGGAACACCTATTACTTTTCCGTTGAACACCAGTGTGCCGCGTAACATAGTTTGGGAAACCCTGGCCTAAAGAATCCAATTAATGGCGTTTGCTCTTCAGATTTTCCTTCATGTATAATATAAGTGCGACACGCTCAACTCTTCTTGGTTTTTAAAGTAAATAAATAAATTTCTTGGTTGGTATTTTACCCATTTATCATCCACACGGATTAATTTAACAATAATTATTTTTAAAAAGTTGGTTTTCAAAGTTGTTTTAGGAACCTCTTAAAAGGACGCATTTTTGTCCGAAAACCGTAGGTAGGCCTTGATTCTGTTCTAGACCTTTAGGAAGATCTAGTTAACTTCAACAGCACGTCTCCGCGTTTTTTGTCATTGCAGTGAAGTTTTGCATGAAAATCCTTAGATTTATGAGTTTAGTATAGAAAAATGTCTTTTTTGAAGATGTTAGTTGATTTTCATCGTCTGGTTTCCAGTTGAAAGCATTAAAAATGTATATTTTGGAAATTAAAGTTTTTTAAATTGTATTGCTCTTTCAATTTTTGTTATCATTTACGTGAAGATAAAATTTTAATTAGTTTTTCATAGAAATATATAATTGTATAGAAATGCCATTCTTGTGCATTTTGTGTGGAAGAGCTAATACAGGATATTAAAATAAATATCTTCAATAAATCAACCACTGTATTAGCAATACTTTTACGCTATTCATAATTATTTATTAATTTCGCGGGATTTAATTCGATATGGAATTAAAAATTCACTTGAATATTTCGAAAAGGAATGTATTTGTTTTAACGGCAGTTAAATGCATTCATCAATTTTTAGCTTTATAATCAGCATTAGAACTCTTAATTTACTCTGTTATCATTATCCAGTTTTCTGCTTTTCACAATGTTTATAAGCAATTTTATATTTTGGAAGGTTTTCGGTGAAGATAACAAAATTTCCTTAAGGGTACCAAATATTGATGTGCACTATTTTTATTTACTTCATAATTCTCAAACATCTCTAAAATATTACCGTTCACCTCGAAGAGATTGAACCAAATTGATTTGTCTTTTACATATTAATACAAGCTTTGAAACAGTTCCCAGAAAAATGAATTGTATTTTTCTAAATGCTTGCAGCTTTGTGCGTATAATGTGTTTAACTCATTACACCCTCACTAAAAATGCAAAACTTAAATTTTAGACACTGGTATAGTAGTTAGCGTTCTAAACTTTCAAGCAGTGGGCTTGATTCAAATCCCGTACGAGGCTAGATCGCTTCTGTGTTGTCCCTTCATAGAAAGCAATGCTTGCTCACCTAAATGATAGTCCCATAATAAAGAATCTACAAGATTTCACAGTGTTGATGCGCCAGTGTCGTAAAAGACAAGTGCCTACCGCATTAGAAAAGAAAAAATAAAACTAAGACAATTACCGTTTTATTCGGTTGTACGAAATAAATTACCTTCCGTGATGAGGAATAATGCAAGTACGTTGTTTTTCGAACACCTGGCTATAGCGCAGCAATGCAGCCTTGTTTATCAAATGTGCTTTCGTTCCTTCTGCATCTTAAGTGCTTTGTCGTTTAATCACGTTAAGCCGGTCCATAAACAATTTTAGCGTGTTGTCGAATTAATAAAGCCATCCAAACTCGTCCTCCTTTTGTTTTGTTTTTTCTCTGCACAGGATGCACTTGTACCAGTAAAACAGACAGATAGCTCCAACAGCACAGAATTCATTGTTGCTAGCGTTAACTGGCGAAGACAGCCTCCCATATCATCTGATAAAATTTAAAGTCATAACCTCTGCAGGATGTTAGTGATGTGTTGTCACTGCGCTCCTCATTCAACCCGAGGAAAGAGTGAAACGATTAATTCCGTGTAGTTGTTACGCGTGCGTTCGTGCTACATGGATGTGCTGTGTGTTATTGTAATCGTAGTTTGGGATCGGTCGCTAATTCTTGGTTTGCGTGTAACTGGGTGTGTTGTGTCTCAACATTAATAAAGCATCCGTCTCTTTATTTCTTAAGGAGGAATGAAGTGTCCTCCGGTTGTCATGGAAACGTAACATATATTATATGATTCCAAAGATGGCTCCTAATGGCTCACCAGTTACAAACCAACTAATATAGAAAAGTATAAAATAGCTGAAAGTCGGATACTGTTCATCTCATCAACTGTTCAGGATTTGCGTTTACAGTTAGTTCAAAATTACTTTTTTCCTCAAAAGTGCATTTTAGAGAGGAAGAGGTGGAATTCGAGTAGTATCTGCACATGTTTTGAAAAAATGAGTGCATTGAATGTAGAAAGTGTGAGTCGCCCGAAATAATGGTTCATCTTGAAGTTAAGTAGTTGAAGTCTTGAAGTTTATTTGACAAAGTGCTTACTAAAGTGTTTAACAAAACTCTTACGGTAAAATGAAATTTGATTGGAATCACGTGTTTTAGGATTGTTTTAAATAATCTCATTGATGTGGAAGTCATGTGAAACATGAATTCGCATTGAACATAGTTAAATTTGCGGGATGGAAAAGTGGCTAAGCTCACTCACGACATTAAAATATCATAAAGAATATATGATTGAATGCAGTTATAAGAAAATTTTTGTTTGAGAAATGTGTAAGATTTCCTTGCATTTTCCTTCCCGTGAAATGGATCATTTTGATCGCATCTAAATAGGGCTTCATAGCCCGAGGAATGCTTGTTTTGCCTCCCAGTGGCAATGCCATCAGCCTGCCACGTGGTTAAGCCATCAGCCTGCCACGCCGAGGTCCCGGGTTCGAATCCCACGGAAGGCATGAATGTGAAATGGGGTAAAATCAGTTTTACGCTTTCTAAGATGCCGTCTTGAAAGAGGAACTGCAATCTACTTATCGTCCATCGCCGGCGTGCACAGTTTGTCAATGAAAAATTTCTCCTTTAGTTCTTGTATGCATCCACTTCCTTTCAAATGAACACCTGGCTGGGGTTTCGTAGTGCAAGCTCAGGCACGTAAGAAACTTCAACATCAACAAGCTTGTTTTAATTTTCTATACACTACTCTCTAAATCAGTGGTTCTCAAACTTTATACAGTCTGAGCGCACTTACAATACTACAGATACTTGCTGGCGCACTGTATACAAAATAGGACTTATGTTATAATTTGGTGCAAATCTGTTCAAATAGGCGTGATTTAACTGGTCTTGTTTTAATAAAGTTCACCATTTTAACAACTCGATCTAAGACCTCTCTTAAATCCTCTCCTAATGTTCTTGACATCAAGGCCTGTATGAAGGAAGCAATGAGTTACAATAACATTTTCGTTTTGTTCCTTTATAAAAGATACAAGACCCTTGTTGCAGCCTATCATAGAAGGAGCTCCATCTGTGCAAATTCCTGCACACGATTTCCACGATAACTGCCATTTATCAAGGTAGTTAATCAGGATGTTAAAAATGTCCTCACCTTTTGTAGTCAGGCTTAATTCTTTGCAAAAAAGAAACTGATTTGTTATTTGATTTTCGTTAATGAAACGAATGAATGCTATGAGTTGCGCCTTGATGGTAATGTCGGTTGACTCGTCAACTTGCAGTGCAAAATCAGAACACTGGAGTTTATTACCACATACATTTTTCTCAATATCAGGAGACATTTCCAAAATACGAATGTTGACAGGATCATTGGACAGAGGTATCTAGCTTATTTTCATAGCTGCTTCCTTTTCTAACGTACTGACGATCTTTTGGCAAGCAGACAAAATAAGTGACTCACCCAAAGTATGAGCTTTCATATTTTGTGCGATCAGTTCTGAGACTTGGTAAGAAGCAATTGGTTAAGAAACTTGTCCATTTTTATGGGTGAATTATTTTTAACAAAGACAATTATATCAACGGTAGTTATTCTGAAAGTTGTCAAAAGCACAATACGTTTACTCTTGACGACAGTTCACAAGACATGACACGCCCACTCATCAACGCCTGTTATGTAACACTGCCAGTTGCCACGTGATGAAAGCTAGTGCCGGTGTTAACATGCCGTTCCAGCCATGTTTGTTACGTGTTTTAAACACATAAAAAAAATTTGCGGAAGAGAAGCTAGTTGCAAGAAAATTAACTTCTAACTATCATAATAATGTCGCAACGAAACAAGCGGAGTGTTCGTAAAGAAATGGCATAATATAGTAACTTAGTATACATTTGCTTTTCATATCTGGGTAGATTTTTTGGGAATACTACGGAGCGCACCTATAAAAGCTGTGGGGCGCACAGTTTGAGAACCACTGCTCTAAATAAACCCACTAATTAGTTCCTTTTTCGGAATTCTGTCGTGTAATGTCGTTTTTTTTAACATTAGTTAATTAGCGTCAATTGTTCATACAATGTTACTATATCGAGCGGTAAGAAACAATGGAAAATGCTCTTGATTTCATATTAATGTCATATTTATGAATCTTAAGATTGAAATTTCTATTGACATTTCTATTGACAGAAACAGTGCCAAGATCTGAAATACTTATTAAATGGTACTTTCTGTATAATAATGAAAAAATAAAAACGTTGCTGTTGGAAAGGACCCTTTTAGCTCGTATTTTCAAAACGGAGGGAGAGACACTTGATATGATCAGCATGCGAGGCTGTGTTTCGACACTAATAATGCAGAAATCGACAGCCCGAAACTTTAAACAAAAAAGAATTTATTTTTGTTAAGTCGTGGTTCTTTGTGAGCTCGTATCCTTAATTTTATTGGATGGAACGATGAATTTGATTTTTTTTGTTTTTGTTTTTGCGTCCGACATTTTATTTTTCTGCTTGAGTGAACAATATTGAAGATCTTAACTTCGATAACGGCTATTTTTAGTAAAGAAATCTTCTCGTAATAATAGTTTGGTTCGTATGTGGAATTTAATTCTTCCTTTTCTTTCAACCTGTAATGGGACCGGGGGAAAAAGAGGAAAAAAAAACAGCCTTGTAATCTTGACAACAAGCTTGTTTTAATTTTCTATACACTACTCTCTAAATAAACCCACTAATTAGTTCCTTTTTCGGAATAACATTAGTTGTTTTACTTGCAGCTTTTCTTATCGTGTTACATATTACGCTGCTACTGAAACCTGCACGCAAGATTTTATTCTGTTAATATACAATGCTAGGTGAACACGTTGAGTGCCGCACAATTTCACGTGGCATTCGATATCTAAATATCTGATGGTACTTGTTATTTCATTCATTATGTACGTTTGTGAGATAAAACTTACAACAACATTTTTAAAACATAAAAAAAATAATTCCTGGAATGGAGTCATTTATGAGGCATATTGTATATTTATTATACCGTTAAGACCACCGTAGTTTACTGATGGCCTGCCTCACGTGTTTAATGATTAAAATTAGTTGACACTAGCATTGAGGAATATATAAGGTATCTAACACGACAGAGCCATTTTTCAAGAAAAGAAATGTTTATTGCAAAGCATTTTCTAGGCAAAATGGTACTCGCTTGTTTCAGAACTTGACTTGCTTATGTCTGAATAGCATTCGTATTCCCGGATGTATTTACCTTTTGTTGTTGTTGTTGTTTCTAATGCCCCCTGGCAGGAAGTTCCAGACCAGGTCCGTATGGGCTTCGGTCTGAAGTGTGCGGCTCTGGTTTATATAGCACTACAAGGGTCGGAGTCCGTCTTAGCTAGTTCCCACCTCAATTTTGACCATGCACTCCCAGTGGCGACATCTGGGGGGGGGGGGGTATCGTACTCTCTCCCATCCTCTCTGACCTCATGGAGGGACTTTTCGGTGTACGAATTTAACGTGCTCATTTTGGGCCTAGACACGGAGGTATTAATGGCGCGCGTCGGGCTTCGATACGAAATTTTCCAAGTTATCGTTTAACTGAATAAAAAAAACTATGCTTTTGATATTACCCCTGATATTTAAAAGAAAATTATTAAATTTTTTTAAAATTAATTTATTTTAAATCTAAATTTTTGTTTGTTGTTGTCATAAAAATATACTTATATATGAATGTAAGAACTTGGACCATTGATGGAACTCGTCTACTAGATTGAAAGTCATATGAAATAGTCGCGCGACTGAACGTGTTTGAATGACACGCATTCTTCTTCTTTTTTTAAAGTTACTTTAAACATTTAATTTAATCAACTTGCAGCATATTAGATATAAATTTAAGCTGTGAATTACAGATCCAGTGCTTAAAATAACGTGTGAAAAATATTTATTCGCAGCAAGGTTTATCTCTAATTTACAAGTGAAATTGAGTAAATTTGTCCTTAAAGTAGTGCATATAAGTAAAGAGGATTCGTTAGAAGTCAGGATTGTTAAATGTTTGTTATTGTTTTGATACCAGTCTATAATTTTCTAAGAGGAAAAAAAAAATGTGTGATTGGTTTCCAAGGCAGCGTTTCTTCTTATGCGAGATACTTTTTATATCTCTGAAGTCATTACTCCCCTTTATATATCTTTAAAAGGCAGCTGTTTTAAGATCAGATGCTACTCGCTTAGGAACAAAAAGGGTATAAAAGCAAAACTCATGGCAAATTAAAATATTCAAATATCCCAAGAATTGTTCATTTGCTTATTTCGAAAGTGCACCTGCTGCCCTCTGGAACAGCTTTACGATCACTTATTCCTCTCTGTCGAGCAGATGGTAAACGCACATGATGAGAAGTTTGTAATTAAGCTCATACGGTCTGAGATGGAGGCATTTTGCTTTCCACAGTGTGGAAGAAAGTTAAACTTTTATTCCGTAGAACACAGTTTGTAATGATCCAAGTTCCTCTGGTACATACAGTACGTGCTTAAAAAAACAACTACTAAGAATCCTGTTCTGAAGAGTCCCCCCTTTTCCTCCTACAATGTCACTTCCGTGTGTTGTTAGTATTTATGTGGCTTTTTTTGTTTTAAATCTGACACAATTATATCTTTTCCATTCGATATGGGGGGAAAATGGGCTTCTCGTTGACATTTCAGCTAAGCCTTAAACTTGTGTTCACTTTATAACGTAGGAGCTAGTAAAATAGATGCGACCTGTCATTTAGATAATGGGAGGCGTACGATGCCAAGACACTCGATTCGCTCGACTTCTACTGGTGGTGATGGAACATTGTAATGGGCGCATTGCTTTGAATAAAAAGCCTATGATTCCGGTTCATTTGTCAAATTTTTAGTTTTCAGGTACTAACGTGTGCCAGCGTAGCATGGCTGTTGATGTGGCTTTTGTGTTTCACTGTCGTTTTTTAGCGTGACGTCATTGCTGGTAGACAGCATTAAGCAAAAGTTAATTTTAGCAGGATAAATCGACAACGCCATTCATTGTCTCATATGCTCATACAACCCATTCGAGCTGCTCCGATCTGTGTTGTCACGTTAGTGCTTATAAATAAAACATTAAAAAAAAGTTAACTACCGTCAAAAACTAATCTTTGGTTGGATTTTTGGTAGGATTGTTGCAGTAGGATGTAATAACATTAAGGAGCTCCTTTATAGTTGAATTTGCAAAATTTTGTTCCGTGAGGGTTAATCTTGTTTACTGAGAATGGCATGGTATTGTAGGACCCGTTCTACGGTCTAGTAATCTTTCGCGCAACGGAAGGTTACCATTCAGCATCAAGGGAACCAGAATTAGACCGTACAAAGACACGAATTTTAGATTTATGTTTTGTTAATATTCATGTATGCTTAATATTTTAGGTAGAGGAAGGGAGGATTCTTTGGTTTACGGCATTTTAAACAATACAACAAAAAAGTGATTACCAAATATTGGCTGACGGTCTTGACAAACTTCAAAAAATTTCCGCATTTTTTTCTCGTTTGTTGGTTGCTGAGTGTGAACATAAGTGTCAGTAGCGGTGTCAAAAAATAGTTCAGAAAATGGGATGTCAAATAGAACATTTAAAACACAAGAATTTTATGTAACTTAGTTTTGTGAATACAATATACATCGTCTAAAAAATGTGTGAACAGCCTCTGTGTGTGTGTGTGTGTGTGTGTGTGTGTGTGTGTGTATATATATATATATATATATATATATATATATATATATATATATATATATATATATATATATACATATATACATACATATACATATATACATACATATATATATATATACATATATATATATATATATATATATATATATATATATATATATATACACATACATATATATACATATATATATATACACATACATACATACATATATATACACACACACACACACACACACACACACACACACACGAGACACCTATTTAAGCACTTAATCTAGATCTCTACTGGGAACAAAGTCATTTGTTCTTAACCATGACAGTATCTGTCATTTAATGACCAGCTGCTTTGTCATGTTGCTTTTACTAGTTTATCGTGAAAGAAAATTTAGGTTAGAAATATATTTTTTAAAATTTATGGCTCTTTTATTGTTTTTGTGACCTTTCCAAGTAAATGTGATGTCCCGTTGATTTATTTTATTCGGAAATGAACATAATTTTAAAAAATAAAATAATTTGGCTATTTTTGGTTCATTAAATTTTTAAAATTTGATAAAGTTTCAAGAAAATAAGTAGGCGGTCAGGTATACATCCTTTGGTGTTCTATGTTTATTCTTTTTAGATTTGCCTTTATAGCTGATAGCATGAAAATATAAATTACATAACTATAATTTTACGAAAAGTTAATTATATCTTAGTTGAAAAAATATAATCTGTAGGACCTGAAGCACTACATATATTTCTTGGTGGGCCAACAGAGTGCTAATTGATTACCAGGACTAAAGCTGTGCATCTGAAACTTACGTATTCCTTTTATTACTTGCCGTTTTTGCTGGCTTTTACTTCAGGAAAATAACTGATTTTCGTTTATGGCTTACGAACTAATTAGTTGATGTTTTTATATTCTTCTCTATGAAATTGACTAGTGTTGTTAATTATCTACAAGAGAATAATAGCTCACAAATTAATAATTTGTTTTGAGACAGCTTTATATTTGCCTCTAGTGAAGCATTTTTAATAACATGCGAAAAAATGGCCGAAAACTATGGCGAGAATCCACGGCTCTTGCTCTTTTTCTGTGGTGAGGCTCAGGATGTACAATAAGTTGTTGTTTCTGATGCCCCTTTACCGATAATATCTATCTGTCCTATTAAGGCTATATAAGGTCCTATTAAGGCTATTGGGCGGAGTGATACGGATCCGGTTTTTAATAGCACCGCGAGGGTGGGAGTCCGACTTTGCTGAAGGGCTGGTCCCGTATTTTAGAACTGAGGCAAGTGACGAGACTGATGCACTTGACCCAGCACTTCCAGAGGTAAATTGAGAACTTGGAGGACATTGCAGCCACGACATATTTTACGTGCACCAGCCGCCATTATTGTACACGGTGATAGGTTTTCAGCGACGAACATCGAATTCAGTTGATTGAAATGGGGATAAATTATTTGTATACTAAGTAAATATTATTTTTTTCAGCCTCTAGATATCCGTAATAGATATTGGTAAAAATAGCATGGTAAGTGACGCCGAGAATTTTTAAATTTCAGTATTGTAGGGTAACTATCCTGAATTAAACAATCTAGTTTTCGTCTTCTGTTTGATACCGAAGATATTCAATTAATGAGAGTATTTTTGGCCCGAGGTAGCCCATTGGGAGCGCTTTTCTTATTCGGACTAGGGGTGCTCGGTTCGAATCTTGACGCCGCCATCAAATACCTTCGTGTCGAGGCCGGATATGGGCACGTTAAATTGGAAAGTCCTATGATGTCAGAGTGGATGGGAGAAGGTACGAGCCCACTAAATGTCGCCCCTGGGGGTTTGCGGTCTAAATTGTGGTGGTAGCCTATTCACCGGTAGGGAATTCAATCCTGAAGATTTTAGTTGCTATGTGGTGCCCAGCGTGGTGCACTAGAAATTGAATTAGACTATTTCGTATACCATCCTCATAACTAATAAATGAAACTCGGTTAAGAAAATACCTTTCATTAGTCTGTGTAGGTCAGGGGTGTCAAACTCGTGGCCCGCGGGCCGCATGCGGCCCGCGACGAATATTTTTGCGGCCCAGCCAATGTATTGGCACACAATAATATATAATAAAATAACCGACGCAGAATTATAATAAGATAGGAAGAATTAGCTAAATGTTTTTTTAATGATACTCTTTTTTTGCCATTATTAAACAAAATGCATATATTTATGGTGAATATACTGTAATTAGGTAAATAAACCTACGTTTCCATTAATATTGTTTTTTTTGCGGCCCACCTATAGTTAAACCTTGTTTGTTTGGCCCAAGGTAGCCTTTGAGTTTAACACCCCTGGTGTAGGTCATCTTTTTATTCAAATACTTTTATAGTTTACCATTACAATTTTTTGTTGGACTAAAAGGAGTGCGAGGGTATTTTTCTTTCCATAGAGTTTCTAAGAAATGTTTTTCTTTGTTTGAACATGTTGAAACAACGTTTTCATTTTGAAATGGATACTGAGGTTACAAGTATCGCTATTAATTTTAACTCTTTCAAAAATAAAAAAAAAATCCCATTTTTAACTCCGTCCGTTTGATTGATCCCACGGTTTGAAGCTCAGAAAGTCCCAGTTTATCAAACTGTTCTATGCAAGTCAAAAAATTGGTGTCCTAAACTAATTTTCCACTTAATGAACTTTGTAATTTAAAAAAAATAATACCTTGTCAAAATATTAGGGTCAAATTGAAGCATTGGAAGCAAGACAACAAAGTAGCGAGTCACAAAGTACAGTTATGCTGTACTCCTGAAAATCCAAATAAAATTTAAAGCCCTCGGCTATACAGTTTCCTCCCGGTACAAAATTCGCCAGTATCACATGGAAATTACAGTTCGGTTAATGTATTTGGAATAAGTTGTATTTACTTAAATCCCGGCCCTATGAAGCTAGCGTTACTTATGCCAGATTCTTAGAAGAGTTTACATTAAAATCAATGGCCAAATTTTATTTCCCCAAAGAAGATAACTAATAGTCTCATGACGTACATTAACATGCACCAAGATTTGCTAGTGTTAAACTGGTGCATCGCGGGTTATTTATGATTTATCATACAACAGCTGCAATGGTGCTGTCGATTGCTTTCTCTTTTAACCAGTAAAATCACTGTTACGTTGTTGAGTCTGGTTTTATTTTAACAGAAGAATTTGGGTGGGACTTTAATAACGATCATCATATTACTTAAGTATGCGATTATAGGTATATTTTAAAAGCCGTTTAAAATTTCTAAACACTATAGTAATTGCAGTGACATTCGCGATATTGGGATGTTGACAATAAGTAAAACATAATGCGTGTTTTCCTTCTTTGAATTTTTGATTGATGGTCGCATATAGATCAAATTTTATGGCAAGATCTGGTGTGTTTGTCCATGAGTTAGAAAGGGAAAAGAAAGGCCCTGTACTGCTAAACTTTGGCATGTATCAAACGCAGGAATTTCTAGGGCCTGTTCACATAGAAACCACCCAGAGTTAAAAGATTCCTTTGGCGCTGATTGATTAAATGGGTCAACCATTGGTTAAAAGATTTTACGCTGGCGGATTCTCTATGAACAGGCTCTTAGTCTGTATCCTTAGATATATATCTTATTTTTTTTCGCGAGCCGAGTACTGGACAAATGCCTAGATCGCTAGTGTTCGGCACCAAAGTCTGAGGGTTTGAGCCCGGTGTTAGGCAAGATTTTCGTAGCCTTTCGGAGTTAAGTGCGTCCCGGTCTGTTTTGCTGTTCTTTTCCTAAAGATGACCTTAATGCTTCAAACCTACCAATCGATTCTCTTCGCTGTCAATGTTCACTTGCTGATATACAGGTGGTTATCAAAATAATGGAAACACTAAGAAACATCATGGAATCCTTTATTAATACGACCCAGGATCACCTTTGTCATATAATACCACTTGATTCACCTTGGAATCGGATTATACAAGTCATGAATGGTATAATATATTCTTAACTACTATTCTTCAGTGAAAAATCATGAAACATCAGTGAAAGTTCCTGTAGAGATGCTGTGGTAGATATCGATACATGGCTCTATCCGCTTATACGGATCACCGTGATTGGATGATATATAGTCGGGGGGATTGTACAGGGCAAGATAAGATATTTGACTTCTTTTTCATGCTCTTCAAACCAATACTTGATAGATTTAGTTGTATGTATAGGGGGATTATTATCCTGGAGAACATCTCCTTCAAGAATGTTTGCACCATAGGATGGACTAGTGAACTAAATTTTCGACATAGTCCTTCCTATACAATCTCCCTTTTAGGGTTACAATAGGGCCTGAAGAAATCCACGAGATGCCATCCCAAACCCTGATAGATCTACCTCCATGATTGACAGTTGAGATGAGACAGCCAGAATTCTCCAGACATACGCACGTCCTGTTGCGAGGAACAATTTGAACACTGATTCGTCGGACCAAATGCCGTTTCTCCACTTATTACTGGACCAGGATTTGAGTTCGTGGCACCATTGTGGACGATATTTTGTATCTGCATCTGTTACAAGTGGCTTGGGAATAGCTGCTCTTCCGTAAATGCTTTGTTTGAAAAGTTCCCTTCTACCTCTAATGGTTGATACCGGGACATGGAGATGCAGATTGAGCTCTTCGGTCATTTTGGTTGGAATTGTTTTCTTTCTTCATGTCACAATCCGCTTCAATACCTCGTCCGTCTCTTTCACTCAACTCTCCCTCTCGTCTACTATTCTGCTTGGCAAAGGATGTTTTTCCGTGCACTAAGTATGCTATCATGACTTTCGATACCATAGCCCGAAAAACACCCTTTTTCCTGGAGGCTGCAGTTAACAGATACTCCAATTTAAACGAGCTCCAACAATTTGCCCTTTTTGCAAGGTCTGCAAGGTTTGGCATTTTACCTGTTCCTCCCAAAAGCACGATGCCCTTAGCTTCATTACTGCTTCCTGACAGTAGAGTAATACGTACACTATATTATATAAAAAAAATACCGGTGACCAGACTTGTTTTTTAAGGAATACGAAGCACATTCATAAACACCACTAATATTGATAGGTGTATTCATTATTTTGATAACCATCCACGTATATGTCAGAATTATATTTTAAACGGATGTTACGAGAACATAATTATGCTAATGTGTATAATAAATGTCTATGGAATTATTTTGTACTTTTTTTTCACATTTTAATTTTTCAATTTTTTAATAACTGTAATTAAATTTTATGATTTATTCTGTAATGAAAAATTAGATTCCTAGATTTTCCCCTCCTATTTCATATACTGGAATTATGTTTAAAAGAAACTGTTTCTTTCCATTTAATGTAACATCACATAACGGTAGTTAAAAGTTTTAACTTTTCGTAAATTATTTTGAACAGAAATTTTCAACGTCTTTTCACAACTTTAGATAAATTAAGAATTTGAAGCCATCCTATAAAATAAGAAAAGTACTTAACCCATTTTGGATTTGTTTGGTATTTTTTTAGTCTCTTTTATCAAGTATGTATGTTAAATCAGCCTGACTTTTAACGTTAATGGCTAAATACAAACAACTTTTGTTTTCGATCAGGAATAACAAATAACACGAAGCCATTACTTAGTAAATGTTATTAAGTCATTATCATTAGTGCATGTGGGTTATGTTCTATATACCTTTGTATAGTTTTTAGATGGCATATACTTTGTCTCTCGCGAGGGGCATTAATATGCATTATATAATGTAATGTTTTTATTTTCAGAGTAATCGGATTCTGTATTTATGTACATTAACAAGATATTTTCATCCATTAATTACTTAGAAAAATTGCTTCGTGATGATTATTTCCTTCTGTAATTTTCTTTGTCTGGTTTAAGAAATTAATTTAAAAAAGAAATCAAACGTGATGCATTATTTCGTATGTTTTCAGTGAAAGGAATCGAATAATCTTAACTCACTTAAAATACATTTTTTTTATTGGGAAGATTAATTCTGAACTCAGTTTGTACAAGTTATTAATGCCGTACGATAGTAGACTTTTAAGTCTACAGTCTTTGGCTTTGTAATTAGAGAAAGAAGAAGAAAAAAAAAACGACACTAGAGGTAATCAGACTTTAAAGACGTAACCGACGAATGATCTTTTGAAATGATAATTGAAATACCCGCTAAAGATGCGTCCAGTTTCCTCTGGCTAGGGATCATGTCTATCTTGACTTCTCATGGTCGTGTCTGCGATAGTTATGTGGTTTGAGAGTTAGTTATCTTCGCGAGCTAAAGCCACCCCACTCCACCCCGAATGACGGATGATTCGATGAACGGCATCGAGGTTTTGATAAGGATAGTTCGTTCGTCCATTTCATAAATTTTACTTCACGAGATTGAAGTAAAATTTATGAAGTGACGAGTGAAGTAAAATTTACTTCATTAAAACACTTCCGTGTCTAGGCCGGATATGAGAACTTTAAATCGGTAGGGCTAGTCCATACAGGGCGCAATCTTGGCTCACCTATAAAATTGGTGCTCCCATAATAAAGTAGCCAGCAGAAACAGCGGTGAATAACTAAAGGCGAAGTCTCACGACAAGTGCCTCCCCATTGAACAAACAAACAAAAAAATTAAAAAAAACTTCACGAGAGTGCTACGAGTCAACGAAAATGTGTTGGTCAAGTCAAGATGGAGGAAATTATTCTTCAGGTTCAGCAAACTGCGCAAGATTTCTGACGGGACAAGGAAAATTATTGGTATAATTGTGATCTCTATCTTTCGAAATGAGTTTCATAAAACACAATTTCAGAAGTAAATGGACAGATGTACCTAGTTCGGCCAGTGTTTTCTTACCTATGAGACTGAATATGAACCTGATATAAAATATTTGACACGCGATATTTATCAACAAAAATTTCTTTAAAAAATGGTTGACTTTCAAATTCTATTGTTTATTTTATACAACGTGTTATTATTTTATCTCTGTAAATTTTTTGTTAATAGCACATAACAAAGCATAATTAATAGTAAAATTTTATGGGAAGTTTATCGTCAGCATCTGAAGGAATTTAATTTTTTTAAATTTGGGGCACGTCCTGAACAAAAATTCGCCACGACTGCTCTACGGTGTACAGTATATTTCTGTGGTTACTGTTCGTTTCGTCCAATGATTCGTGAGTAGTAAGAAATTAACATCCTCTGTTTAGCATCTCGCTTTCACATCGTGGGTGGTTCTCGCGTTGTAAGAATTTAATGCAGAGAAAAATCGATCGCAACAGAGAATTTCTTATATTAGCAAATATATAATTTGGTCGTTAAAAGGGCATGTTTTTTTTATGATTCAATTTAATTTAATATAAAACTTATAATATCTGTGTGGAAAGAGACGGCTATTTGTCTCTCGGCACTATTTTTTTCATCTCTTAAAATCGGCGTTTTCGGTGCTCAAGGCTTAAATAACGAGCTCCATAGTCGCCCACTGCGAGAGAGATTTAGTTAGTATGCGGTGGTATTTTATTTTGTTTCTTCTTTCCGTTTCAACCGGTTTTTTGAGTCAGATCCTTCTCTAGAAAGAGAAAACGAAAAAACCTAAACCTCGCTATGGAAATGGGGCATGATACTTTTACTTCTTTGTTGTTACTCTCGACTTTTATTATTATTATTATAAAACTTATTCAACCTGTCACGTTGGTTTACCTTAGCATATGTTTCGACTCTTTTTTTTTTTTTTTTCCCGGTTCCCAGATAGCTCATCAGTGGTGGAAGCTAAGGGGGTTAACCTTGAGCCGTCAATCACTAAACCTAAACTATATTCGGCAAATAGACGCAAATGCATTCTTGAAGGTGTTTAATTGCAGCAGAAATTACATTGATGTGAGCTAAAAGTATGAATTTTATTTAAGATACGCATTTTAAGATATTCTTTTTTTTTTCTCCTGTTTTTTTCATTCATTAAGATGAGAGTACAGTTGAATAACTCCGGGATTTTTTTCCCCTTCTATTTTTCATTATTAAAAAATTATTGAAGAAATTAGTATTGGAAAAAAAGAGAAGTCAGCCTACACTACCGTTCTCTTTTACTTAATTATATTTAAAAAGTTAACTGCCTATTAAATTTTATGAAAATTGTGATCGCTGAAAATTTTAGACTTACTTAAATTTTTTTATCCCTGGCATCCTCGTGTACCACCTGGTCTATCATTTTTCTGGTTCGTCTGACAGACCTTTCATCATAACGTTTCAAAAATAAGCACTTTTGTAATAGTACGTCAAGAAACTCTATACTTTTGAAAAATCAAATAGAGAGAATGCAGCTGTTTAGGTAGATTTCATTAGTATGTCAGCTTAGATGTCGATTCATTCTGTTATTCATTCATTTATTGATTTGTCCATTTAAACCAATCCCAAACACAAAATATGAACCTAGGCAATTAAAAGTCAAAAGCTTTATACGTAACAGTTTCAAAAGTTAAATCAACGGAAACAGTGCATTAGTATCCAGTCCGGAATAAGCATTCCAATCAGTCAGGATAACTCGGCTCAGGGCAATGAGGCCTCAGCCACCTTTCCCAAAATACAACCGAAAGGGGGTTTGATTTTGATACTTTTGCGTCATTAGCAGACGGGCAAAGTCGAGCGGTGATCTGCGAGAGCCGTAAATTCACGAAAGTTAGCTCTTTTCTTTCGGACTCGGAATATCAGTTTGTCAGCTGTGTTCACTTCTTGCAGAGGAGGAAAACAAGCCAGTAAAATTACAGGCAATAGGCGGTGTGCACTGTTAATTAGCTTTTCTGTTTTTTCCCCTTTTTCCCCTTGGTTTGAGTAACATCATCTGCGTAATAGAAATTCGTCAGGAGGTGTGTAAAATAAAATTTTAAAAAAGTTCATTAGATCTGAAAATTGATTGAAACTTACCGTCTATACATGTTATTTGGGAGCTGCTGATTTTATCATTCGCAGTATACTTTAGCTCAAGAATACATTATAATATAAACACGCAGCTAATAAACGTTAGTTCTCGGGATTTTATGAATTATAGTTACAATACATAAATCTTTTTTAAAACTTGTTTGTAATTTTGGATAGTCGTCATGAGACTTTTTTAGATGAACGGTAGGTTAATACGGTAGTAGTACTGTTTCTTCGATTAAGTGTACGTAGGAAGAAATGAACCTTCATTCTGTGTATCTTGACCAGCTTATCAGAAAACGATATCAGTGGTTGATTGCGAGTGTGACCTTTCTGTAATAATGAGGGCGTTTTTGAAGTACAGGGAGAGTTTAAGTATAATGGTGGTTTAAATGTAACCAAGAACTTTCCATGGTATGTGATGGTACTCTTATTTTAACATATTTATAATTTCCTTACTATTTATCTTATTAAGTTTTGCTTCACATGGTAAATCTAATACAGCAGGAATGTAAAATACTGCATTGTGCTACTATTGTACAATATCAATAGTAGGTTAATACGGTAGTAGTACTATTTCTTCGATTAAGTGTACGTAGGAAGAAGTGAACCTTCATTCTGTGTATCTTGTATACGCAGTATTGAAGGTCCTCACACCCCTCTAATATCTGTTGTAAAAAATTAACTCTTCTAATTTTTATTTCTTTTTATTAATTTCAGATAATTGTACTGATAAATATTCACGGAAGTTTTCCATAAGTAATTGAAATTTATTTGCAGAAACATAATAAAATGAATGCATTTTTATTGAAATTATAATAATATGGAATTTGTTGTAATATATACTAGTAACCTAATCTTTTCCTTTTTTAAAAAATCATTTTTTACTCTCTTTGTAGCTTGCAAAAGAATCTATGAATACGTTTAACCTAGTCTCCATATATTTTGGATATCCTGGTCTCCAATATCCTTCATAACCACGCTTCCTTGACTTAATATCCTCTTCAAATGTTATGTGATCCAACTGTAGTAGCCAATTTTCCGCTAGATAAAATGATACCTTATTTGTGTCCGCTCGAACTTTATGCATAATTTTAAATAACTGTGTCACGTGGACTCCGTGTAATTTTTCTAAAATAAGCACATTTATATCCTTTTTCGTAAGACATTCGATTGCTTGGACGGTTTCGTTTTTGTCAAATGTCAAGGCAAAATATTCTGGTTCGTCTGGTATTACGCGTTCTATTTTTACTTCTTCCGTTGATTCCTCTTTCTCTACTTGCTCAATATTTCTCATCTCGTGCAGAAATTCTTGGTAATCAGTCTGTTCATCTGAACCCAGACTTTCGACCAGCAGTATCTCTTCGTCTGTCATAGGTGCTGGTACAATTCCAGCGCCAGTATTTAAGTTACCAAGTACTAGAGATTCGATGCGATGTACCTCATTATTGCCATCATTCTTGGGTAAAAAACATGAATCAGGACTGATGATAAGTATATAGTTAAAAGCGTTTGGTAACTTGGAATGCGTTACCTCAGGAGTGGTAAAAACTGGAAGTTCGTTATTTGTTGAATGTAGATTGTTTATTGTCGCTCTCTTTACATTTTCGCCCACTATCATTCCTACTTCCCGCTTATTATACCTACAGTCTTCGAATCTAACATATTCTTCAGCTGTTGCATGCATTTCTGTCAGTGTACCAGCGGCAAAAATGTGGGGAAAGTTTGTTTGAAAATTGGAATTAGTCAATAAATATGGGTGCCCCTTGCTGTTGCTCACTGGTAAAGTAAACGACAAAGAACTTTCATGTAACGTTTTGAAAGTACTGTAATTTACCGATCTTTGATGAATTAGTAATAATGCACAACAGTCCAAACGAGTTGTGTCTTCATCTGTTATCACATCTAAAGTTATTACTTCCTCAGCTTCTTTGTCGTATTCAATCGTGGCATTTGTGATTAATTCAAGTCCAGATTTCTTAATTACGTGGTCTATTGCTTCTTCAATAAAATCTGTATGAAATGTAGAATTGATTTGGCTAGAAGTCCCTTTGATGAAGGTTATTCTAGACAGAGGAAATTCTTCATTTATTAAAACTGCCAGGGCAGTATAGGCTTCTATGCAATTACCATAAATTACTATTCTGCCTTCTTTCTTATCTCTTTCCATTTCGGCTAGCGTTTTATATTTTTTCTTATGCTGTGCCCGTGATTCAACTTTTTTCAAGAAATATCTCCACAACCAGTTCAGAAGATTAGTTGCCTCGTAAGTGTTATTCACAGAAAAGACATTCGATGCACTTTTCGCAATAGTGTAGGTACCTTGCCAAAGTCCGCTGAGCAACGAGTACGGCATCCGTTTATTCCTACGACTCTTGTCAGTTTTTATTTTCTTGGTGTATAAAGTTTGAAATTCCAAATCGTAACAAAGAACAAGATAATCAAACCCTACGTTAAAACTTTTAGGCTTATTATTAGACAATTCCCGGAGCCTTAGGGAATTTCTTTCAATTGATGTAACTTCAGCCTTTATAGTAGTTACCCATACGGGCAGACAAAGACCGTTTAATCTGGACTCTGAATAGTCCGTGTCTGCTGGTAGGAATGAGTGACATTTTTCATCTAGTTTGAATTCACCTGGAATTTCACATCTTGAAATAACAGTGATATTAGTGTACTTGTAATCATGCCTGTAGATTAGGCTTTCGAGAATACCTAATGCGATACCTGACTCTCCAACCACCACTATCCTTGATGAAATGACATGCTTGTCTTTTAACACCATATTTGTGCACGTATAACATAGACAGTAATATTTATTTTCTTCGCTTTTCACCGTAGTATTGTCAGTGTCATACTTCGAATTAAAGACTATGTATGATTTTATTTTCTGGCGGATTTTTTTCATCGGTCTGAGAGGGGAGAGGTATTCTAAAACGTTGCATAATGACTGCCATAAGGATGGATCGTACGGTATTAAATGTGTTGGATAAACTTTATAATATAGAATAGATTTTTGGCACAACCGCATGACTTGTTTAAGAAACATATTTGAAAAATATTTAAAAATAGGATGAAGAATGCAGTGTAGCAGTTGACCATTCCTTGTATACTTGTGATACTTCATGTCGATTTGTTCTGTTATATCGTAGTTTCTTCTTATTGTTTCAACTTCCTTCACTTCTTTAACTACTGCAACACCGAAAACTCGACCTTCTGACAACAGAACCACTGTTTGCATATCCTTTTCTTTATTCGTTAAACTACATTCTACATCCCTTAAAAGGTGATCTTTCAAGCAACTGCATTCAACCAAACGTTGAATTCCTTTTAAATCGTCTTCTCTGTACATTCGTATGTCATATGTTCTATTGAATGCAGCTTTATGAAGTATAAAAAGTTCTTTTTCGTATGAACTGAAAGGTCGTGCTGGTATTGTTGAAAAAAGGGAACGTAAGTAAGGAACTTGCGTAGTTCCGTAGGGTAAAAGCAGAATACAGTAATTTACTCGCGAAAAATATTCAAAAGCTGCCATGATGAGGTACAAGGAATGATATTCATAATCATTTTCGATTGCGAATTGTTCTACATAAATACAGTTTGTACCCCCATTGTAGAGTGGTATTTCCTGAGAAAGAACTTGTTCATCTACATCTGGTATAGGATACTTTTTGTAAGTTTCCGTATCAGTTTTTAATTCACTATCCTGTTTATCCCGTTCTTGTCTTCTCTCATAACCGAAAGGCTCCTTTATTCTGGGAATTGAAGAACACCCTTCGATTCTATATTTTCCCCTGAAAGTCAAGCCAGATATAAACCCCATATTTCTGTAATGAATATGTTTCAAATTATCTGGCAAGATTTTCCTTTCTATCAACATTTTTCTATCAGTTGTTGCTTTTGTCCTGTTAATATCTTCTGTGTAATGTAGTATTATTTGAGTATCTTTGAATGATAATTTTGGAGGTATCACATTTTTCTTCGCCTTAGCAATCTCAGCTTTCTTTGCTGATACTTTACGATACATTAGTTTTTCATAAAGTTGTGATCCAATAGAGGATTTTTTAAAAAGTTCTAATTTTTGCTCTGGCATATGACTCATAATGTGCACAGATACCATGGCGAAATCAGTGGTACTGGGATCAAATATATTAGAGTTCAAAATTTCTTTGATGCGATCTTGTCTGATGTCTTTTATTGCTCTGCCTAACCGTGGGACTAACTGCATATGTGTTTCGTTGCTCACATCAAAATCTGGGGAATTGATGATTCGAACAAGGGCATCAGTTGTGAAGTTTTTGATACCTTTCATAGTTATAAGTGCTAAATGTGACGGATTTGATAATTTGAAATCATCTGAATTCATTAATGCTTTGTCATCAACTGGCTGTTTCTCTCGTAACCTTCGCCGGCGATGTGTTTTTGATGGTTCACATATTTCATCAATGACATCGTTTAAACAGGTGAGTATCTCGTAGTCGAATTCGACTTCGTCAATGAGGTTCATGACTAGCTCTCTCACTTCATCTTCTTCATCTAAACTTTCCCCTGAACTTGATGCCTCGTCTGTATCAAACGAAAGTTCTTGTTTGTCAGCTGGATGCTTTTTGCGAAGCCCGTAAACAGATTCTAGCTGAAAATAATCGTTCAGTAAATCTAAATCAATACGTCGGATTGTCGCATAGATTAGTCCAATGGCTTCGCCTTTGTCATTATCCGCTATGCCAATGTATGTATTGTCATCGTCGAAGGTGAAATACTTGTAAGTTGGACATCTATCTTCACCATAGTCAAGAAAGTCAAGAGTGAGTTTTTTCAAACTGTCTCCCTTAAATGGACCATACATCTGACTGAACATATTTTTAAACGCTAAATAATCCTCACTTTGTTTGCATCTTACTCCAATTTTCGGAATGTGTGAATTTCTTTCGGTTGCCCAGAATTGAAATTCTTCGGTTTCCATTGATTCATCTTCGTAAAATAATTCTTGTAGTTCCTGATTCAGAGGCTTAGATCGCGGAGCTACAATGCAACACCATTCTAGAGGGGGTATCGACCGAAAAGACCTTTTTAGAATTTCCCTTAGAGACGTCTTTATGTCAGATTCGCCGACCAGAAAGTGTAAAAATAGAGTCTTTGCTCCACAGTATGAACTTTTTTCCCAGTCTGTTTTGATTGATTGATACCATTCTTTTGAATAATGATCTTCGTACGGATAATCTAGAAATGCGGCATACGCTTTGTTCTCATTTCCATACTTGGTTATAAGTGACCATGGTGTAATTTCATAAAGTTGTTTGACACTTAAACTGTGAAAAGGACTCACTAGGCACTTTTCCATACTCTGTATAATCCATTGTACATCGTTATGAGTCGGATAGCTGGTTGTTATATCCGTGTTTAGTAATTCCTCCATATCAAGCTTTATTATGCTGTTTTATTTGGTACGTACATTCTGTTGAATAAATATTAGCTTTTGTTGCCAGTTTTTATTAAGTTTAATTTCCTTTTGAGCTGTTGATACAAAATAAACCAGTTTGAGATTTATTGGGAGTTTTTAATTTTACGTCCATACTCCTGAAGTAAGAAAGTGGGATAATAAAACAAAATATTTATTATCATGTATAATAACCACGGAATTAGCTTTAAAGGTGTTGCTACGAGGAAGGGTATCTTTTTAGTTATTTAATGCATTTTATGCACAATTACGCGCGCGCGCAGTGTGTGTGCGTGCCATTTTCAATTCAGATGTACCAGTCAACTTGGCCTTTTTGTTTGTGTGTTTGTTTAAATTCAAATTCGGCGGGCGCCTTGGTGACATTAGCCCATCAACACCGCGAAATCTCGTTGGCTACTCTGTAATGGGAGCATCATTTAGGTGAGCTCGCATTGCTCCCTTTGAGGGCACCACACGGAAACGTCCAAGCCATACTCGGTATTTGAATTTCAGCCGCAGCGGAGACGCTCAAAATGATAACCACTCTACCATGTGAGCGGCTATATTTCTAAAATCTACCAATGAGCATTTGAGTCGATTAATACATCACAATGGCACCATTTTCGCACGGCAGCGTTTTCGTATGTCCCGAGACTAAGACCACAGATGAGGGCAGTTTCAGTTTGCCGTCGTGGTAAAAATCGGCTCTTGTGAAGAACAGTGGCTGAAAAACAATAATTCGTTTGGTAGGTGAAATTCCCATCACGAGTATTTCCAAAATGTATTATCGATGCTATAGGTACTTTTGAAGAACAAGGAATGGTTGCCACTGGGGAAATGTGAATTTGGCAAAGTGCAATAGACTATAAACCCCTCTCCCTCACTCATGCAGTTATCAGTATTGTTTAGCCATGAGTTGTTGCTTTTATTTTTAAGCCGAATAAATTGTTGATGCCCTAAGGGGAACAAGTGATTAAGGTAATAAATTAAAGTGTCTGTGTTTAAATAAAAATACCGTTCATCTTGGTTTTTTTTCTATTCAGATAAAATACTGTTTTGCCATTCATTTGTGTTTACCGCCTTATTGTTCTCGTTTGATTTTACCAGTACCATAGCAATTGAATTAGCTATATATGAGGCGTTAAAAGGCAAAGTGGTGTAAGTCACATTTTCAACTTTTTTTCCTTTGAGGGAAAATATGTAATCTCAATGTTCAATTTATAGTGCAATTGTAAATAGTTATTATTTGCAGTATTGTAATAATTGTTATGCATTATAATTTGTTCAATTTATGGTGGAATTTTTTGTAGTTTTTTCAGTTAAACTCTCATGACTTACACCACTTTGCCTTTCACCGCCTCATATAATGCCGCATTTACACATTCGCGATCGCGCCACCTGCAGGACATTCGCGAGACATTAGTCACGCTCCTGCATCGACGCGAATGACCGTTCTCACATTCGCGCCTCTTGCTGTCAACAAGACTTCCCGTCGCAACTTCCGACGCCATTCACCTTTTTAACCTTTGACCCCCCCCCCCCTGTTCCCCGGCGCCATTCGCCCCTTTGACTCGTGCCAGAAAACCGCTCCCGAAGCGAGCCCAAATCAATCACAGGTCATGTCAACAATCTCGGAGCCAACGCAACGCAACGCAACACTCCGGATGCAGTGTGAACATGCTTTACGTCTCAAAAGGATTTTCAATTCTTGGATACTAAAAAAATGAACCGATGCCACAAAAATTGTTTTAATAATTTAAAAATATGAAAAAGTTGAAATGGATATCAGAAATATTTCTAACAGAAATACTCTTAAGTGAATATGTTTACTCTGAGTATTTTGTTTTTTATTTGCTTTTTCCTCCTTCATTCATACCGATATTTGTGTACGTGTAGACGTAATGGTATTCTGTCGCATATTTTCTCCTTTCGGTTTCAAGGAAGAAGTGTTTGTTAGTTTCACTAATGGCATCATTACATGTTTTAATAGAAAATTCGGGATCAGGTGGCATAAGTTACAAAATAAATAAATAAATAAATAATTGACATATTTCTTTTGAGATGAATTCTGTAAGTTGCGTGACGTAAGTTTTTATGAGATGACTGTGTTGAAGAGAGAAAAAAAAAATTGTGTGCGAGTGAGTGAGTGAGAGAGAGAGAGAGAGAAAGAGAGAATATCAATAAGGAATAAATTATGTCTATAAGAAACATAGTTTTTTTAAATTGTGTTCTAAGAAATGTTCCAAAAAAAAATTCCTGCATGTTTTATTTTATTTATTATTTTTTTTTATTTATTTATGTGAGATAACTATTGCTCATTGTATCAGTCGTAGGGTTATTTCGGGCTTTCTTCGTGAACTGGAAAAAGAGTAATTTTCCTAATGTAGCTATAATGTTTTTAATTTATAAACTTAATTTTGCATAATACAACGACATCTTCCGTGTATTGTTTCGCATTTGATAAATGGTTTTGCCAAGTGATTTATAATTAACTGTTCTCTTAATAACATTAAATAAAACCAGCTGTAGAAGACAATGGATAGTCACGTATTTCTTCGCTTTAAATTTGTGAATAGTCTGGTGATATTCGTAATTTCATCGTGGATATTTCTATGCGCGTCGCGAAATGGTAAAAACTATCCATTATTAGGTCCAGTGCTATACTACTCTTTACCTGTCTTATAAACGTCGATTACTCGGCAAAGGATTTAAAATATATTCACAATCATTCAGAGCGTCAAGCTTATTATTAATGTTGCGTGATGTTTGTACCCTTGTGTATTTATCGTGATTGATTTCCTTATTTTTGAAACACCAAAGTGTATAGTAGTGGAATTTATAACTTGTATATCAATCCTGACGGTTTAGTCCATGGAGCGGTTCTTTGTGTTGTATGTGGTTCATATTCCTGGCTTGTAGTGTAAAACATTTTTGATTACTGGAGCACTAATAAACAAAATCGTCACCTGACCCCGATATCATGAAATCGAGTATTATACGTCACATTTCCTCCAAGAAGTCCCTCCCGCATGGTAGATTGATTGCTCGAATGGTATGTTGGTGAATAAAAACGGTCTTCAGGCAGGTATAAGATTTACCAGATTTTATTTTGCTTTTGTATTGCTTCATTTTTGACGTTCCACTCTCTTCAGTAGTAGTAGTTTTTTTTTCCTTCCTTTCTTTTTTAATGAGAAATTCTTCTTGTGGCTAATTGGCAACGCGACAGACGACGGGAGAAAAAAATATAGTGAAAAGAAAGAAGACTGCCTACGTCTCATCAATCTTGCGTGTAGCATGTGCAGATAATTAGGAAAAATAATGCACTTAAAAGTGGCGAATCCGTTGCACCTTTTGCTGGAAACAGTATTGTTGATACAAAGTGATAATCATCATTAGAAAAGCAAGAATAATTTTCCACATTACTAAACCTTACGAGTAACATTACAAAATCGTTACGGAATTATTATGTTACATATATTATGCTGTTACATGTAGATGCTGATAAATAGTGGACAAATTGGAAATAGTCGTCAAATCCTCAACACATTCCAAGATTTTTTAAAAAAATAGTGTACCACATTCGGAATTTTTAAATAAACGGGTTAATATAATGGCTTTATAAATTTTAAATCCTATTTTTTTTTATGAGTATACATAAATCTCCCCCCCCCCCCCAAAAAAAAAAAAAAAAAAAAAATTTCAAACGGTTTGCCCGTCTGTATAATCCAAAGTTCTAAATACTCTGTATAATCAAAGTTCTAAAAACTTTGGATTATACAGACGGGCAGATCAAAATAATTTTAACAGAATAAGTTATTTTGATAAGGGGTGTCATTTTCGTCAAAATTAAATCATAAATATTTAATTAAACATGACGCAGAAAGTCAACAGCATCGGTATCGCCGCAATACAAACGCTTTCGCGAAAAATTTCGGAGATAATCTATACTAATATATAAAGAGAGAGAGTGGATTTTGTATGTGGAGGGTAATCTCCGGAACCACCTCACCTATTTGAAAAATTCTTTCACTATTTAAAAGGTACAATATTCCAGATGGACATGGGCTATATATTATGTATATCTGATAAGAAGAAAGAAAGTTAGGGGCCTAAATGTTGAGCTGATGCTTCATCTATACAAATTTTCCTTTGTCAACCATAACCAAGTCACCATAGCAACACATCAAACGATTTTTTCTTTTATTATCAGTAAAACATTTTACATTTGAATTTTCTTTTTCAACCATAGTCAAGTAATCGTAGCAACACATCAAACTACATTTTCATTTATTATCAGTAAAACATTTAATATTTTAAAGATTCGAGTGGAGGAGGTTGTAAACCTTTATCGTCGTGATCCGACAAATCATTATCTTGTAGAATTAATCATAACTGTAGAACCAACTCTTACTTACATCTAGTTTATTGAAACATTAAAATCTTGGTTAAATAATCATTTACAAAAGTTTGTTCCGAAGAACGTTGATACACTCATGAGAGCGGGGTTCATTATTCAAAGTCCACACGAGACTCCCCGTCTCTCTCCACGCGTGGTGACTTTCTTAAAAGTCCAAATCTAATCTGTCCTCATTCGTTACCAGCGTCTGTATTTATGCATTCTTCTCTCTCTTTCTCGAACAATCTTCCTCTTTTCGCCTTTGAACAACAGACTTTTTTTGGATCCGCGCTACGTAGACCACCTATGGTGAATTTCATTGTCCACGGCTATTCCCTTGGAAGTGTGCCGCTAACGGTTTTCACTAATCATTCTAAATGACCTGACTACCTCACCTATTGTCGAGCATTTCCAAAAGTGTATTCCGTTTCGACACCTGTTTGCGTTTCTTTTGGGCTTATTGAAGGTGCTATTACTGACCTTCATCAATCCCACTTAAAGGAACGGTGGACATTAAAATTTATTTTTTTTACTTTTCATCATGGAGATAAGAAATTTTGTACATATACACATTTCACTATAAATAAATAGAATACCTTAAAAGAAATTTCCAATCTCATTATAAATTTTAAGATTTTTTAAAAATTTTGAAATTTATAAACAAAATTTTAAAATGCTCCTTGTTACTTAATTTTTGAGATATTTCTTCGTTTTTGCATTTTAATCTCTTTAAACTGCATAACAAACAAATCTGGGTATCAATTATTTAATCCCTTGACTAGTTAATTTTGGAGAGTTTTTTCTGAATTCCATCCCGATTTTCATCAAAATTTTGCCTTTTAAAAAGATAAATCAAATTTAATTTCCTTAATGAAGTCTAATTGTAAAATGCATACCCAGTTTTTTTGTAAACAGCATCAGGATTCTTCCTTATCAATTTCATGAATTTTGAACAAAAATTAAGTAGCATGGAGCATTTAAAAAATCTAAAAACCTTGAAAAATCTGTTTTGAGAAAAACAGATTTATGATTTTTCATTTGAAAAAAATTATTTTGGTACTAATAATCTACAGAAATATATATATATATTTTACAATAACACAATCAGTTTTACAATGACGATATTTGCTCAAATCAAAGTCCACCGTTCCCTTAAGAATGGGAGACGAGAGTCTGACAGAGGTATTGATAAATACAAAAAGGATTTTTGAAATTGGCAACGTTTAAGGGTTTACTGAAGATAGTTCAGATTATAACATAGGCATATTTTTTGAAAATCGGGCCCCGGAGTTTTTTTTAATTAATGTTTTAATTATTTTGCCCCTAAAAGTAGCTTATTTCGACAGCTTCCGCGGCTGTCCTCGCTGACAGCGAGACTATGGGGACGAATCGTACCAAAATCGGCACGCGTGTGGACCCAGACACGATTCAGTGACTGACTGACTAACAAATAACGCACAGACCAAACCGCTGAACCTAAAGGGCTGAAATTTTGCATGGCGATTCTTCTTATAGTGCCGGGATGCACTAAGAAAGATTTAAAAAAAATTCTTCTTAGATTTTTAAAAATTACATTTTTTAGCTGTTTTTGTAAGTTTTTTAAAGTTTGCATTTAAAATAATAATCTGAGAGTTATCAAATTTATATCACGAGAAAGGTCATAAAAATTCCTTTAAAATGAAAACTTTTTCGAATCTTTACCTCCATTTTCTGATTTTTGGTGAATTTTTAAAGATTAATTTTTAGAATTTAATTTATTAAATGCTGATCGCGTGGTTTCTTTTCTTTTTGTGGTACTTTAAATTAATTTTATGTCACGTGCATAACAACGAAATAAATTGACATTAAAAAAAAATTTCCCTTTGTAATGCGGCAGACGATTGGACATTATCCAAAAAATTAATAAAATACATTCAAAGAAATGTTTCTCAAACTGTACTATATTAACTGTGCTATATTCTTTAGTATGTTCTATTAGATTTAGTTTGAATATTTTCTTCTACATTATTTTGTCTATACGAATTTTTTATAAATTTTTTTGGCATTAATTGCATACATTGACCGTTGTATTAAATTTGAATGTAACGGGTATTCAGCTAGTCTTTAATATAGTAAAGCCATCTCTATTATTAGTACTGCAACAATTGATCGATTTCACTCAAGTATTAATTCCTTGTTGTATTCCAACTTTTGGTAGCCCATGTACCTTACGTTAACCAGAAGAAAAATATTTGGGAGAGGATGCGTTTTTTTTTTTTTTTAAAAGTGAAAATACGATTAGGGAAGTATTAGGTTAATGCACCGTAGTGTTAATAGAGCTAAATTTTGGTAGTGGTAGCATCTGGCCTCCCTCCTGACTCGGAAACGCAGATTAATTTGTTTGTACTAAATTTATTTTTCTTTTCATGATTTTATTACCAGCTTACGTGAATCATTCATACTAAATCTAAACCGCGTTATAAGGGGTGTATATTTCATCCAAAACTTTTACGTTGAGAGAATTGTTCCCAATTCTGAATAGTGAAGGTATGGGAGAAAAAAAAGATAGAATGGCCTAGAATATTTTTCTTTCTTTCTCACTCACTCTGGTGGTTTTCCTTTGTTCGAAAAGCCATAAATTTAATAATTTTTTACCTTTTCCCGAGGTTGGAAATGGAAAAATGTGATACGTCATAAGAAATACATTTGAATGAAAAGTAAAATAGCTATTTGTATAAATAAATACTTCCCGCTTATAAATTTTAATGTTACAAAACTTTATTATACTTAGGCGAAACTTTCTTAATCAGTATTAAGAACTCCACCTAAAAATTTGTATTCAAAGTGAAATTTTCTCACACCCGCAAATGACAAAAATCTCGTTTTTTATCGAATTTCCTATCATACCTGTCAATAGGAAAGTTGCATCCTGAAAATTAATACAGTAAGGCATTCACACCGTGAGATGCTAGAGAGCAAGACTTTTTGATAACAAATTTCCAAAATTTACTCTATTTATGTATGTTTTTCTTTTATAAGCTTATTTTTCAATTATTTTATCAGTTAATTTTTACTTTTTCATCCCATGAATGAAGCTAAATTTCTTAGCGTGATGTTTGCCATTAGCATCCCATGTCCAAGCCGATATCTAATCGGGAGCATACGTGTTCCACGATGGTATAGGCTGGTCAGTTAGATGCGCAGAAATCTTGTCAATAAACGCGCTATCTCTCTACTCTGTGGTACACTCTTAACTGTTTATTGTTCTATCGCCTGTTAAGTCTTTCGCCTATTATTTTTCTATAGGAACTTATAAGGAGAAAGACAATGAATGGCTCCATTGAAAAACGTTTTATCTTAATCTGGAAACCAGCCAGTAAATGATTTCGTAAATTCAGGCGCCACGTAGAATCTCGCTTTTATTTTTTGTCTCCCCCCCCCCCCCCCCCAAACGATTTTGACGTCCACGAAAAGTTCTCTTCTCTCTTTAGGGTAGAGTCATTATCTTTCTGTTTCTTAGATTTCAGAGAATAAAATTTTCTTTTCGCAGTGAATGTGAGTGGTGATTTGATAGATTGTGTCAGTGCAAGGTCGAATCGTATGCTTCGATGGGTGTCAAAAGTGCTGTGAAATTTTACTGAAGCAGGGTGCATTATAGCGCTCTTATTTAGCTTTCCGTGTTATGACTCGATGTTATACAGAATGCAGCAGTTCCATAAATAAAACTAATTTCCTTTTTTAGTGGAGAGTAGATAACGTTGTATTCCATAAAGTGTATTTTAATGTTGTTCCTCTGGTGAATGTTTCGGCTCTTCCATCATTTATTTATACCGGAACCTACGTGACGGGGAAAAGCACCGAGTATGGTTCCCCTGGCCCTTGAGCTGACGTAAGTTGTAAGAGCTCGTTAAAATTATCTGCCCTGTGGCGTTCGCACTATTGTGTAATATGACTGCTAATGCTTGAATTGCGACTTAAAGAAGTCACATTCATAAAATGGAGATTAACATTTGGAAAGTTATCGCGTGCCTCAAAAAAGGAAAACACAGTTTTCCGTTGATAGTTCGTTTCAACTTGTGATGAAGCGTGTGAAAATTGCATATTTCCCATAATTTTGAGCACCATATGGGGCGAAAAGATTGGACTGTTAGCGTATTCGATCGAAATACTTTCTTATTTCCAGGCGTGTGAGTATGAATATCCAATAGTCTGAACGGACGAGTAGAATCCCATGGGTTTGCTGATTTTCGTTTATAAATGTTTGCATATCAATGCTTTCCTTGCGTTTCCATGTTCATCTCCACATCGCTAGAGAGCTTTGAATATTCATGTAATATTCCTCTCTTTCCTTTTTACTCGACCTTCCCACCAGCCATTTGGCGTCGTTTATTGTTTCGAAACTAGAGGTTCCCTACATCTTCGTTCGTTTCATCTTTGTGTCGGCTTTTCTTGAATCCGTATTCGATTTACTTGCTCAATTTCGTGGGAAGTTTCTTGCGGCTTATGAATAATTAGAAATGCTCCCATAGGCTTTCTGGCGACGCTATCAAGAAAACGTTTTGCTCCTTAACATGGTTCAGCTAATTAAGTTTGTCAAATGAATTGACTTTTTTGAAGCATAGTTTATATCGCTTGCTAATTCGAAAACTTTATACGAGTTTTCTCACGATTCCTCGTAACTTCAGTCTAAACGAACGTTAGAGAACGTCTTTTTGCGAAAAATATTTTTGGTGTTATTACATCGGAAGTCTCTGGCGCATTTTATTTATAGTCTCACAAAATGTAAAATATTTTAACTTTTTTATTCCCTGAATTATTGTCTCTACTTTTAATCGAATGGACCCGTGGAACCTAATATTTGGTGAAAACTTGTTGCTAGTGTAGTCCTTTCATTAATAACGGTAAAAGAGTTTTATATTACGGCGACAAAAATTATAAGCACGCGTGTGCACTTTTTAGACTCGTAGCTTGAATTGTGTGTGTGTATTGTTGACGAAAATATTAAAATTTTCATTATACCCTCAGGAATATTTTATATATATATATATATATATATATATATATATATATATATATATATATATATATGTGTGTGTGTGTGTGTGTTTGTTTTACAGTTTGTAACGCGAGGTCCAAATGAATAGATTTTAGTCAAGATGCCTCGTATCTCATTGCCTACAGTACCGAAAGGATTTATTTCAACAAAATTCATAAAATCTTGAATTTATCGTTTATCGTTTAATTTCCTTATACATTGAAATTCACACAATTCTATGCTTATGTTAAATATTAAGAGTGCAATTAGTCTGTCAATCATAAATAATTTTATTAACAGTTGTAGTTCTAAAATTATGAGAGAAAAAAAAATAAATCAAGTGATAAATTGTGCACATTTTTATTTGTTGAATACGGAAGAATGACAGCTAAGTCTAAATTTTATTTTACTAAATTAAAGGTAAAGGTAACTTTAAGGGTTTTTTATTTAACTAAACTAGAGGTAAAGCTTTGAGGCCATTCAGTTATTAGAGCATATAATGAAAAATAGTCTAAAAAAATGTGGCTGTAAAACAATGCGACTTTTTACCCAATTATTTTCTGTCAATCTCTAGTTATTAGGATAGATTGATGAGGTTCTGATAGGTTCTTATTCGCATTTTCAAGTGTATTTAATCCCAACGTGCCAATCGTGATTGCAATCAAATGCAAATATCCCAACGCCAATCCCAACGTGCTACTCGCACTCCGCGGAAAATCTGAATATTCCACAAAAGATATAAAATAACCACCGATTGTTTATATTCTTCTGTTTTGTAACTCTTCCTGCCTGTTTTATCGCCTGGCACAGAAGTGGTTTCGCTAAGAATAACCAATTTTATCTGCGGCTAAAAATACCATTCCTCGTTGTACGTTCTCTTCACGATTAAGGGGAATACATTCCAAACGTCAAGTTTTAGTGTCGCTCTGAAATTTTTGCGTAATTAATGGAGTGTGTTAAAAGCTGGGCTTGCGTCTGAGAAATATTGCGGCTGCCGTGTAAAAAACTTGGGAATGTCATCATTTCATCTTGACATGGATGTCGTGAAATTCGTCCTCTTTCCCGGTCATCTTTTTTATTTTCTCCTCTTTTTTATTGTTTAGTATGGTCGCCAATTTTATTTTAATTATCCTTGCTAGCTTATCATGTTTTCCCTTTGCCAGTCTATATTCTTGATTTTTGTCAATGTTGTAAGTTTCACGTATAATAATAATAAATTATTAATACAAATTCAAATCCGAGTTTTATTGCTACCTACCTGTTCAACATAAAATCGGTGCCTAAAGGCTGGAACTGACTATTTGACCATAAAATGTTCACAGTTTATGGGAATTGATTTTCTAACTCTCCACCCTTTCCCTCTCCCCTGCTTGTATTTTGCGGTAAATTCCAGGAAGTATTATATTTTGCTGTAGTAAGTGTCAGAACTTCAGTGTCATTGAAGTACATAAACATCAATCTCTATGATGCCTTGTGTCAACTTTATTTTTCTTTCTGCAGTAAATAGGCATCGCAAAACTAAACACCTTTACCTTCCTCTTGTTTCTTTTCACTTTGGGGGCGGAGATAAGGAATTTATTTCTACAAAACCTTATATACATAATTCTTGTAAAATACTCGATTTTATATAAATAACAAATGATTGGAAGATTAATATGTTATGTATAGTATTTCACAAACACTAATTTTTTATATGGAGTATGTTATATAGCAGAGGCGAGGAACGGGCGGACTTGAGGCCGCATGCGGCTTGCGTGATCTTCTTGTGCGGCCTTCATAAAAGCTAGCACTTGTATTAATTAATATTTAATTATACAGATTACAACAATTTGCAAATCAATGGAATTAAATAAAGAACGGCATGAAAGTATGTACAGTGTCGGCCAAAACAAAGTTGACATTTTGAAATTGTTATCTAAAGTCGCTACAGTTGTATATTTATCCAAATGAGCTTCGTTTACCTTGATTGTATGATACTTTAACTACACTTTATATGTAATTTAAAGCTCAGAGTTAATTAGCAATACTACCAGACATGTTATATGATCTCTACACAAAACCTATTTTCTTACTATTATTGTTGTGACTGACTCCATGTACATTAAAAGTATTATTTTTTCTACAGTAATGGCAACAGGAAGATTTAAGTTCGGGTTTTTTCGGAATTGTTTTGTTTTTAATTTAAATAAAGGAATGCTGTTCTTTTAAAAACGGAAGCCCTTTTGACGCTAAAAAGGATCCAATAGAATTCTAGAAAAATGCTGTTGAATATCCATGCCTACGAGAGCATGCACGCCATTTACTTTCCTGCTTTGGACGTGCTTACTGCTACGAGTCAATATTTTCTCTCATGACAAAAATTAAAACTAGTTTAAGAACGCAAATCACAGATGCTCATTTAGAGGACACAATTAAGACTTCGCGTTACGAAGCTTGATCCAAATATTCAATTACTTTCAAGCAAGAAACAAATGCAAATATCCCACTAACTTAAATTTTCCATCGGATTTTAAAATTATTTTAGGAATTGTTGTTATTTCAGTTATTTATAATTTAATGCTATTATTTTTCTATTGCATTTCTTTATAATGTTAAAATTATTTTAAAATACTTCTACTCTATTATTTTTATTTGAAATGATATTTAAATATGTAGTTTTTTATTAAAATTTAAGAATCTGGATATATATATATATATATAATATGCTGCTCAAAACAATTAGGGGAGCACATGGTTTTAACGAAATTACGCAAATTCTTACACCGATAAGTAACATAAAATAAATCATCCTTAATTTAAAGCCTAGCAGGAAACAGAAGAAAACTTCATATGCAAATCAAAGTTCATGACGTCAAAAACCAGAAAAAGAACATAAGGGCGGAAATCGGGATGTTGCAGAAAAGTCTGTTTCACTGCCTTAACTGTGAAATTCGGTTGTTCAGTTATTCTTTTTGAGAAAAGGTGACTTGAAAATGTCTCAACAACGTGATTTACCGGAATCCATGGCATGGCGTATTATAGGCAGACTTGAATCCGGGCAAACACAACGTAGTGTCGCGAACGCTGTTGGAGTCGCCAGAAGTGTCGTTGCAAGGCTGTGGAATCGATTCCAAGAAACAGGGAATGTTAGACGTCGACCAGGGCAAGGTCGGCCACGCGCCACTACAGCAACTGATGACCGGTATATACTGTTAACAG